>JABFDZ020000037.1:11183525-11202318 GCA_019775955.2 Pollimyrus isidori
CAGTAAAGCTCTGAAGAATGCCACATGGTCTCCTGAGTGTTTACTGAAACTATTTAATGTTTAGCTCTCTGCATAAGTTGGATAGAGACATTCAGCTGAGGGCAGAAGAATATAAACAGAGACATACCTTGCAGTAGTTAGCGGTTGCTTTTTCCCCGGATTAATTTAGTTTAGTAAAGCCACGGAGTGGTTTCTCAATCGCGGTAATGTTGTTCGTTAACATACAACCTGTCCATAGTGATGACCGCTCAGGAACCTCCGTCTATCAGACGCTTCCTTATGGGAAAGAGGACTCGGCATCGCTCCAGGATTTCCTTAGGTAACTGACCATTTACGCTGAAGTCCGTCCCATCCAGCTCCCTGCCTCGGCTTTTAATCAACATCTTGTGTTTGAAGTGCTCTAATTTTGCCACGATAGGTGGTGGTCTGTGGCCATCGGGTCTTCTACCGCCAAGTCGGTGCACGCGATGGAAGGAGATTTTACTTATGGTCTCCGCTGGGAGTTTGAGCTGTTTATGGATGAAGTTCTTCACTGTAGTTTCGGGATCCTCGTCCGCCGCGTCTGGAATGCCTGCAAAGACGAGGTTGTCCCTCATGCTTCTTGCCTGGAGATCCAAAACTGTTTCTTTAATCTTCGTATTTTCTTCCGAGAGCTGGTCCAGGCCCTCTGTGAGGGATTTCACGGTCTCTCTGAGAGCCGCGTTCTCCGTAGCAAGCGTCTCCACCTGCTTCTGGCTGACCTCCAGAGACTCACGGATTGCTTGGAATTCCTTATGGAGAATTTCCAACAGAGACATGCATGCGTCGAAGCTCGATAGCCTCTTGTCAATGGAGTCCAGGATGGTTGCCAGGTCTTCCGCAGGTGGGGAGGCGGCATCGGGAGAATCCTCGGGTCTGTTCCTCTTGGTGGAAGAAGCGTTTTTGGTGGTCGGAGTCTCGGTGAGAGGGTTAGGTTTCCCCATTATAATCCTGTCAAAACACTCGTCGATGAAAGTAAATAGGTTATCCAGCCTTTCCTCAGACTCCTCCAGAGTGAAGATGTTAAATTAATTATGTACAATTAATTATGTACTTTTTGTTTATCTATTGATTACTTATTTTTAGGTTGTACTAAATTGGCAGAAATATCTAATTACTTGTTGTTAGTTTGCTCTGAAACGCGCCGCCATGTTGGATACTGCCGAGAGTCTTGTGAAGTCTCGCACCACTCCTACAGCATAGCTACTAAACCATCAATTGTTATACTATTTTTAAATAAATATTTTAATGAGTAGCAGTGTTGTCATCTTACTTTAAAAAAGTAATTAGTTACAGTTACAAATTACTTCTGCCAAAAAAATAATTGAGTTAGTAACTCAGTTACCACACTGTAAAAGTAATTAGTTACTCAGCTACATAACTGAAATTATTTTTTGTTCTACAGTGCTATTATGTTCTATAATATCTTTAGCGTCAAAGATGTTTACAATAACTGATTGAAGAATAAACAGTATTTTAGAACATTTGATATTTATTTGAACTTAGCTTGCAGCCTGCCATATGATATACCTAGAAATAAAAAACATATAAAAAATAAAAATTAAAAATAAAATTCAAGTGCAAAATTACGACACACAAATGTAATCTTGGGTAAAAAGAAACAAAGGAAAATCTAGCCTTTAAGTACTGCAGTTACTCTCTAACTGTATATTAGGCCGAGGACACAAAAATAAATAAATATCTTACTGTTAAATATTCCGAAAAGTAACCAAATGAAATATTGAAAATAAATAATGTTAACACACTTTGCATTTAAGTGCAAAACTAAGACACACAACTGTAAACTTGGGTAATAAGAAACAAAAGAAAATCTGGCCTTTAATTAGTGCAATTATCTCTATCTGTATAATATTGCACAAGAAACAGAGCACTATTCAACTCTTAAATATTCAGTAAAGTAATAAAAATTAAATATTGAAAATAAATTCAGTTATTCACACACTTCGCAATCAAGTGCAAAACCTGGACACCCAAATGTAAAATTGGGTAA
Organism: Pollimyrus isidori; assembly: GCA_019775955.2. Taxonomy (NCBI): domain Eukaryota; kingdom Metazoa; phylum Chordata; class Actinopteri; order Osteoglossiformes; family Mormyridae; genus Pollimyrus; species Pollimyrus isidori. Next base: position 11,185,555 of record JABFDZ020000037.1, read on the forward strand.
AAAGAAACAACATACCTTGCAATCAAAGTGTTCAGCTCGGTCTTAGTCACATGCTGCTGACCTGAAAAATTGAGCGATGCTTGTTTTAACGGAGTGTCTCTGTCATGGACCCGACCCAGACGGGGCGTGGTCACCCCGCGGGGGCCAATCCCGGATTGCCCACTGGGGGCATAAAAGGGCAGAGACGCCCATAGTCCGATGCGAAGTATTCGTGCCAATGCCTGTATTGAGCGATACCAAGCGTTTTCTCCCTGTCTGCCTTTCGTTCCTGTGCGTTCCCAGATCCTAGCCTGTCCTGTGTCGGCATTCCTTCCCCAGGCCAGCTCCTGTCCCTGATTCACCCGCCGTCTCCAGTCCCAGGTCCTACGTCCCGCCTTCCCTCCGTGCCCGGTGTGTTTGTTTGTCTGCCTGCCTGCCTGCTTCCCCGGCTAACGACCCTTCCGCCTGCTCATCGACTCTTCTTTTCGCCTGACCCTTTGGACACCGTCGCTTCCCAGACCCCGGCCTTTTCGACCTTCCTGCTCGTTCATCGACCCTGCCTTTCGCCTAGCCCTTTGGACACTGTAGCAACCTGTGTGAAGTATCTCATTAAAACCCGAGTGCTTCGCATACCTGGGTCCGTTCATCTTTGGGGATTCACTACAGTCTCCGTCTCCTTCGCTGGAGCTCACGCTAGCTGCATTTGGGCTTGTATGCAGCAGCAACAAGTTTCGTGTTAGCATGTGTAGATGTAAGGTGCTTCATAAGAATAACGTTGTGTGCATGATACATATACATTATTGCCTTTAATTTCGACGAGGGAGAAGTACTTCCAGTTTGGGAACGCTACCTTTGAATTTCTCTGGCTCGTCGCCATTGTCGCTGTCCAGTGTGTTCAGAGGTAGTGGAAGTCAGAGTGTCAGTGAACGTGCAGTGAGACACCATGAGCACGGCATCCGCCCATCCAGCCAATCATCATCGCATTTGCAACGGTGTCATCATTATCTCTCGTCAGGCAGCTGATAAAGCCAAAGCTTGACATCTCCCGTGTCATTCAACCAAATTTTAGTAACGTGCTACTTAACATTCTCAGTAACGATAACGGCATTGCAAGTATGGGAAAAATAATTAATTACATTACTCCGTTACTGAAAAAATAACGCCGTTACTCCCAACACTGATGAGTAGTAATTACAATATTATGTCCTATTAAATTATTAAAAGCATATACAGTGGGGAAAATACTCATTTTATCCCCTGCTGATTTTGTGCATTTGCCCACTGACAAAGAAAGTATGAGTGTATAATTTTAATGGTAGGTTTATTTGAAGAGTGAGAGACAGACAAAAATTCCAGAAAAACGCTTTTAAAAAAAAAAGTTATTCATTTGCATCTTAATGACTGAAATAAGTATTTGATCCCTTATCAATCAGCAAGTTTTCTGGCTCCGTTTTATACAGGTATTGAGCTGAGATTAGGAGCACTCTTTTAAAGGGAGTGCTCCCAATCTGTTTGTTACCTGTATAAAATACACCTGTCCATAGTAGCAATTAATCAGTCAGATTCCAAACTCTCCACCATGTCCAAGACCAAAGAGCAGTCCAAGGATCTTAGGGACAAGATTGTAGACTTACACAAGGCTGGAACAGGCAAGAAGACCATTGCCAAGCAGCTTGGTGAGAAGGTGACAACAGTTGGTGTGATTATTCACAAATGGAAGAAACACTAAATAACTGTCAATCTCCCTCAGTCTGGGGCTTCATACGAGATCTCACCTTGTGAGGAATCAGCCCTGAACTACACAGGAGGATCATGTCAATGATCTCAAGGCAGCTGGGAACCATAGTCGCCAAGAAAACAATTGGAATTACAGTATGTCGTGAAGGACTGAAATCCTGCATGGTCCCCCTGCTCAAGAAAGCCCATGTACAGGCCAGTCTAGGGTAGCAAAATTAGAGTAAAACCAAAAGAGTTCCATTTAATTGCAAAGACTTCATTAAATATTTCACTGTATAAAGTAAAAAAAATTGTAAGCTGTGCAATCAAAGTTGTATTAAGCCAGGGGAGGGCAATCTTATCCGCAAGGGACAGGTCGGTGTGTATGAAGGTTTTCACTGCAACTCCCTAATTAGGTCACTATTAGAGGATTGATTGCCTGAAGAGTCCTCACCCCTGGGTTTAACCAGCTGACCTAAAGGTTATCCCCAAAAACTAACATACACACCGGCATTTGTGGATAAGATTCCCCACCCCTGTATTAAGAAAACAATAAATTGCTAATTACACGCTACACAAGTGACATGTCAATTAAAATGCATAAACAAAGCTTAAATGTACAGTAAATATTAAAATATAATTACATTTAATAATGGAATTAAGACAAAATATTTTTGTTTTACCCCCACTACAGTTCTATTTTTGTCATATTTGCAATAAAAAGAAGACAAGGATACATTTTATCATTTTTTATTAAAATAATCACATACAAAAACATTTTACATGATAGCTTGCACAGAAATTTGGTTTATGGGGAAGAAAGAGTTTATTTTTCTTTTGACATCAGTTTTGGAAGTCTTAATGTTTTTTTTCCTTTAAGCAAATGGCAGATCAAAACTGAACATATGCTCATGCAGAGAATAGAGAAATCTCATCATCAGGGAGTGGTGCAAATATATGCCAGATTTCTTGAGGGGGACTATTATATATTTTACATATGCTACTCTTTCAACTTTTAAGGAATGTATTTTTTTTCCACACCACTGCTTTACTGTACAACCAGAATTCAATGACTTTCTTTTGCTCTGTGTGTAGACCTCATATCCAATCATGACACATTATTGTTATTTATTTAACTATAACATGAGGCAAAAACTGGGGACACTAGAGCTGGAGAAAGTTAAAATGTTCAAAGCAGCAGTTAGCAGTGAAACCTTTGGGACTTCAGATGGGGCTAACTGGAGGTCAATTCTCATACTGAGAAATCTAAATTCACTGGAAATCAAAGATCTTCACAAGTTTCCTGAAGAAACAGGAACACTGACTTAAATAAATACTTTATTGCTATATCCCCCTATGACTCAGAAATTCATTTTGTCCTTTGTACGAAGCAAGTCTTACAAGGCCACGCATACTACTTCAATAAGACCTGCATAATACGTAGGATCACACTGTATCTCAAAGAGCTTTTCACATTGCAATGATTGAGATGTGATGTCAACAACACATTTTACAGAATATCCAGTATTCAAGACTACAATTAATGAGATTTTTAATATTCAAATAATCCTTAATAAAAAATAAGTAATTTAGTTTTCAGAAGTGTGATATATTTTTAATCTTCCAAAGAACTAGCTCTCGTTTGTGCTAGCAAACAAATGATTTTTCCACCCCAAATAATAATTTTGTTCATAAAACAGATTCACTAATTCCTTGCTGCAGGACAACTCATTAGTCATAAGCTACCTTTAGATGATCCATAATCACCAATATTTGCTATTAGTGTAACTAACGTTATTGTGGTCAACATCTCTTGTCTAATCTTTATAAGGTTTCTGAGGACCTGCTACTCCAGTTCAGTTTCAGTCTGTGATTTCATTTTCTGGCATACAGTTTCACTTTGCATTTTGGTTCCTGTTTGCTAATGGCCCAAAATTGTTTATTTAAATGACCCCCTTCATAATGATACCCATTATAACCCAGTGCCTTAGCTACATAGCAGTTAGCAGCCCAAATCCTATCAGTTCAGCTACAAGTTTTTGGACTATATGACATAACCTGAGCAAACAGGGAAAACTGCACAGACCCAACAGCACTACCTGCAGAGCCACCATGCTGCCTGAGTACATTATATTGGTACTATTCTCTGTTTTAGTAATTTGTTTTCACAACTTTTTTCTGGGTCTGGAGAATAGTGAAGTAAATATGCCCACATATTCACTGCTTTCTCTGAGATCTTCTGTCTGTGAAGAAAAATAAAGTTAATTTAAACAATAAGATGGCAATAACACAATCTACTGCAGGTTTAATAGTCTATTCATATTTCCCTCAGATTATTTATGTATATTAATATGCATTTTTATTTCTGAAGGGCTAAGTGTGCTTTATAAAAGTTACATTTTGCTAGATTTTATAAGAGGGTATTGATATTAGATATAAAATAATTAAATATATGAAATAATAGTTATCCTGAAGTGCATGACAGTGAGATCATAATGAAATGTAGCATCAGTGCTGAGCAATCTTACTGGGAGTTTTCTTCGAAAGTGCCATGTCGCAGATTTCCCTGTAACAAATATCCTGCTGAACTTTATAGGTCCTTTTATATCTGTAGATAATTATAAACACAATGAAAAGTGGGGGAGTTTATTTAGTCACAAATCATGATTCTTTGAGGTGGTGATTTTTAGATTACCATAAAAGTTAAAATCAATTATTAAATATCCATCCAAGTTATTGTAATTGTTAGTTACATTTGTCACTCCCAACAAATTTGCCATATTACACATTTTGTTAAAAAACTGACACATGCGAATGTGTTAACATAAATGAGCAAACATCTGCAGAGATTTTTCCAGCATTGTCTTAGTTTAAATCTGTATTTTTGGCAAACATTGGATTCTATACAGTAAACAGACACATAGACATGAGTACAGCCATCTGCAAGATTTTCCACTGTAAAATATTGTGGTAATACCATTAACATCTGGGGACATCTTTCTCAACAACTTGATTGTTGGGTGACCATAAATATGCAGCTAGATGTGAGAGACAACAACCCTCAATAAAGCTTTAAAATATTGCTCAATTAAGGTGCAATTGAGCAATTTTACACAATCTTTAGGTACTTTACTACAGTTGTAACGGTACACAATAGTCACAGTGCGGTACACACCTGGGTTTTGAGTTCACAGTTTGGTGCAATTTCAATACAACAGGGAAACAGAATTTGGTTTGAGATTGTTTAGACCTGTTACTGAAACTGCAAAGAGAATTAGGAACAGTTGTAAATCAAACATAAGATAATGTCTCTGGCAATGAGTATGAATAATAAAATGAAAGAGATGCTCATTTGCATAGAAAATATATATATGTAAGATTAAAAAAAACTGTTGCAATGACAATGTATGCCTCTGATGACCCTGTCACCCCAACCCTCTATCTAATCCCTACTCCTCCCACAACTCCAACTACTACAATTTCTAGAATTATGGGATGGATCATCTGGAAATGTAAAAACAAATTCTTTAAGTCTTTAAATTTAAAGTTATACCTGTTAATTTACTGCATATTTCACTTACATGGCAATTTTCCCCCTCCATTTAGAAGACTAACTGTACTTTGTTGCATATGTCTTAAAATCCATGCTTTAAATATATAATATTTAAATTTATATTAGTTTGCATTATTTATATTCCTTATGTATAAAATTATTCATATTATTGGTGTTAATTGATTAAAATAGTTAATCAGAATAAAAAGCTGTGATTAGTCATAATTATCACAAATTTAAAATGGTAGTATGTGTCACGCCCGGCTCATTCGATTCTCCTGTGTGCCACACCCCCCTCATTACCTTGTGTTACTTCCCGGTTGTGATCACCTGTTACCTGCTATTTTCGGCTTGTCCTGTGTATTTAGTCCATGTCTAAGTCCATTTTCCCCAGACCTGTCATTAATGTTTTTCCTGTGCTTCTCCCTGTTTCCCTTAATAAAACCTCATTTACCTGTATTAACGGATTCCTTCGTCTGCTTCTTTGCTCCCTGCTTGTTCGCTCGTGCAGGTCGCAACAGAATGACAGATCTCCAAGATGACTCACCGCAGCAAGCCGAGAGCCAGCAGATCGGCTTACTGCAAGAGGTGATATATTGGTTAAATCAGCCCAAGGTTCAGAGCGACCCTGTGGCATGAGATTTGGCCAGCCGGAGCTGGACCCTTCACAGCGAGGTATCCCTGCTGTAAAAACGCATACCCCGTACGCGAGAATCTCCGGTAGCTGATGGAGAGGAGTAACCAGCTGGAAACCGGAAAAAAAAGAGGAAGCAGAAAGAGAGAAGCCCAGATGACACACCAACAATCGTCCTGCGAGCTGCCCCTCAGGTACCCAAAGCCCACATTACAGCCACTTTGCTGCCACCACTAGCAGCCTACCCCTTCCGGGAAGCACACCTGGACTTTAAAGGGGCGAGGTCAGTTTGGGACACCATCCCACAGGTCCAAATAACTTTTAAAGGAGCAATGCCTGCTGTTATGGCACCAACCCTGGCGGCAATTATTGATGCGCCTGATCTGCCTGTCCCGCTTGTTTTACCGACGCCTGATCTGCCTGTTCCTGATCCACCTGTGTTGGATGTGCCTGACCCGCCTGTCCAACGTATTTTTGTCCTGCCTGTTCTGCTCGTGCTGCCTGACTAGCCAGCCCTGCCTGATCTGTTTGTACCAGCGGCTAACGTGCCCCCTGCTGGCCTGGAGTTGGTGGCTCCTGCTGTGGTGCCCCCTGCTGGCTTGGAGTTGGCGGTTGCTGCACCGGGGCGATTCTCTTGCTGTGGCTCCACCACCGCCCGCCGCTACACCCGAGGTCCCAGCGCTGACTCCACCCGCCGCTACACCTGAGATCCCGGCACCAGATGCAGTCCTGTCTCTGCCTGCAGCTACACTCGGGGCTCCTGCATCAACCTTGTCTCCAGATTTGCCCCTCAAAGATCTACTTAGTAGGCCACAGGGACTCATGTGGAAGAAGGACTCCTCCACCATTGCCCCACCGAGCCCGACCGGGTCCTCGACTATCAGTGTCCTGGACTAGTGTGAGGACATCACCGCAGGGATTAGGTCCTGCCTGCCCTGCCCCCTGGCTTGCCCTTGCTCTCCCCGGCTGTGGCTCGGCACATCCTTCGGCTCTGGTTCGGCTGTCGCCTGCAGGTCCCCTTCTAGGGGTTCATTGTCCCTCTATGGTCCCTCTTTTGACGCCACAGCAGCCACCTCCAGGTCCCCCTGCTTCGGCTCATCGGCCACCTGTGGGTCCCTTCGCTGTGTCTTGGCGTCAAATGGCGCCTTCGCATGCTGTGGCATCCCCCTCCTTCTCATGCGCTGTGGTCCCCTCCGCCTTACTCTTCATGTCTCCCGGTGTCCCCTCCTGCTCCCCCCTTGTATCCTTCATCTGTCTCCTCATCCCCTGTGTGGTCCCCTTCGGCTCCATTTTCCTGTCCGCTTGTGTGCCTTCCCTCGCCCGCCAGGGTTCCCTTGAGCTCCTCTTGTTCCTCCGCCCTTTGCCTTTATGCCTCCTGTTTTTGTCCCTCCTGTGTCTGCTCCCTGTCCTCCTCTTCCTCTTTTCACTCCTGGCCCTTTTGTTCCATCTGTTGGTGTTCCCCCTGTCTCCCTTCCTCATCTACCTGTCTACATTTCCCGTTTTGTGTCAGGTTCTGTCCTGGTTGTTGCCCTTGTGTTTGTTTTGTATGTCAGTCCTGTTCTCGGTCCCTTATTGATGTTTTTGCTCTTGTTTTTGGGTCCTGTGTCCCTGGTCTCGTCTCATCCATCGCCTCCCGGAATGCGTGCTTTTGGGGGGGCTTCTGTCATTCCCAGCTTGTCCAGTCCTCCTGTGTGCCACGCCCTTCTCCTTACCTCGTGTTACTTCCTGATTGTGATCACCTGTTTCCTGTTATTTTTTGCTTGTCCTGTGTATTTAGTCCATATCTAAGTCCATTTTCCCCAGAACTGTCATTAACATTCGTCCTGTTCTGCTCCCTGTTTCCCTTAATAAAACCTCGTTTAGCTGTATTCAAGGCTTACTTCAGCTGGTTCTTCTCTCCCTGCCTGTTTGCTCGAGCTATTTGTTTGTTTTTCTTGGAAAATTAAACAAATACATGTGTGGTATTGGAACAAAGAAATGCATGACAAACTGGTAAGAGGAATCATATGTTTTTTTAATATAGTATCTAGGTTTTGAAATGATTCAGTGGCATGGATCCAATTGTGAGTCACTAACGTAATTAACAACCATGCTTTTGGGAAACATATTCCTGCTCTGTTTGAACAAACAGAAAACACAAGCTGAATGATTTATATAAATTACACAAGTGTGATGGCTACAAAAATAATCAGGCATGAACCCAGATATGCAAGGTAAAGCTGGTTTATTAACACAAGCAGAAAGTAAGGAGCGCCGGCTCCAAAGAGCGAAAGCTCCGGAGGGTTCTGCTGCTCTAAGCTGGGTAGCAGGTAGGGGAAGCAGGGAAGCGGCGCTCTGGAGCAGCGGTGTCCGAATCGAGAGGCAGTAATCTTGGTTGTGGGGCAGGCAAAGAGGTATTGTCTGGGAAGTCAGTCCGACGAGGACGGACACACGAAGGGAGGGCAGGACACCAGAGGTAAGTAAAAGGGAAAAGGGAGAGAGGGGAGATGAGAGACGGAAAGTTGCTTGGCAAGGCTCGAGGAAAACATCGGCTCAATACTTCGCAAGGAAGAGCTTGGTTTCTCTTCCTTTTACCCTCACGATAATTAGGTTTGGATGTGTCACACCAGGCTAGTCACGCTCTCCGGAGCCGTGGACGTGACAGAGCCCCCTCCAGGAGGCCTTCGCTGCTTACGGGGACGTGCTCTGGCCCTCGGTGCCGGTATGAAGGGTTGAGCTTGATGGAATGCGTTGGTTAAGGTCGCATCCCCCACCTCCGTGGCCAGCATCCAACTGTGCTCTTCCGGACCTGCCCCTTCCCAATCCACCAGATACTGCAGGCGACCCCGTCGTCGGCGAGAATCCAGGATGCTGGAGACCACGCAGGTCGAGGTAGTGGGTGGTACGGGTGGTGTGTCATCCAAGGGTTGATCGGCCGGACGTAGTGGGCTGTATTTGACAGGTTTCAATAAGGAAACGTGGAAAGTGGGAGAGATGCGATAAACCTTGGGCAACTGCAGCTGAACGGAGACCGGACCCACACGCTCCAATACCGGGAAGGGGCCGATATATCTGGCGTTGAATTTGTGACAGCCTGGGATCCGACGGTTCTTGGTGGACAGCCACACCTTCTGCCCAACCCGGAAGGGAAATCCCTGTCGTTGATGTCAGTCGGCCTTGGTTTTCATCTCCTCAGCCTGGGACCGCAGTACCTGTTGGACCGACCTCCAGGATCTCCGACTCTCCTGGAATCAGGCCTCTATGGAGGGGATGGTCCCTACAGGAGCGTCCCATGGGATGAGGGGTGGCTGGAAACCTAAAACGCACTGGAAGGTCAAGAGGTTGGTGGCAGAATGGATCCGGGAGTTAATAGAATACTCGGCCCAAATGAGAACTGGGACCACTTGGTAGGATCGGCGAGAACCAGTAACCTCAAGGCCTTGGCTACCTCTCTGTTGGTCCGCTCAGCTAAGCCATTGGATTGTGGATGGTATGTGGAGGCAAGACTCAGTTTGGTACAGAATTCTCGAAACACTCGGGAAGCGAATTGTGGACCACAATCTGATACTAAATCCTCGGGAATCCCTGTGAACCTGAAAAGCTCCTGGACCAGAACTTCAGCAAGTTCAGTAGCAGTTAATAGTTTGGGCAGGGCCACCAACCGACACATTTTGGAAAATCTGTCAACGATGGTAAGTATGACCGTCTTACCCTCCGACCTCAGTAGACCCGTGATGAAATCCCATTGCCACGTGAGACGAGGGTCGGCTAGGTCCTGCAGAGGCTGTAGTAAACCTAATGGGGAGCAGCTTGGGCTTTTGCATTGGGCACACTTGTTGCAGCTCTCTACAAAAGCCTGGACCTCCCTTCGCCACCCCGGCCACCAGTATCGGCGTTCTACCAGGCGTTGAGTGGCGACAATCCCTGGATGGCCGGTACCTGGTTGGCAGGAATCCACAACAGAAGGTCGGGACATAAAGATCGGGAGACATACAACTTACCTGGAGGACAGTCGGGATGGGTCTTGCGATGTTCTTGCGAGAATCGCGCAAACCACTGGGCCCAGCGGGCCTGTCGAGTGGACAGTCTTTTCGCCATCTGTAGGTACTCCAGGTTCCTATGGTCAGTGAGTACCAGAAAAGGGTGCCTCACCCCCTCTAACCAGTGCCGCCACTCTTCTAGGGCCAGCTTGATGGCTAGAAGTTCATGTTCTCCCACCTCGTAATTCCGCTCGGCTGCCGAGAGCTTGCGGGAGAAATAGGTGCAGGGACGATGCCGCCCCATTTGGGGTTCACGCTGAACGAGGACAGCACCCACACCTGCCTCGGAGACGTCTATCTCCACCTCGAAGGCCAATTGTGGATGGGGCTGCTTCAACACTGGAGCTGAACAAAAGGCCTCCTTCAACCTATCAGATGCATGTTGCTCTACAGAGGTCCATGGGATCCGGGCTGCCTTACCTCAAGTCAGAGACGTGAGGGGGACGGCCACCTGAAATTATGGATGAAGTGTCGGTAAAAGTTAGGGAAGCCTAGGAACTGCTGCAGCTCCCTCAAGGTCCTGGGGCGTGGCCAGTCCCGGATTGCGGAGGTCTTCTGTGCCTCCATTGCCACCTCTCCTCTCCGGGCTGGATAACGTAGCCGAGGAACTTGACTTGTGTCTAATGGAACTCACACTTCTCCCCTTTGACGTACAGGTGATGCTCTTGCAATCATTGCAGGACCGGTTTGACATGCTGAACGTGCACCTCCTCCAAGGGGGAGTAGATCAGGATGTTGTCTATGTACACCACCACAAACCCATCTAGCATGTCTTGGAAAACATGGTTCATGAAGGATTGAAAAATGGAAGGGCTGTTAGCCAACCCATTTGGCATCACCAGGTACTCATACTGCCCCCTGCTGGTAATAAAAGAGGTTTTCCACTCATCCCCTTCCTTTATATGTACCAGATTGTATGCGCTCCGCAGGTCCAGCTTGGTGAAGATGGTGGCCGTCCTAAGTTGTTCCAGAGCCGAGGGGATCAAGGGGAGAGGTTCCGTCCGTTTCACAGTGACAGCATTCAAGACCCGCTAATCTATTACCGGGCGGAGCCTTCCATCTTTCTTCTTAATAAAGAAGAATCCAACTGTGACTGGGGAGGTAGAGGGGTGGATGATACCTTGCCTTACTCCTTCGTGAATGTACTCTTCCACGGAGTCCAGTTCCGGCAGGGACACAAGGTATAACCATCCCTGGGGAAGCTGAGCACCTTCCAACAGGTTGATACTAAAAACATCCAGGCAACTCTTATACTCCCCTGGTACGACCGCCAGGTTCTCGGGCTCAGGAGTTTCGACTCCTGTGGCTTTACAGGGGAGAGATAAGCACTCGAGACGACAACCATCAGACCAGGATTCTATCTCCCCTGTCTGCCAGTTAAGTCGGGGGTTATGTTGCCGTAACCAGGGAAGGCCCAGGATCAAGGGGTCCTTCGCACGACTTAGCACGTACAGTTCTATGTCTTCCACATGGACTTCCCCCGTTTGCAACCGACATCGATGTGTACAGTGGTAAATCTCCCCTCAACCATCCGCTCCCCGGTCACACCATGTATGGATAAAGGAGTGGGCAAGTTATGCACAGGGACCTGCAAATGTTGCAACAAACCCGCATCCACAAAGTTCCCAGCAGCTCCACTATCAATGAGAGCTTGAATCACCATACTTTCACCTCCCCAACTTTTCCGTGGGACGGAAAGCTGGGTGAGAGTGGAGAGAGGGATAGAAGGACTGCCTACCGGAGGGGTTCTCTCGTCGGATCAGGGTCTGATGGGACATGTCGCAATGACATGCTCTGAAGAACGGCAATACAAACACAAGCCTCCTTGTGCTCTTCATCTTCTGTCAGCAGTGGTAAGTGTTGAGCGTCCCAGCTACATAGGTTCGGTAGCGGACGCGGCTGGTCTTTCAGGCTTCACAGGAGTGCTCCTGCGCCGGCGATCTCTCACCGTGTTGTCCAATCTCACCGCCTGTCGGACAAGCTCTTCAAAGGAGGGTGCCTCTCTGTGGGCAGACAGTTCGTCCTGCAAGTCAGGGTTGAGAGCCTGTAGAAAGATCATCTGTAGACAATCATCGAGCCAGTGAAGAGCTGCGGCTATGGTACGGAACTCCAGATGGAAAACAGCAGGCGTCTGATTCAAACAGGCGCCACCTTGGCCTCCTCCCCACAGCCGGGTGATTGAACACCTCGAGAAGAGCTTGATGGAACTCACGTACCGATTGCAGAAGGGGGCTGTCATCAGTCCACAACGCCTCAGTCCATTCATGTGCTCTTCTGGTGAGCAAGGAGACGGTAAAACGCACCTCTGCTCCAGGCGAGGCAAACATGTTCCTCCACATATATGCCAACCTGCATCCAAAACCCACGACAATGATCTTGTAGCGGCGCGAGGCAGGGAGGCAGGTGGCAATCCAGCTTTCAAGGTTCCTAGCTGGGTCCATTCTGAAGGCAAAATATTCTGTTATGTATCCAGACACAGGCGCAGACCCAGATATGCAAGGTAAAGCTGGTTTATTAACACAAGCAGAAAGTAAGGATCGCCGGCTCCAAAGAGCGAAAGCTCTGCAGCGGGTAGGGGAAGCAGGGAAGCGGTGCTCCGGAGTAGTAAGGTGTCCGAATCGAAAGGCAGTAATCTTGGTCGTGGGGCAGGCAGAGAGGTCGTTGTCCGGGAAGTCAGTCCAACGAAGAAGGACAGGATGGACATGCGAAGGGAGGGCAAGACACCAAATGCCGGGCTCAGCAAGGGAAGGCAGGTTACGGATGGGAATGGGGCTGTGGATGGAGAGTAAACACGAGGAATGCAAAACCGGAGGTAAGTAAAAGGGAAACGGGAGAGAGGGGAGACGAGAGATGAAAAGTTGCTTGGCAAGGCTTGAGGAAAACATCGGCACAATACTTCGCAAGGAAGAGCTGGGTTTCTCTTCCTTTTACCCTCACAATGATTAAGTTCGGATGTGTCACACCTGGCTAGTCACGCCCACCGGAGGCGTGGACATGACAACCTATATGTATTTGAAAAGTGGACTGTTCAAGGTTTTTGGGGTGTTTTTTTTTATCCAAGACAAAACTTACAGAGTTTTTTAGATAGATTGGCAAGATTTCAGTTTTATCCCACAGGCATGATCACGGACTCCAGGGCCCAGTTTTTCAAAACATTTTATCTGGATAAAATTGGTCCGGATTTTGAAATCCCATGTTTTGCTATCCAGGATTAACTGATCTATCTTACTTTTATGACAGTTTTTAAAGGAACATTGGGTTGGATCACTGTGATCCAAATACCAAATTTCAGGATTACCAAATCCTGTTTACCATAGCCTTAAATGGAACCAAAAGTGTAGCTTACTGGCTTAGCAGAAAACAACAGGTAGGCAAAATACTAGTGAACAGCATCCAAACCTGTTAGAATCTTACAGACCTGTATCATGTCCCCCCTCAGTCTCCTTTGCTTGAGGCAGAACAGATTTAACAGAACCTCCCTTCTTACCTATACGGTCTTTACGGAACAACGTGTAACCATCCATATTATACTCTTGTCCATCCTTTTCTCTCAACCACGTTTCAGTTATTCCTGAAATATCATAAGAGTCCGATGAGATAAAATCCTCTAAATCATGAATTTTATTCCTAATACTCCTGGCGTTTAAATACAGACAACAAAGGTGAGGCCTATTACGGTGCCCACTTATGATTATTTGGGGCTTTCCGTTTCCCCCCACTTACATACTTAACTAACGTCCCTGCCCCCCCCAGTCCCTAGTTTAGACATTCCTCAATTCAGAGCTAGATAAGATTTTAACAACTCTGAGCTATTAGTTAAGTTCTCCCCAAGCGAGCTTGATGGGCCAAATGGCCTCCACTCATTTGTATACTTGTTATGTTCTATGAGCAACAGTGACATTTATTTGACATCTGATAGCTTTGATATTATTTTCTTGTTGTTGTTTACCATGTCTCAATATCATTATATGTGACATGCTTCATATAGGGTTCAAATATGAAGGAATTCATATATCATCAGTAACCTTTAAGTTTGTGATCATTCACAAAATATATATATATATATTTATATATACGTTTTTATTTGGTTATTTGGATCAAAAAATCACAACTGAATCCACCCTTCTGATTAGATCAGGATAATCCTGTTTTTTGGATCAAATAGATCCCAATCTGAGTTCAAAGTTTTGAATGACCCAAAGGGAAGGTTTGATCCAAATCAAATGTAAGATTGGATTACGTGGTCTGATCTTAACTCAGGATCCCTCTTTTACTTTTGAAAAACCCATTTCCAAGATTTGATCCAATCCGTGATCCAAAATGCCACTGGATTACTTTTCAAAATCTGGGCCCAGAGGATTAATTTGCATTAAAAATAAAATAATGCATTACCGCCTACCCCCATCTAATTACTAATCCCTTCCACACACCCCAGAATCTATTTATAGACCCCCATACAGAAGGGTTGAGCACTATCTAATTTTTCTTGACATCATACAGTCTATACTGAATGAAAATGTTAAACTGAAAATGTTACTGTAATACTTCCCAAGTCTACCCTACACATTCTTCATACATCTCCAATGCCTGCTCTTTCATGTATGGGGAGGGGGGGTTCCCATGATAAAGTTCTTATGTTCTTATAATACCTAAGCCCTACACACTCCCCACCTCTCACCTTTCCAAAAAAAATCTGTATTACAAGCCCAAATTTAATTAAATTCCCCCATGATACATTTCATGTTACGCCAAACGGCCTGAGAACCACTGAGCTGCACAATATTGCTGGGAAGTTTGCAAAAGAAATCCATGAAATAAGTTTAGACGGCTGTTGGCTGTGTTAAAAAAAAGGTTGCTGCAGACATTCTTTAGGCCCTCTTCTGCCACCCACTGCTGCTTCTACATTTTCAGGGCAACTAGTGCATCAGGTATAGATTTTTATCCATTGAGCTGAATTGGTAATAAGATCCCTTTACCCTTAGAACCTGACAAACACAAAATGCATTGATTTTCACACCAATTAATCTCAGGCTTGTAACTTTGAATATAAGGTATAATACACAGTTATGAATTGCAAATCTTTGAAATAAAGAGATTTTACGGGATCCATTCATCCAAGATAAAATATTCTAGAATAATTCCGTGTGCAATGAGGCATATATTTAAAACATTTTCCACCAAAATGCACCCCTCATACAATATTGATATGATGGACATTACAATAGAAACAAAGCGCATATTCAGTTCCACAATGATCCATTTACTGCTCTTCTAGGGAAAAAAATATTTATTCCATAATTTAATTATTATGAGCATATAAGTAAAGGAATGGAAAATACTGAAATAGTGGCTGGAGTTCTACTAGAAATAACAAAAGGAGCTTTCCATTTTTTAAGAAGACAATTACTTGATATTTTTTTTTATATTTATTCACAGAAGTTTGTATATGCATGTTTGATGTTGAGCTCCATGATAAAAGTTGAACCAGAATGCACCCACCGTGTAACTGAAACACTTCCAACATCCAAACATAATCATGTGCTACAGCGTTGGTTTGTTGTTTGAGGCTAAAATGCAGAGTAAAAATGTCATTCTCAAATTTCAATTCACCATTACTGCATATAGAAGTGGAAAAACAATAGTGATAAATATTCAGCATTATGCTCTAAAACTTATGTCTATGTCTATCCAGAGGCTCATAAATTATGTGAATGTGGAAGGTTTGAACTTTCACTTACGTTGTGGGAACAACTCCTTTAAATGTATAAATAAATAAACAAAATAGACTGTATCTTATTACTGTTAGCTTATAAATGCTACTTGATGAACTGTTTATAAAAGCAATATCATACTCGAAGTTGTGCCGGTCAGACCTGGTAGGCCCAAGCTCATAGTGAGGGTCTGCTGGGAATGTCTAGCAGAGGCTCCTGTTCACTGGAGCTTTAACTCAGACCTCCGGCAGAATTCCAACTGCATACCATGGGAGGTTGGGGACATTGACGCTGTTCCCGGGCCTCCATTGTTGAAGCAGCAGTACAGGGCTGTGGCTGCAGGGTGGTCAGTGCCAGATGTGGCGGTAACCCTCGTACCTAATGGTGCGCACCAGAACTGAGGGGGGCTGTCAAGCTGAAGAAGGAGGTTTACCAGGAATTATTAACCTGGTGGTCTCCAGAGGCAGCTGATGGGTACCGGCAGGCCCAGCGGAACGTGGCTTGGGTAGTTGTGGAAGCAAAAACCCGGGTGTGGGAGGCGTTTGGTGAGGCCATGGAAAGTGACTTTCGTCGGCCTCAAAAAGGTTCTGGCAAACCATCCGGAATATCAGGAGGGGGAAGCAGCTCCTGGTTCTTACTATTTTTAGTGGGGAGGGGGTGCTGTTGACCTCACCTGGGGACATCACCCAGAGGTGGAAGGAATACATCTATGCACACAGCCTTTGAGACATTTGAGGGCACAGAGCCCGAGGGTTCTGGGGGGGACTTGTCCATCAGGTGGCCAGGGTGGTTAACCCTCTGGAGTTGGTAATCCCACCAGCATCTGACAGAAATTTCACCAAACCGTTTAAATAGCTCTGCGAGTTTTGTCATATACACATTTAAAAAACACACTCGGAAACCTTGGATGGTCTACTTTTCAAATATATATAGGCAGAAACTAAATATATTCGTACAGCTTTATGATATGAATAGAAAGAACAAGTGTTGCAGGCTGAAGCATCTGTGTGTCGAAGCTGCTCTGGTCGCCCACTGAGGGAATAATTGTATAAGGCTCTAACTAGTGTTGTAGTCAAGACCGCCTAAACCGAGACCAAGACATTGCCAAGACCGGAGGGTATCAAGACCAAGACACTGCCGAGACTTGAGGGT
>JABFDZ020000037.1:11202418-11213407 GCA_019775955.2 Pollimyrus isidori
TTGCTTTTGTGCAGTAGATAAATAATAGAGTATTTGTTTTTAATAAATTAATTTTAAGATAATTCCATTTTGCGGGACTCTCGCGATTAATTCTATTCTCCCGCAACCCGCACATGCATGGGGACCTTACCGCCCGCACTCACATTAACCTGTCAAATCTTGTCCCGCGCTGCACTCTGTGCGTTGGATCGCGCGGGTCCCGCGGTACTCCCACGGGAGTGCAGGTCTCTAATGGAGATCGAGCCAGATAGCATCGGAACCATGTGGTGAAAGGAGGAATTACATTTTTTAAGTATTTATTTATTCTGACAGAGCTAGCGGGCCATAAATAACACATTATGAGATCGAAACTGCGGGCCGTATGAAATCTGGCCGAGGGCCGTGATTGGCCCGCAGGCCAGACTTTGGACACCCCTGAGCTACACTGATCCAAGATTCTGCTCAGCGGGAAAAACCATATCTGCATTATCTTTCTCTACACGGCACCCTGCTAACTATAAAGCTCCCGTTCTCTCACTCTCACTATAACCGTTGTTTTCTCTTGCGTAGGGAGCACACGTCCCATGCTTATTACATGTCATGTCCTCGATCCTCCTCCTGTTCGTATTTAGCAACACAGGGTATTATGCGATGCCTTCGGCAGGAAGTTCAAGGGGTCATTGAATCATCCAATCAGAGTTAGAGATAAAAAGTGAGAATTCCAACATAAAAGTCAGAATTCTGAGATAAATGGGTTTTTTTCTCCTCTGGGTGCCAAACGGGCTTCCATAGCTTTAATTGATTTTCCAGTTATGCCAGTTAAACTGATTAGCTTATAGGTTGTTGGATTACTTCTACCCCTTTTTTGAATATGTACCATATATTAACATGCTGCAATGCCTCTTCAACAGTTTTGTTCTTTAACTCCATTCAGTTTACAGTTTCTAGTTTCAGTCTCATACCAGTCTCATAAAGTTAGCCTTCTTAACATTGTATATTTTTGTTTGGGACTTTGCTCTTCGGACACTAAAATTAACCAGAAATATAACCATGTGCACCATGGTACACTGGAGAGTGGTCAGAAATTAGAAAACAGCGAATTTTACAAATTTTCACTGACGTCAGCATTTGCTGACAAAGCAGAAAAAAGTGAATAAGAGTTGCGTCTGGATGAGTAAAATGTGTAACATGTTTACTGGGATTAAGTTCCCTCCCTAAATCCACTAAACCAACATCTGCCATTGCTAATGTCAATACTTTAAAAGATGAAAAGTACTGACAGTAAAAAGAAATGGCATTAGTCATAACACTGGGAAAATTATTGTTTGGAGCGTAAATATTCAGGAAAGTAATCTGCTGCCCATATAGCACTCCGTAAATCAGTACAGTCCTTCTTTCCTCATCAATACGTTGGTCTGTAAATAGAAAGAGCAGAGTTTTATGCATAACTATGACAGGCCCCTTTTTATGTATTAAGTCTTGCAAAATAGCCCTAGCTAACCCAGACTCTCTTCAGTTTTTGATGCTCTACATTAGATAAACAAGTTTCTTGCAGCGGCACTACATCGGCTCGTTCTTTTTTCAAGAATGCACGGACCCTTTTCTATTTGATAGGATGGCGTAACCCTTTTATATTCCATACAATCACATTAAGTAAACTTGGCATGTTAACCACTAAACTGACAGCCATCATATTCATAATAATAGGACAGAAAAAAAAGTACATTCCACACCCCCAGACACAAGCCATGTCCCCAAACGACAAGGCATAAGAGATATGAGTTTCCAATACACTGTGGGCAACTGTCAGCCACAACACAACCTCTCGTGCAGACACAATGTACAAATAGTTTAAGTAGTGCTATGCAATTGTTGTATTTGGATGCTGCACATACTTAATGAATACGCAGAAAACTGTAGAGCCGTACATAGTTCACTGTTTAAATCCAAAAAGACTATTCAATAGGCTTCAGTTAACATCCAAAAAATTGAGGAAAAAAAAATGGAAAGGACCTTAGTGGCAGAGCGATAAGGGAAACAAGAGTCTCACTAGTGTCAATTCTGAAGGTTCAACCTGAAAAATGTCCAATTCAATTATCCAACTTTTAGATAGATTCTCGTGTAGAATAACTCTGCTTCCTTCAGAGAAGAAAAAAAGAATTCTTGCCTCATGGAGGATCTTCACCTTGCGAGGCTGAGGTTGAAAGCCGTAGTAAATGCCTATGCCCATGAAAAGCTTTTCCCACAGTGTTAATCTCATGCTGCTGCCGGATAGTTTTTGAAGAACGGTCCTCAGTGAAGTATAGCCTCACCCCATCAAGGGAGATTTTGCAAATCCTTGAGGAGTTACAGGATTCCTCCTGTAACTTGAGGAATCAAATAAGGACAGTGCCGGTTTGGCTTTGGTGGAGCTAGCGTATGGTGGACTCTTTCCAACATGAAAGATTTGTTCAAGGGCATTCCAAACCCTTTGGAATTGCATTGTGGAAGCATGGAGTTTATAAAGTCCAGGAGAGGACATGAGCCCTTGGCTCTCGCTTTGACTCAAAGGTCCTTTCTCTGCACAAGATTTTCCAAGTCATCAGTCTTGGGCTCCTGGTATGCTACCTGTTTGGTCGCTACTGCTAATGTAGACATGGTATTTTCTAACTTGGTTTCAAGCTGTGCTATGCAGCCCTCTGCTTCGCTGATTCATTTCTCATTGGATTCAGCAGTTAGTTTAACTGTAGTAAAATTGTTCAAGGGATTTGACGGAGTCAGACACGTCACTGATGTGTTTCTTTAATTTTGAGCTGAATTCCCTACAAAATGATTTAAGCTTAGCCAAAATACTTGTCACATCCACCATGTTACCCAAGCCCTTTCAGAAGTTTGTGGTTTCAGTTTTTCCATGGCAGTTTTACACTTTCTTATGAAAATGTCGCACTGTTTAATCTCTGGGGTGGTAGACATACAAACGATGAGCAGCCTTTGGGTTTACAATCAGTTTAGGGGTTTTAAAATTATAGTTACATTGAGTTTCATGGAGCCTTTTACTCAGGCAGCCAACCTGTACTGAAGCCACGTGATACCCCCCGCAAATTTTTATATTAGATGAGAGGAAAAATTGAGAAATATCAATAGGCACAAGTAGTTTTTGCTCATATAAAGCATAATATCATGATTAAGTCAACATTTAAACATCAAATTATTACATATCTGAGCATCGTAGAATGTCCTGAAAGCAAAAAAATACAGCATATGTGGCTAAGTTATGTACATACGATGTAATAAGCCAGGATTGACATAACTGGTACACAAGTACGCATTCACCTTTAAAAGTGATACGCGCAGCAATCGATTAATGTAACACCGCAAATGCGTACGTATGTGCATATGCACTGATATGACAAGAAATGACCATGCATTTCAACTTCTATAGCAGAAATGAAGTACAAATTAGCATATAAAGGTTAAAATGCACAATAATTTCTTGTCATATCAGCACAAATTCACATAAAATACATACAGTTTCATGCTGTTACAAGAATGTATTGCAGCACATATTGGTTTTAAAGGTGATTGCATACTTATGTCAATCCCTGGTAATAAGCCTAAAATCAAACGGATAGAAAAACATTCAAAAATGGAAAATAAATAGAGGGTTGAAAGTAGACTAATAAAATCAAATACATTAATCCCATTCACTAAGCCAAACATATTTTGCAGTGTGCCTGCAAAGGCTATGATGAACATCCTTCATAGATTTAATTATATTTTAAGCCTGGTCTGAATTTCCTGACAGAATTGCTATAAATGCCATGGGGGGCTAACTTGCAGAGGCTGTTTCTGTCTTGTTTCAGTCATACACACATTTGGATGATGAGTTTGCATGCTTGATGTGTTTCCAGCAAAATTTGGTATAATACAGCCAAATAACAGACTTGTTCTTATCAGCAACTCTTTCTTCAGTGTTGGTTTAATTTATTTGGAAACCAACATGGTCCCAAACTACTTATAAATGGTGGGAGAGGGTCTCCCTATCACTGACTGTAACCAACGACCAACCACAATTAACATAATGTTTTCCATGTTGAACACCGACTTGTGAATTTTGGTTTCACCTGTGTCCAGAAATGGATTCTCGCATTCCAAAACGAAAATTATGTAACCAAAGTCACATGACGAATATGTGTACCGTTACAGCCCTTGTCTTTACTTTAAATGCAGACTTGAAATGCTCTTCAGGAAAAACTATTTAAATATCATGATAAATATTGATTCAACAAAAAATATCAGGATAAGACTGAATTGGTAGACCTCTGCTAATTCCCATCCCTAATGAAAAGCATGCAGCAGTATTAAGGTGCTAATGTGCAAAGGTGTATAACATGTTACATGCATGATGAAAAGAAAATTTAAATATATTTACCTCTAAATAATTTCAGTCAAAACATTTATTCCACAGTAAACTCACACAAGAATTTAAAAATATTATTAGTATATTAGTAAATATTTATTATTATTATTGTTATTATTATTATGTTAGTTTTTTTTAATAATTGTTTTATATGTGTTGTTTGTTCTAGTATGTTATGTACTTCTCTGAAACATAGGAAGAACAAACAGAAGGTACCAGCAAAATCTTAAAGTGACCCTTGACGTCTACACAGAACTTACAAATAATGGCAGGCTCCTCCTTCCCAGAATGGAATACTTTTTGTCTCTGAATAAAGTCGGGTACAGGGGTGTGGAACTCGCTGGCAGACTACAGGTAAAGTGAATACAGACAAAGATAGAACAGTAAGATTGTGATTGCCATTTGATTCAGTGATATGTGCAAAAAGTGCAGGCTATACAGACCAGAAGCTTGGCTTTCTGCAAACCATAGTGCATAGTTCTTTAATCCATCCATACATACATACATAAATATGTCTTGCATAATTTCAGACTTAGATCCTACCCACAGTGGAAGGAATGCCAGTCTTTCATATTTCATACACAGTCACACATTATGGGCAGTTTAATTACAGCAATTCAAAGAAGCGCATGTTTTTGGAAAACAGGAGGATATACAATATTTGTGTAGTATTTTTAAGCGTACAGCTAAAAATGTTAGGTGTTTCCACAGTTTTGGCCGCTAGTGTATATCTGTCAATATCTATATATCTAATCTGACAAACGGCATAGGATGTAGGATGCTTTAGCAGCCTAGGGGCAGCTCTGAAAGGCACCACCATAGGCTTGGCTTTCTGCAAACTCATTTAGGTTTTTCTGCAGTTCACAGACAGTGAGCCTGCTGCTGTCCTTGATGTTCAAGCACTACAGGAACAGCACATTAATAACATTCACTAACAGCCCATAGAAAATAACTACACTGACAATAAAACCTACTGTTTTTCCTTTGTCATACAGACAAAATCCCAGAACCAGTTTTAAGTACTGATTGCTGAATTATGTATAAAAACAATGCATGACATATCCATACCATGTACTAATATACTTCCTAGGAACCCAAACCCACCAGGCTTTCCTTTTGCGTTGTCCTCTGGAATTTCTAGTGCCAAGTTGATTTTATTGGTTGTTTCTTCCATTCTCTCTATTACAGGCTCAGGTTCTAAAGAGAGAATATCATATCCAGTATCAGTGAAGTCAATGTGTGTGAAGGTCTGACACACATACATTTTTCTATCAGTTATTCTTCACAAGAATGCATTTCTTAAAAATCCAAGGATTCAGAAATTCTAATTAAAATCTGTCCTTAAGTGCTACACTTATGTGTTCTACTCACTTGGACGATACCTGATGGTATTTTTGGAAAAGTTAGTGAACTTGGCCGTTATCTTCCCTCTGTCATCGATTAGCTCAGTATATCTAAAGGAAAGAGAGAAAAAATTAGCATAGCATGCAATTTACAGATCCAAAAAATGTATTTGGTCTCATCTGAGCAGCAGGGTCATGCAGAATTCAGAATTTAGAATTGTGCCCCAATCCATTCATAAATTGGAATTTATATTAAATTGGCCACATCCCACAGGATATTGAATTGGAATTCCATGAATAAGAATTTAATTTATTTCAATTCAAAGAAATTCAATGCAACCACTCTGTACAGGAATGTTAATTTAGCAAAACATATAATCATGTACTTTGTTGATGGTTGATTATACAGGGACACTGTATATGTATGAGTGAGTAAAGTGTGCTTTATATTTGCATGATTGTAAGCAAAAAACTTTTATCCTATTCTATACATGTGGTTTATGTTAGCCCTGTAAGTGTTTTTTCATGGGCATATATTTATTGTTTTTTTTTTTAAGATTTTTGTTTTTGTCCTCTACTGGAGCCGACACCTTATCGTGATGGAGGGGTTTGCGTGTTCCAATGATCCCAGGAGGTAAATTGCCCGGGGCTTTATGCCCCTGGTAGGGTCACCCAAGGCAAACAGGTCCTGGGTGAGGAACCAGACAAAGTGGGGCTCATTAGATTCCTTATGAAGAGAAACATTGTGGATCCACGATTTCCCTTGCCCGGATGTGGGTCACCGGGCCCCCCCCACCCAGAGCGAGCGCCTGGTATCCAGGCCTATACCCATTGGGCCTGGTTAGGCACAGCTCGAACAAGGCACGTGGGTCCCCCCTCCAATGGGGTCACCACCCATGGGAGGGGCCATAGGGGTCGGGTGTCATGTGAGCTGGGCAGTGGCCGAAGGCAGGGACCCTGGCAGTCCGATCCTCAGCTGCAGAAGCTAGCTCTTGGGACATGGAATGTCACCTCTCTGATGGGGAAGGAGCCTGAGCTGGTGTGCGAGGTTGTGAAGTTCTGGCTAGACATAGTCGGGCTCACCTCAATGCATGGCTTAGGCTCTGGAACCTCTCCTCGAAGGAGGTTGGACAGTTTTCCACTCTGGAGTTGCTCACGGGGAGAGGCGCCAAGCAGGGGTGGGCATACTTATTGATGACCAGAGGGTGTGCTCCAACTATAGGGGGATCATACTTCTCAGCCACCTTGGTAAGGTCTATTAGGGGGTTCTGGAGAGGAGGGTTCGCCGGATTGTCAAACCTCGGATACAGGAGGAACATTGTGGTTTTCACCCCGGCCGTGGATCAGTGGACCAGCTCTATACTCTCCGCAGGGTTCTGGAGTGTTCATGGGAGTTTGCCCAACCAGTCTACTTGTGTTTTGTGGACTTGGAGAAGGCATTTGACCATGGCCTGCAGGGAGTCCTGTGGGGGGTGCTCTGGAAATATGGGGTGCCGAGCTTCCTTTTAAGGGCTGTTCAGTCCCTATATGACCGGTGTCAGAGTCTGGTCCACATGAGCGCCAATAAGTCACATTTGTTTCCAGTGAAGATTAGTCTCTGTTAGGGCTGCACTTTGTCACCAATTATTTTCATAGTTTTTATGGACAGAATTTGTAGGTGCAGCCAGGAAGAGGATGGGATGAGAATCAGCACCTCCAAATTCCAGACCATGGTCCTCAGCTGGAAAAAGGTAGAATGCTCTCTCCAGGTCGGGGATGGGGTCCTCCGCCAAGTGGAGGATTTCAAGTCTTTAAAAGGGTTCCCGAGTGGAGGGACGATGGAGCAAGAGGTTGACAGGAGGATCGGTGTGGCATCCGCAGTGATGCGAGCACTGCATCAGTCTGTCGTGGTGAAAAAGGAGCTGAGCCAAAAGGCAAAGCTCTCAATTTACCAGTTGATCTACATTCCTACCTTCAGCTATGGTCACGAGCTATGGGTAGTGACTAAAAGAACGAGATCGCGAGTACAAGCGGCTGAAATGAGTTTCCTCTGTATGGAGGCTGGGCTCTCCCTTAGAGATAGGGTGAGGAGCTTGGTCATTCAGGAGGGACTCAGAGTAAAGCCACTGCTCCTCCGCATCGAGAGGAGCCAGATGTGGTGGCTCGGGCATCTGATTAGGATGCCTCCTGGACGCCTCCCTGGTGAACTGTTCTGGGCATGTCCCACTGGGAGGAGACCCTGGGGAAGACCCAGGACACATTGGAGGGACTATGTCTCTCGGCTAGCCTGGGAACGCCTCGGGATTCCCCCAGAGGAGCTAGAGGAAGTGGCTGGGGAGAGGGAAGTCTGGGTTTCCCTGCTGAGGCTGCTGCCCCTGCGACCCAACATTCGGATAAGCGGGAGAAAATGGATGGATGGATTTTTCTTTTTTTTATATATTTCACCTGTACAGGTATAATGGAAAGGGTACAATGTTGATCTCCGGCCCCAGTACAACCACAAGCCTGCAGAGAAACCGATGCATTATTAACTTCCACTTCCTGTGGTTTGGCCATCTTTGCTGCAAAACATGCAAAAGATTTGGATGTTTCACATTGCTTTCATCACAGGTCAGACGATTTTTACATTCTTTGCTCATATGGCCCACCTTCAAGCGTCCAAAAATTCAATCTTCTCCCTTTGAGGTATTTTACTCAGCCCTGGACACTTGAGCACCAGATGAGACTCTTTACAATAGAAGCAGAATTCTAAGTCTGACTCCTTCGAAACACTACAGTGCCTTGGTATCTTGCACACTGTAGACTTTAAAGCCACATTAGGCATAGTAGCAGAGATGCTGGTTCCTTTAAGGTTACTCCTGAACCGTCATCTGCTCTCATTTGTAACTTTTAAAGTGCCTGGCTGTGTGCCTGCAATATCACCAAAATGAGACAAGATTTTTACTTGAGTCTACTTGAGTTTCCAGAAAATTCACCATATCTGGAAAGGTAGCCCTGCAGTCTCATTGCTCTTGTAGCTCACGAGCCATTGACCTCCATCTCCCCTGCAGCTTGTATGGTCATGTCATTACCATATGCTTCATATTTTATGGAATGTTCAATTCCTCCATACACTGCAGCATACTCTGAGGAACAGTGCAAATACTTGCAATGCTCAAACATCCTCACTTTTAATGACAGGCCATACAAACACCTTGTCCATATATGATGTTCAGTATCTTTTGTGCCATATCTTCTGTTCACTGCCAAAGTGTTCTTTCAGAAGACATTTTGCTCTTCGATATCCTTGTTGTGCTGCCATATGTAAGCAATTTTGTACCAGTTCTCTAGGCTACCCCCTAGTATACTGCTGTAAGAAGTATAGATAATCTTGATAGCTGCTTGTTTTCTCCTCGACACAGTATTCAAAAGCTCTAATAAATGAAAAAAATTGCAGTGGGTCTCCATCAAAAATGGCTTTGTCTCTTTGTGGCAGATTTGATGATACAGTGGTACCTCGGTTCTCAAACTCACTAGAACTCGAATTTCTTGAAAGTTGAACAAACCAGTTCCAACTAGTACTCGATCTGAATATCATAAATCTTATTACTTGAATGCCTTCTTCACAGACTGGACAATTAACCAAATAAAGCAGTGCAACATTAAAGTAACTAATATTAAATAAAACACTAACTTACGTGTACTATTAGAGTACTTATGTAATTTATTTAAACTTTATTTTACCAGGTGAATTACCTGAAAAGCAGTTCTCACTGCTTTACGCGACATTCAGGAGAAATAGCAGACTACGTATCGGAACCCGCCCGGGATACAAACGTCATTCGTGTAACTAAACTCTTCAGCAAATAAGAGCAAAGGTGTGTCGTCACGAAGGCGATTCCAGTTTGTGCAGCCGGGTGAGAGGTCGCAATGCATCTAACCGTAATGCACTGCGTCAGGATCACAATACGCCAGCACTGTAAACAAATCGGACGCACCCAATAACCGGACTGGGGAAACAAGCTGAAACAATTTTTACTTTTTTAATGTAGTGACTATCCAATATTGTCCACTCCACTGAAAAGGCGGCTAGGTCCTGTTGATTAATCGCCATGCCAATAACTATACAAAGTAAGTTGATATCCATATATCCGTTTAACCTTTGGGTCAAGTTCCCATTTAATAGCGATATTATCAAAGGTTACAATGATCACAACATAAGGATTATTATTGTGTATGGCACATGAGTGGTAAAACCGTATGATCTCCTCTTACACCCCCTGACCCTGTCCTTTTAAGACTTTTCTTTCCCCTCTTGCACCGTGACCTGTAGCTTAGTCAGCCCACACTGCCACCTAGTGTCAACTGGCACCACCACAACAAATAACAAATGGCTCCCACAAGTAGCATGGACTGAAAATTTCTGATGAAAAAAATAATGCAGTAAAAAAACTGCATAGTCCAGGCTAGCATATATTATTCCAAACCATTTGCTAATCATCACCACTAAAAGCTTGCAAACCACTAATACCCCATTAAGTCGTTCTGTTGGAGACCCTGACTTCTGTACAACTGTGAATACTGTATTACTGTGACCCCTGAATACTGTTCAACCTTGATCTGCGGGTTCATTTTGAAACACAGACACATTAAGAGAACACAACACATTTAAAAATTAAATTAGCTTTTTGTCTGGAAGTTTTTGCATCATCTTAATGTTTTTGCCTTGTTTTAATATTGATGTGTTACGGACTTTCAGGGCCTCCATACTCCTGAGCATGTAGAAAACAGTGCACCATTGAAGAAGAAAATAAACACTTCGAAGTATGAATAGATATATATGTATGACTCTGTAGTCACTAATGAAGCTATCCTTCCTTACTTAGACAGGTTCTTCCGATGAGCAGCCCCATGCAGAATGTGTTCCAAAGCACTGTGTATGGGCCGGGACAGCTGTGACTCCAGCTGAGTCTCTGTGGGCCTCACCTTCTTGCTCAGCTCCTTCTCCAATGGCACTGAAAGAGTGCAGAAGCAGCTCAGAATGTGGACTATTCATCACAAAATTACATTCAGGTGGATTAAAATAAAAAGAGAAACAAGGTCTGAAGAACTGATACATAATTTCCATTATTAGTTTCTGTAAAATTCATCCATCCATCCATCCATCCATCCATCCATCTTCTTCCGCTTATCCGGGGTCGGGTCGCGGGGGCAGCAGTCTCAGCAGGGAAATCCAGACTTCCCTCTCCCCGGCTACTTCCTCCAGCTCCTCTGGGGGAATTCCGAGGCGTTCCCAGGCCAGCCGAGAGA
>JABFDZ020000037.1:11250386-11263159 GCA_019775955.2 Pollimyrus isidori
CAATCAGTCCTCTAATTAGTAATCTAATTAGGGAGTTGCAGCGAAAACCTGCATACACACCGGCCCTTTGCGGATAACAATGCCCACCCCTGGATTAGGACATGCTTAAGCAAACAGCCCCTAATGATTAAAAACCATTCTCCAGGAATATACAGAGATTGTAACAGCCTACATCACCAAATGCATTGATGTTGTGACATACACTATGACCATCACCAAATGGGTTCATCAGAAGTCATGGCTGAGATGGGAGTTTCACAAGCTGCTGAGGACCAAGCTGGAGACACTGCTATCTTGAGAACAGCCAGGGCCAATATGTCCTGTGCCATCAAAAAGCCAAGCACCAGTACACAAAAAAGATGATAAACCATTTCAGAGACAGCAGAGACTCACAGAGCCTATGGCAGGGGATCCAGACCATTATGCACTATAAACCACAACCATAGACCTATGACAGTAACATCTGCTGAACATTCTCACCAAGTTCTTTGCATGCTTGATTAACCCTCTGGAGGCTATTGTTCTCAAATGCTTTAAAGCCACCACCATCATACCCATACCTTTTTTAATAAGACATCTCCATCCTGCTTCAAAGAATACTGCCCTATTATGCAGCATATTAAATCCATTTTCCCCCATGTCCTGGATCGCTTTCAGTTTGCATATAGGGTCAAGTGGCCAACAGATAATGCAGTATTCTCTACTCTCCACTCTGTCCTCACCTGCCTGAACACAAAAGACTCTTACATGACAATGTTGTTCATAGACTTTAGTTCAGCATTCCATACCATCATTCCTCAACAGCTGATACAGAAACTGGACTGGCTAAGCCTGAACTCCTCACTGTGTAATTAATTCCTTACTGAGAGTCAGGAAAAATACATCTGGCACCGTCACACTGAGTACAGGGGCATCCCAAGGATGTGTGCTCAGTCCCCTGCTCTTCACTTGCTGACCCATGACTGCACACCAAAGTACAATACCAACCTCTTCTTCAAGTTTGCAGGTGACACCACAGTGGTGGGTCTCATCAACAACAACAATGATACAACAACTACAGGAATGAGGTGAACTAACTGGTCATGTGGTGCAGCAACAACAATCTCCTTTTAAATGTGAACAAAACAATGGAGTTTATCATTGACTTCAGCAGATCACACACCTGACACTCCCTGCTGACGATAAATAGTACTACCTTGGAAAGGGTAAGCAGCGCCAAATTCTTCGAGGGTGCACGTCACAAAAAATCCTTTCCTGGTCAAAGAATACTGCATCACTGACAACAAACGTCCCCACGTCCTCCACATATAAAAGAGAGCTAGTGCCCCGGTAACAATCATGGTTTCTTACTATTGAGGCATCACAGAAAGTACCCTGAAAAACTGCATCACTGTGTTGTTTAGAAGCGGCGCAGCCAACAATCAAAAAACCCTGCAGTGCATAGTGAACGCAGCAGCAAAGATCAAATCAGTCCGTATTGTGGGAGACCCCTCCACCCCTCTTGCACCTGCCTAGCCTGCAAAACAGTCACCATTGTGGAAGACCCTACCCACAGCTCCTTCAGTCTCCTGCCATCTGTAACGAGGTACTGGATCCTCCACATCTACACTACTAGCCTGTGGAATAGTTTTATCCACCAAGCAGTCAGGATGCTGAACACCTTCCCCTCTTTCCCCACTGCCCCAAAAAAGTCTGGGCTGTAACCCCCACCCACCCATATCCAGGGAGAACCAATCGGATTGTAATGGAGGTGGGTCCAAGAAGCTAGAGGAGGCTGGACCAAGACACGTGATTGATTGGTCCTGCCTTCTCTAGTTGCTTGGACCCACCTCCTCTCTCTTAATCAATCATTTTTCCTGATCTCAGAACACTTCTGTGAAAGTAAAACTCCCATGAGCATTTGGGATAATTCTGTGCTTCCAAATTTCCAAATTTGTTTGGGGAAGGCCCTTTTCTGCTCTCCATTATGATTGTGCCCCCTTGCATAAGACATAGTCGGGTGAGTTTGGTGTAAAAAAAACTTTACTGGCCTTCACAGGGCCCTGACCTCAACCCCATCTAACACCTTTGGGATGAACTAGAATGGAGATTGCAAGCCAAACCTGGAAATCCATGAAAAATGTTTCAATGGCAGATGGTTGCTTTCACAACATGGCAGCTGGCAGCCTCCTTTTTTATCTTCTGCTGGCCCCTGTGATGCAGTTCCAGTTTTGGGTTGATTTGGGGGTCTATCATGGGGAAGATTTTCAGGTGTAGATTCTCATTCATATAATGCTTTCATAAAGTGGTAATAAGATCCACGAAAGATCAAATATAGTAAATATAATAAATAATAAAAAATAGATTGAACCTCTTCATGAGGATAAGCTTCTAGTTCTCTTTGATGTCAACAAGTGCCATTGCTATCATTTTGGTTTGATTTAAACCAATCCACATTACCCATCCATTGTTTGGAAAATAAAAATATTTTTTGAGTTTTTTTGCTGACAGGATCAAGTGTCTGAGGCTTGCAGTGTCTGTTTGTTATCACTATAAGGTGCTGCTTCAGTTTTAGCACAGTTTGTCTCAAAATTTGATCAGATCCAGACCATTAAAGTTAGAACATGTCAGCTGAAGTTGAAAAAGATCTGTAAAATACTTTACGAGGTATTGTACTAATGGTATCAAATGTGTGAAACTACCCTTTTTGCTATCATGTTTTTGAGTTACTGAGTTAAGGGAATACAACTTCATTAAAAGACTATTCATTTGATATGTTACTACCCACTGAAAGCCTTGTATTTGGTTCTGACATGTATGTTTCTCAGAGATGTTTTTGTTTAGACTGTTTCTGGCCATTAGCTCACACTAAATGCCTATCATTCAACAGTGACTTTCATTGCAGGTAACTTCAGCTGCAGCTGAGTTAATTAGAAAGACAAAGGGAACTTCTATTAAAAGCAGCTGAGGATGCACTTCTATGACAGATGATGTTGATTTAAAGGGTCTGATTTCCAATGTGCTGGACATGAGTTTCATATATGACCTGCTCTGATCAAAGCATGTTTTACTGCGGTTTTCACATTCACAATCTCCCATGCTCCTGTGCACGCATTTCATTCCACAGTCACCCAGAGCTTTGTTACATCATCAACACAATGCATATTTTTCCATCAATCACCAGTATTTTAGCCACATGGATCTTGTTATTGTTACACTGCAGCTGTACACTTCTGTTTACTTACAGAAAATCTGAAATTTACCAAATACAGAAATGCATTGTGTCCAGGTTATGCAAACTAAACTGGCTCAGTTTGCTCCACTCCTATGCTGGCAACAGAGGTGCCCCCCAAACAAAGTTCAGGTCTACTCACATACAGTCCTGTGTGCCTGTCACCAAAGAAGGGCATTTCCACAGAGATTAGTACAAGCCCAGAGCCACCATCATCGTGCTTGTTGGTCAGGGAATCCCCTTCATCCAGGCCAAATGGGTAGAAGTCCTCCAAGGGTACTGCAGCCTCTACCACAACTAGGAGCTTCAGGCAGCTCAGAGTACAGAGACAGAGCACAAGAACACCTAGCCCCATCTCCATAACTGCTAGGCAAGGGATGGAGGTGAGATCCTGTACGCAGTGCAGGGAGGGCAATATGACGGTGCTGAACGCTCAAAAAGGCTAGAGATTTAACCACCTCCCTCAGCAGTTTCAGATTTCTGATCTTCTTTTGGTGTTTTGAATATTTGCTCTTGTCACTGGGGCTGATACTCCAAAACTAAGGGGAAGGCTCCTTGCATGTTGCTGGCTTCTGCTTTGTGAGCTGCACTGGATCTTACAGAAGAAAAGAACGTAAGAATGAAAAAAGAATGATTCAGCTCTGAAATTTTTACAGTCCAGCTATTCGGTCCCTAATGGTTAGCTTAGAAATATCCTCAATAAAAGCTCTATTCCGACTGCCAAAAGAGTTCTTTCACTCCTAGTTCCACCCCCCAAGGGATTCACTACCTTGCATAATTAGATCGAGACAACCAATGAGTACAGAGTAGCTCGTAACTGGATAAGCATTGGGTGGAGCTATGATAATCAAAGAGCTGCTTTAGAGGAGCCCTGACAAGGCTTTTTGCTCACTACTTAACCCTTTTGGTGGTTTAGCTACGCCAGCAATTTGGACAATATTAGCTGAACAGCTGAACAAACACAAAGAACAAACATTTATAACCAAAGATCTGCACATGATGAGTACAGAAACATTTTAAATTTAGACTGACAGTGAAAAAAAGGAAAATAAAAGTTTTATACAACATTCATTGATTTCAAGAAGTTCTGCATTGAGTAAAGTTTGAAGTTTGATATGGAGTTAATCAAAGATGCCTATTTAAAAGTACACAACAGGCTGCGAAACTAAAACATAGGTTAAGAAAAAGAAAGAACTAATTAATAATTTATAAACATTAAAGGTTACTACTAATTTGCTCATATTTCTTTCAGAGATAATTGATTACTGTTTAAAACGACTGAATAAAGCCACTAGTGGAATATTTTGCACAATATACATTCAGTGTATTGCTTTTATTTTGTACATCAATGCATAATTTGAATCCAAATTTATTTGAAATGGTATTGGACACTGCAACTTCATCAATCACCAACTCCTTTTTTCCTTCGTACATTCAATGGACTGTGTATAAAGTGAACTAAGATTTGTCATAATTATGAACTGCAAATAGGTCCAACTAGAAAAACAACATCCTGTAAAAGCAATTAAAGCAACCAAAATAATTCTAAGATAATTACTAGGGATTTTTCAAATACTTTAATTAAACAAAGTGCCACAGTGATATATTCAAAAACAGTCATTTTTTGTTTTTATGAATTTGCCAGATTATTGAATTCCAGTGCTTCTCCTGGCATGTTTTCCCTGACCTGGGTGTGTTTCTCCTTTTCTTTTGCCAGAACTACTTACACCATAGATGTGTTTTCCCCTATGCCCGAATTAAGGGATTCCCAGGGTTAAGCCTCACTGCAGTAGCATGCATAGGCATAGAACTGAACTGTTAGAGAGTGTCCCGTCTGACATGTCTCCCTTCAAACCTCTCTAGGCTACATTTCTGGCTGCAGCGTTTGGCTCACACCAGCTTGCCACCCTCACATCTCTTTTTCCAGTGTGTATAGGGGTGAGGGAGGGCTCATCAGTGCAATGCATATTACTGGGGGTATTAGAGGTGAAAGAAGGGAAATGGATAGCAGGCCTCACCTGCTTTTCCAAGCATGGGTGCCTGCCGCTGTTTGCCTATATGTATTATGCGTGCCCATGGCATTTAGGCATATTCTTATTTGTCTAACATTGCATGTGTGTTTTTTTTGCCTCATTAGTAGCAGAAATGTAAATTGCATAAAATATGAATATGATATTTATTTTTCAGTTGGAATACAGATTTTCTCTCTTGATTCTTGAGAAGAGTATTTCTTGCATTACTATTATTTTGCAGTACATATTGTCTTTATGATGACACGTAATTGAGCCTCGTGTGACATTTTCCTTCTCCCACCTCATATCGCTCTCCATGACACACAGATACATGTGTATGTCAGAGCAAGCTTGGCAGTGAAGGGCAGCCACTTGTAGCAGGCCCACAAAGCTGGTGGTTAAGAACCCTGCTCAATGACACACAGACATGACTATTCCGTTGAGGCCGGGGCTCAAACTGGTAACCTTCCATTCACAGGCATGGAGACTTAGCCCATGAAGATGGAAGATATATATATAAAATCTGGTGAGGTTAACAGAAAATCATGAAAATCATGAAACAAAAGAATATTTTTATTGACATAGGAAAAACCTAGATTCAGAAGTCACCAAGCTTGCATGTATTAACCACCTTCCCTGTGCATAGACAATCCAAAAAGCAATGTCAAAGGTAAAGCCTTTTTCATACTTTACTTTTCTGTGTGAGCTTGCAGTTTGTGCATGTACATACTACATTTGGCTGTGGATGCAGATGGTCACAGTTTGTGCTTACATATAGCAATGATATTCCACCAGCCCAGCAGAGGGCAGATGAACTACAACAAAACAAAAAATACAAGCAGAGTACAGAAATGAGTAAACCCTATGTATGGACAGAAAGCGCACACAGAAAAGTAAAGTATGAATGGGCCTTAAGTCGTGATTATGTGTTTGACAACCATATTTTCGAGGTCCTGCGGCATGTATAGTGTACACTGCCCTTCAGACATTCCCGATAGTTCTGTCTGCCAGAAATGTTCAGATATAGTTAGTTGCAGGACAGGATTTGCATATTGGAGGTATAAATCTGTAGGTTATTGGAGCTTAAGCAGATTGATGGATTTATAGATATGGGTCAATTGGAGCACACAGCCTCCCCAGATCTAGCTGTAGTCTCTCCTGCCCTGAATGTCTTCATTTCAGAGGCAGCACTAGTAGGCAGCACACACAAGCCCTGAGTCAAGGTCAGATGTGCTCTTAGGAGCTCTAAGCCGAGAGCTTCTGCACATCAATCAGCTGTCGTGCTTACGCATAACAACAGGTTTTCTGCTGTCAACAGTGCGTCTTCTGAAGCAGAAAAGGTGCTAGTAATTGGAGACTCGATAGCCAGACACATTACAGTCTGGAGCAATCGTAAAGCAACGTGTTTTGTAGAATGCTTCCCTGGGGTCAGAGTTTCTGACATCGACAATGTTGGACTGACACTCCACCAGTGAAGTCTCCACCTTGGTTATTTACACTGGAACTCATGCTATTATATCATAACCATAAAAGGTATTAAAGAAGAATTGAGAAAGCAAAATGAAAATGTTAGAATCTAATTGGTTCATAGTTACTTACCAATCCATTATAGAGGGGATGTAATCTAGAGTAGGCTAATGTTCCAGTTAGAGGTATGTATCTGACACAACCTTTTTAAATATAGTGATACCTCGGATAGTTCGGAGTCCAGAACTTAATCTGTTCGAGTTCTGATCTAATTTTTCCCATAAAAAATAATGGAAAACAAATTAATTGGTTCCCGGCCCCCCAAAATTATACCTAAATATGTTTTTTTTTCTTTTTTTTAGCATTTAAACCAAAACGAACAGGATAAAACAAGAAGAGAATTTTTTTCTTAATGGCTTCCAAAACGATAAACATCTTATTCCAATATTACCCCTGTCCTGCCCCGAATGTCCGCGCCTTCCGTGTGCCACATCCCCTCGTTAACCTGTGGGATAACCATGTGATCAGCTGATTCTAGTTGTTGTGATTAGTCCTCTGTATTAAGTCCATGTTTTGGTTTGTTTCCCCAGTCCGGTCACTGGGTGCGTTAGACTTGCTTACAGTGCTGACTTAAAGCAATGTATTCTGATCCCGAGGTTCACTATAGATCCTGAGGCTCACTCTCAATATTTAAGTCTAGACTAAAAACACACCTGTTTAGTTTAGCATATAGGGACTCTAATTCTAGCCAACTCCTCACTCCTATAGTTAGACCTATAGAGTGAGGTTTAGAGCTGGATTGGGATTCGGTGCCATTGGCTTTAGATAAACTGAATTGACAGTGCTGTCACTCTAGCTTCACAATCGCTTGTGGGATTGGAGTGGTGACATTTCAGGGACTTCCCAAGCCTGCATTTCCACCTGCCTCTCCCTCCTACTTATGCTGCCATAGCCATATCTGCCGGAGCACTACACTTCATATTGCAATCATTTAACCTTTATCAGTGCCTATAGTCTCCCCTACTTGGACTAATTGCATATTTTATTTCCCCTACCCCTCCTGAGGGGCACTGCATGGAGACCTCAATCTATCAAGACGTCCAGCACACCCTGCAACATGTGACGTTGCCACTACCAATGACATCCATGCTTCCAGTCCACCGTTCTACCATGTCATCTTCCTTGTATGACCCATTCCCTGCCTTCTGGTTGCTTGGCGATTGGACGGAGCATTGGCACCGGCTGGTCAACTCCCCCTGCTCCCCATTTACGACTCAAATTTTTATTGTATTTGACTCTCCCTGCCGGCCCCTGGAGGATGGGCTCCTCCTTTGAGTCTGGACCCTCCCAAGGTTTCTTCTCTCTCAGGAGTTTTTCCTTGCCACTGTCGCCTATGGCTTACTCACTGGGGGCTTTTTGGGTGGAGATGCTGTAAAGCGCTTTGAGATGATGTAAAGTCGTGATAATTCCCAAACAAAAATGAAGTTGTTGTTGTTGTTGTTGCATTATGGTTAGATGCATTGCGACCTCTCACCTGGCTCCTGTTAATTTACATCTGCCTCCTGCTTACTCCTTTATAGATCTTGTATTAAAGTGCTCACAAAAAAGTCTGAGTTTCTCTAGGTCTGTCATTGTTGCCTGTTGCTGCTCCTGTACATGCACCCTGTTCAGACCCTTAGTAAAGTTCCCAGTTAGGCATAACCTGCATTGCAGCCTGCATCCGGGTTGTATTTCCTTGCTAAACATGACATAAAGCCCCATTCTGCACCCCACTTGCAACTGCTGCATCTCTCACTGTAGTGCAGTTAGGCCCTGCTAACACAGTCAGACCCAGACAATCCCATTGACAGGCCCTGCACACACACACAGTCCTCCACCTGACGGCAGGGCATTAATAACACATGGATTTACCATCACTGTTTGAGCATCAGTCATATAAAGGACTGTTAATGTATATAGCAGAGATTTACATGACCTGGAGATTTTACAGGACATTTCAATGTTTCCATTATTAAAGGAAAGCAATCTAGTTGCCACTTTCTAAATGAGTAGGATTAACAGGGCTGTCAAGTCTCTCACATTGACCGTGAGATACACGTATTTCAACCAGTTTACACACTCACACACAACACCTTGTATTTTTCATACTGAGAAGTATGGGAAAATGCTCACCAACGTCTCAAATTGTATAGAATCCATGGACAATGCCCAAGGATATGGAATGGAGTTTTCTGCTGAGTTCATAGCTGTCCCGAGTTATACAGCATTAACAGCCACCTACCAGCCAATCCAAAAACATTTGTTGTTCCTGGGTAAATTCCAAAATAAATTATATGTGATCCTACTGCAAGTATGTTATTACATGGATGCACGCACACACAGAGTGTAGACAAAGTGTAATTGGAAGTGCAAGATCTGATGAATGCAGAAGGCAGGGCTCTCAAGTGTCCTATATATTCACCTTGATCAAATGTGTATTGTGGCACATTACTCCAATGAACATAATAAAAATGATCTGCCATTTTTACCACAGTTGCCCATCATGGTTTTCTCTCCTTAGACTCTCCACAAATGCAGTTTCAGCTGAAGCGTCTTGAAACCACTGGAGAAAACATCATGATTGGATCTCTCTCCCCTGGATTTAGGCCAGTTCCATTCTCACAGCACTCATCTGCAAGGTAGTGTATCGGTCCTTACTTGACTGCTCTTCCACTCTTGCTTGAGCCTACAGCTGCATCTCCAGATGGTAAGCCAATGCATTTTTAATCACTCGGAGTTCAGCCTCCAGTTGCCTTTGGAAGCCTGTCCAAGATTCTCACGCCAACAGTCACTACTGCATACACCTCAAAATTGACAGCCACCCCCCTTTATAGTCAGTTTAAACAAGTAATCATACAATGAATAAAGAACTGGTATATTCAACATGAGAATTCTAAAAGCTAATAAAACAATGACTAATATCCACAGTATTTAAATAAGTTTATACAGCACAGGGATTGAGGATTTTATAACATTCTAGAAGGACCGCTCCAGGGGTAACATTTTTTCCTCATGCCAACCATGGAGGTTCAAAGTCCACCTCTGCTGGCTGTATGTGTTGATTTTTTATGTTCTGCCTGGGTTTTCTCTGGACATTCCAGTTTAAAGACATACACTTAGGGTAACTGTGTGTGTGTGTCCCCTATGATGTACTGAAATCCTTTACCAGGATGTAATTACCCCGTGATCCTGACCAGGACAAAGCAGTTCAAAAATGGATGGGCAGAAGTATTCTGGAAAAAATACAACACTAACAAAAAAAATTATTATCGTGCTTTTGATCATATGCAACAATCATTTTACCATTGCTACTTAGTAGCCCTCTTCACATTACTGTCTGTACTCAGGTAGCAACAAGATAATGCTCATAACATAGAAGCATTATATTTGCATACATCTTCAGTAACCACTTGTCCTATTCAGGGTAATACAGGGATCTGGAATCTACGAGCTCAAGGAAGGTAATAACCCTTAGCAGTGATAAGGCAACCAACCCATTACAGGGCACTCTAACATATCCACACCAATTCACCTCAACATATTTTTGGACTACGGGGGAGAAACTAGAACACTTGGAGAAAACCCCACAACAACACAGGGGGAATACAAAAACTCCACACACACTCTGCCAGGGCATTGACTTGAACTCTGTTCTCGGGGATATGAGGTAATGGTGCCAATTACTGTGCCATCCAGGCTTTTGCCAATAAAAAGTTAATCCGAAAGTTAAGCTACAAGTCATTGCATATATTAGAGCCACGAGAAGGTATTAGTTTACAATAACATATCAATGAAGCAGAATTTGGCAGACGCCTTGGCAACCTCCCTTTTTAAGGACTCCTAATCAAGTTGAGGTTTTAAGCTAATTTTTAAGGAACCTCACTTTGAACTGTTCGTCTTGACATGCCTACAGCTCCTCACACCAGTGAATTCCCCTACGTTCAGCAGATGCTTAAATTAAGATGATAAATATTTGGCTTTTAAAATATACGTAATATATTAAAATCTTTCATTTATATAAGAAATGAAATCTCTATGTCAGAAGCAATAAAAGGCTATGTGAACAGCTACAGAATTTGCTGATATCTTTAAATTGTCAAATCCAAAACTTGTGTAGTTTTTATAGGTCATGTACAGCTCAAATCCCTCCATCCTTTCAGGTTACTTTGGAACTTGTAACAATACAGCATTGTCAGTGCTCTCTCTCAATCTTCAGAAAATGAGAGAAACTGGGTGATCAGGATTCTTGACCTAAGTAGAGATTTCAGATATTAGTCAGTCATTTCATCATGCTATTGTGGTCACTATCAACCATTCTGGGCCTTTCAGCTGTTAAGCAGATGGAGTGCAGTTTGACCTACTTGTCTCAGGTCCTGCATATCCTACTTTTGAATGCTTTCGTATAACTCCCAGTGTGCCTCCATGAGTGCCTGACTCCCCCTTTCTTTGTCTGCAACTCCCTCTGGAATTGATCTTCCAGGGACATAGAAAAATGCCACAGTTTACTGCTAACTACCTGAAAAATGATTTTGGAGTTCAAGTTCAACATAGTCATTACCCAGGAAGTAAACAAACAGAGGAAACAGAAGTAAGTTTGGGTCAGCTGCTATATTTGGTCACTTGAGTGGGACCCCAGAAAGTGTCAACACTCATGAGTCAAATTCCTTTATTGTTGTATATCAAAATAAAAGTCTTATTCACGTGTCTGTATCTTGCCTACCTCTCTGCATTCTTACATATTTCGCAAAGCAATGCAGCAATGGGGTATTTAGTTAACGGCACACTGTTGTGAGGGAAAGGCCACAACTTAAAGAGAAAACAAGCAAACAAGGAGAACCAAACATGGTTCTCTCACTGGGACTCTTAGTGTTCCAATGTTCTGGTTGGAATAAATATCATTGGAACTCTGCTAAACCACAGGGGCCAGATAAGATTTTTTTTTCTCATAAATTCTAATGTGAGAAAAATAATCCAGTGGTGTTCCACTACATTTTTTTTCTAAAATGCATCTATGTGGATCCAGTGTGCTGTGTGATTTAGGCCAGGAGATTTAGGCCAAAGAAACCGGTTTCATGTTCTGGTGTAGATAGAAAATACACAAATCATAACCATTTTTTCTTAACCTTTGTTTTCATGTTGCTAAGGGCTGCCACCTCTCTGGCAGCAGCTATGCTCCATACCATTCGCTTCTCATTTTTCCACTCATTTCTGATGGCATTTTATTACCCTGATAGTAAATAAACAGGGGAAACAGAAGTTCACTTCCTCCCTGTTGCTAGGGTGGGAAAAGTACCTCTTACTACAGTATCCTGTGAGTCCAGCCTCACTTTAGCGCATTTTAACTCTTTGACAAGGCTAGGAATGGGCAGTGACAGCTGTTAGAGAAAACAGGATTGAGCATAGCTTCTCTGGTAGGGATTTTGAAAAGAAAAAAAGCTATCCTGTACCAATTCTATCATCTCAAGCTCATCTATTGTAGAGCCAGAGACTATGTCCCACTATATCTCAGGTGAATGAACCAGTTATTACATCATTTTTATTACTTATAATCCTGATATCATCATATAACATTCCGCTTTCCTCTACAACTTCATTAGGTGCTCTATAACAAACACCAACAATTAGGCTATTTGAAGTTTTAGCATCTAGTTTTGTCAATATAACTTCTATTTTTTTATTATTATCAGTGCATTGCGTAGCTTGCAAGTTTTATATTACATAACACCACCTCCCTTCTTGTCTGTTCAGTCCGTATGGAACCTGTAACCATCCATATTATATTCTTCTACATCATTGTCACTTAACCATGTTTCTGTTATTCCTTTAATATCTTAAGATGAAATAAAAATCCCCTAAATTATGAATTTTGTTTCAAATAATCCTAGCATTTAGGTACAGGCAGCAAAGAGTACACCTTTTACGGTGCCTACTTTCATCACTATTTGGGGCTTATCATCGCCCCCCGCCGAGCGGTAGGGGTGGGCGGGGGGGGGGGGGGGGGGGGGGGGGGGGGGGGGGGGGGGGGGGGGGGGGGGGGGGGGGGG
>JABFDZ020000037.1:11276232-11294543 GCA_019775955.2 Pollimyrus isidori
CCATCCTCTGATGACTACTTCCAGCAGGATAATGCACCATGTCACAAAGCTTGAATCATTTCAAATTGGTTTCTTGAGCATGACAATGAGTTCACTGTACTAAAATGGCCCCCACAGTCATCGGATCTCAACCCAATAGAGCATTTTTAGGATGTGGTGGAACAGGAGCTTCATGCCCTGGATGTGCGTTCCACAAATCTCCATCAACTGCAAGATGCTATTCTATCAATATGGGCCTTTCTAAAGGATGAATATTTCTAAATATGAACATTTCTAAAGGATGCTTTCAGCACCTTGTTCAATCAATGCCACGT
Organism: Pollimyrus isidori; assembly: GCA_019775955.2. Taxonomy (NCBI): domain Eukaryota; kingdom Metazoa; phylum Chordata; class Actinopteri; order Osteoglossiformes; family Mormyridae; genus Pollimyrus; species Pollimyrus isidori. The sequence continues at coordinate 11,276,547 of JABFDZ020000037.1, forward strand.
AGGCAGTTCTGAAGGCGAAAGGGGGTCAAACAACATATTAGTATGGTGGTCCTAATAATCCTTTAGGTGAGTGTATACTCTCCTATGCCTGAGCTTTCACCACCAGAGATGCTTTTTCATAGATTAAGAATCCCCAAAAAACTGGAAATGGAAGGTAACACTGCCCACAGCTTTCCAACAACTCACGCACGCTCTGGTGAACAAAAGGGCTTGATGTCTCATGCAAAGTGCGCTACAGATATGACACAAGTAAAGTTATAAGTAAGTTAAAACCACGCTGACTTCATCGCATTCCTGTTGGGTCCCAATGGCCCACCACATAGGCACACTGCACCAAAAAAAAAAATGGAGGACATGAACCAATAACACGGATAGTAGCAGTAGCAGATGTTACTCACTTGAGACAGTAACCCATCTCTCACCAGTAGATGGCAGTTCACCTTTATCTGTTCAAGATCCATGGCCTCAGACTGGGAGGTCACCTCACAATCAGCTGCAAACTGCCACAATTTACGCTGCAGATCATTGACCGATGATACTAACAGGACCACCTCATCTGCAAAAAGCAAAAATGTGATCCTGAAGCCCCCAAACCAGACCCCCTTCGCCCTTTGGCTATGCCTATAAATTATGTTAATAAAAGTTATGAACAGAATTAGTGACATAGGGCCACTGTGGTGGAGTTCAAACCCCACTGGGAATGAGTCTGACTTAATGTTGGCAATGCAAACCAATTTCTTGCTTGGTTTGTACAGGGACCTGATAGCCTGCAACAACATATTACATCACAAGCACCCCCTACAGGATCCCTCAAGGAACACGATTGTATGCCTTTTCCACTGGTTGTGCAAACTCTGCAATACCCTCATGAGGGTGTACAGCTGGTCTAGTGTTCCTTGGCCAGGAAAAAATCTGCTATCTGCTCTGTTCCTTCTGGATCTGAGGTTTGACCAAAGCGTCAATCCTCCTTTCCAGCATCTTGGCATAGAACTTTCCAGGGTGACTGAGGAATGTGATCCCCTGAAATTGGGACACATCCTCCAGTCCTCCTTCTTAAAAATCTACTGCCAAGGGGCATGTCAGTCAAGACATCCCAAAAACATCAAGAACTTTTAAGAACTCAGGGTGAATCTCATCCACCCTAAGAGCCTTACCACCAAAGAGTTTTTTGACTGCTTCATTGATCTCAGACCTATAGATGGGCAAGTCTCCATCTGAGTCTTTTAACTCTACTTCCTCTAGTGAAGGCATATGAATGGGATTCAGGAGATCCCTGAAATATTCCTTCCACTGGCTGACTATATCTACTATATCAACACTTTTCCAGACAACCATTTTTGCTGTAAACAGCATGAGTAAAACCCTGATTCTTTCCCAAGTTGCCTGACAGTTTGCCACAACCTTTTCAAGGCCCACCGAAAGTTCTTCTCCATAGCCTCACTAAACTCATCCCACATTCAACTCATTTCCTCTTGGCTTGCTGGTACCAGTTAGCTGCTCAAAGCAAGCTCAGAAGACTTCCTTTTTCAGCTTGACAGCTCCCTACACTACTGTTGTCCACCACTTAGTTTTGGTGCCACCACGACAGGCACCAAAAACCTTATAGCCACAGCTTTGCAATGATGCCTCAGCATTGGAGTCCTGGAACATGTAGCCTATTCAGGCTCAATGTTCCCTGACCTCCTTGGAATGCAAGAGAAGTTCTTCCAGAGGCAGGGACCTCCACCAGATGCTCCCAGTATACCCTCATTAGGTGTTTCAGTGTACTAGGTGTGTGTTCCAAAACTTGTGGACACTAATCCAAGCATACAGTGCCTGTACAAAACAACCAGGCAGACCATTGCAGGTATAGTGTCAGGAAGGGTCTTGAAAAAATACAAGTGCAAGAAAAGAATTCAGGAGACTCAAATTCATGAAAACAGCAGAACCCCATGAGATACCAATCTTCTCCAACAAGATCCAAGGTACAAATCCTATGCTATAAACTGAGCAACAAAGTTGTGTCCTTCTTGACGAGGGATGAGAATAGGTACAAAAAATGCATAGGAGATTCCTCCATGGGAGCCCAACTGCAGGATCTCATACCCTTTGTTCTGCCATATACAGCCCTTCTGGATGGTCTACTCTAGCTGTACATTGTTAACAGAGAGACCTTCCTATGCAAGGTACATTGAAATCTAAGTTCTTGTACAGCGGTTACATTCTCTTCAACTCATTGAGTGCAAATACTTGTGCAAAAACATTTGTTGATATGCTGTGACTCAAACTGGGGGGATTAGCAAGCAAATGTTTTTTCCACATAGAGGATAACATAAATTGAGAGAAATGTCAGGTGGCAGGGCCCAGAGCATGCCCATGTCCAAAGGCGTCTGAACTCAGCCGGACTTCAGGGGCGTCCAAGCTTCACCGGTCTCCCAAAGTTCTCTGCCTCTCTCCTGAGTGGTCTGAGCTCTGCCCGACTTCAAGGGCACCAGTCTCCCAAGGACTCCATGGGTCCCAGCCCTATGGTCCCGACATTGCCCCCTGCCCTGCAGTCTCAGCGATGCTCTGGGTTCCACATAGGGCATAAAAGTTGCCAACTCTCTGTTGACTCAGTAACTAGAGTTCCAAGCTTTCTCTGCCATTAATCCCAGAAAAAAACTGTGCAGTATGAGGTTTATGGAATGGGCTTCTACGGCTGAGCTGCCTTACGCTGCATGGCTTTGAGCTTTGCATTAGATTGCCAAAATAGAGCACATAGTGTGTGTGTGTGTCTGTATGTATCTCTGTGTGTGTGTGGGTTTGCATAGATCACATTTGAGGACCAAATTGTCCCCAAAGTGTAGTAAAATCTGAAATTCCCCTACTTTTGGGGACATCTTTTGAGGTCCTCATTTTGATAACCTCGGTTTTATAAAAATCTGTGAATGCAATCAAAAAAGTAAAAATGCTAAAATCTTGTATTTAGGTTGGTTACTTATCATTAAGGTTAGCGATGGGTAGACGTTAAAGGTGTCGTGATTGGGATTAGGGTTTTTCCCATAGAAGTGAAAGGACAGTCCCCATTTAGATAGGAAGACCAAGTCATAATGTGACCAGACATGCCCACAGCACAAATACAACAGATTCGCTTACTCATCGGGGGGGTCTTTGCATGGCAGAAATGTAAAGCGCATTGAGACAATGTAATGCTGTGATAATGCGCTATATAAATAAAATTGCATTGCATTGCATTACGGTATGGGCAGTCTACAAAAACAAATGTAAGTCAATTTAAATATTTGCTGTGTTTTTATATGATAATTTGTCAAATATTCTTAGAGTTTTAGAATCCAAGACTGACTGGTGCAGTGCATGAATGTACAAAAGTTTAATTGTTTTACATTTAAAATTTATTTTCTTCTCTTACATTATTGTTGGTTGGGACTATCACCACCAACTGTTACGGGTGTGTGGAGCACGCCATTCACTTAACTGGCTACACCGAAGCAAACATGAGGACAGCATAATGAGACAGGACAACTAGTATTGAGTTCAAAATTAGTTTATTTATTTAAAAGGTATATTTGTGTATAAACTTATCATAGTGTTATTACGATTCCTGGTCCCACCCACTTCGACTTACATTTTTTCCAGTCCTGTCCCATTCACGTTATTTATAGTAATTTTGATTCCTGTGAATCGTGGGATTCAGAAAAAATGTCAGCTCTCAATCACACTCCTGTAGAAATTTGAGGTGATGTTGGTGTTCATGCCACAAGTCCTCAGCCTCCTCAGAAAATTCACCCGCTGACGAGCCTTTCTGATTACAGTGACTGTGTGAAGGGTCTAGGAGAGATCCTCGGTGATGTTAACTCCAAGGAATCTGAAGTTGCTGACCCTTTCGACCTTGACACCATTGATGTGGATGAGCTGGTGTTCCCCGATTATTCCTTTCCAGTAGTCCGCTAACATATCTTTCGTTTTGCTGACATTGAGACAGGTTATTATCCAGACACCAGTTATACAGTGTCATCACCTCCTCTCTATAGGCCAACTCATTGTTATCCGTAAAGAGGCCTATGATGGTTGTGTCATCCACAAACTTGATGATGATATTGGACCTGTGTTTAGCGACACAGTTGTTCACGTTGATAGCTATTCTTGCAGTAGTAGTATTTTTTACTAAAACAATATTGCGTTGTAGTTCATATAGTAATTCACTTCAACTGGAAATCATGCAAATACAAATGCAATTCCACTACTCCATTCTACTCGACATGCAGCCAAATATATCAGTTGCCTTAGAACAGATTCACTGTAGCAAAACAGATTGTATATTTATATAAATTTGATGGTGACTTTCAGTAATGTTAGTAGATTTCTGGTTCAAGCCCTGGCTTTAGCAGAACAGTCACATGTCCGTGGGTCCTTGAGCAAGGCCCTTAACCCCAACTCCAAGGGTCCTGCACATTATGCCGTAACCCCCAAGTTATGGAAAGCAAGATGGGGCCCAGCAAAGAGAAGCTGTCAAATTGTAGACTTTTCAGTCTCTAAAAATGGTAGTCTTCAGATTAAGTGTTTTTTTCTTTACACAATTGAGTTTCCACCAACATATTTGGTGATTTCAGTGACATCTAAGTGCAGACCCCAGCATTTTTGTTAGTTTTTCTTGTTTTTATGTATAATGAATGTCATTTCAGTAGAGAAGAAGGTGGTAGTAAAACTGTTCTTCCCATCCCCTACAAGGGGCATTCTCTTTTTTCCTTTTTTTCTCTCTTTTTTCCCTTTTTTTCTTTTTTTTCCTTTTCCCCCCTTTTTTCCTTCTTTTTTTCCTTTTTTCCCTCCAAGGGGCATTCTTACAGAACAACCTCTGGATATCACCTCATTCCACCACAGTCAGTTCAAAAGCACGACTGTGAGTGTTTCTGGTGTGCTATTATCATTCACCACAATCCCAGCCAATACATTCTGGAGAACTTGTAATTTGCTTAAAAATATTTTATGTCTTTGTAGTTAAGAAAATGTAGTCTCAATTTCTGTGGGATGCTAGAAGATGCTTAATACTACACTGCCCTCCATAATTATTGGCCTTAAAATAAATTCAATTTTTTTATTGCAGAAGCATACTCTCACATTGGAAATTGTAGAAAAATGTAACCTTCAACTTTAAAAGGAAAAAAAATCCCTGACTAAGAAATAATTATTTTTCATAAGATTACCAGTTCCACAATTATTGGCACCCCTAACAATTCCTAGGAAATAAATGTAATTGAACTATTCTATCATTTCTACAATAGTTTACAAAGTTGATCAGAGTATCTAGGAACATTTAATTAGTAATTCATCACTTCCTGTGTCCCTGGGGTATAAGTATGATGTGACACAGAGGTCATTTCTCTTATCCACTCTTCAACATGGGAAAGACAAAAGAACACACCATTCAAGTAAGGCAGATGTGTGTCGACCTTCACAAGTCGGGTAATGGATCATAACTACTGTCAGAGGAATCATTAAGAAGTTAAAAATAACTGGAACAGTAGTAAACAAGCCTGGACGAGGACTCAAGATTATTTTGCCACAATGCACAGTGAGGAGGATGGTAAGAGAAATAAAATTTTCTCCAAAGCTCACTGTTAAAGAATTGCAACAAATGGTAGCATCTTGGGTTCACAAGTTCTCCAAAACAACCATCAGGTGCGATCTACATGCCAACATGCTGTTTGGGAGGCATGCACGGGAAAAACCTTTTCTCACTCACAATAATAAATGCAAAGTCTGGAGTTCACTAAGCAGTACTGGGGCTTGAATTGTGACCGCATGCTTTGGTCAGATGAGACCAAAATAGAGATTTTTGACAACAAACACTCTAAGTGGGTCTGGCAGAACACAAAAGATGAGTATACAGAAAAGCACCTCATGCCTACTGTGAAGTATAGGGGAGGATCGGTGATGCTGTGGGCCTGTTTATCTTCCAGAGGCCCTGGGAACCTTGTTAGGGTGCATGGCATCATGAATGCTTTGAAATCAGGACATTTTAAATTAAAATCTGGTGGCCTTTACCCAAAAGCTGAAGATGGGTTGTCACTGGGTCATTCCGCAAGATTCATTCAGCAAGCAAAAACATGTGGCCAAATCTACACAGAAATGGTTCACCAGACACTGAATCAAGCTCCTCCCACGGCCATCTCAGTCCCCAGACCTCAACCCCATTGAAAACCTGTGGAATGAGCAGAAGAGGAGAATGCAGAGGAGAGGACTCTGGTCGCTGGATGATTTAGAGAGATGTGCAAAGAGGAATGGTCGAAGATCCCTCTTTCTGTTTTCTCCCATCTTGTGAAACATTATAGGAGAAGATTGGTGCTGTTTTGTTGGCAAAAGGGGTTTGTGCAAAGTATTAACATGAGGGGTGCTAATAATTGTGGCACACATGATTTGATGTAAAATAATTATTTCTTAATGTGAGATTTTTTTCCCAACGAATAAAGGCACTTGAATTAAAGGTTGGATTTTCCTCTTTTTCTCATTGCAGTCCTATATTATTTAGAAAACAACTGAATTTACAAGCTAAAGAACACATCTTAATCAGGGGTGCCAATAATTATGGAGGGCAGTGTATATTCACAAAGGTTTCCATCTTTGCTGGGTTATCCAACAGCTTCCCTATAAAAAGTATTGTAGCATCAGGATTGGCCATGGTGTTGGCAGAATATATAAAGGCAGGAGGCAGTAAAGCATGACCGTACGGTGGCATTTATTGCACCCATGCCATTCATTCTGATAACTCACACACACGGTCATGTGGTTCACTGACCACCCCACCCACCCAACGGCAGATGGGCCTTTGCATACTACTCTTTACAACCCTTATCATTTAACACTACACATGACATTACATATGACACAAATGCATATTAATTACAGGGAACTATTTATGTTAATTACTGGTTGGCACTGGTCTAACTTGCCGCTGTGCCTGACATATTTCCAGCACTATAGTATTAATGAAAAATCATACCATGGCTTTTTAAATCATATGCAACTGATACAAATAGTTATTTAAACTAGGCTGACATGCAATCAAATCAAATTAAAATTTATTTATAGAATACATTAAAAACACGAAAACAAGAACCAACACATTGCCAAGCAGGTAAAGCACACCACAGATGAACTTTGTAAACAGGCAAAAAGGCATTTAATATTCCTTGCATGTACGATCACTAAAACAGGCTTTAACTGGAAAACATATTTGTCCAATTCAATGAGATCAAAATTTTAAACAAACTCTTTTGTATGAAATATCTTTGAAAATTTAATCTACTTAGCTGATACATTTATCTACAGCAATGTACAAAGAAGGATCAGAGAGCAGGGTCACACAGTGTCCTTGGAGCAAGTGGGGTATAGGGTGTTGGTAACATCCTACTGGTAACATCATTTTCCCAGCCAAGGGGTTTGATCCATAACCTTTTGATCACAGACACAGCATCTTAACCTGCTGGAGTTGAACCCTGGTTTAACCCCAAAATGGGGAAAATTGGCTGTGTGTCTTTTGACACATATCAACAAACACCTTCAATTAGCTAAAATATACTGTAGTTCCATAGTGAAGCAGTCTGGTCCCATGGTGATTGGACAGAGCTTTTTACGTGGCCCAATCAGAAAACACACATCTACAGTAGTAGCGGTGGGGGGGCGGTGGGGCTGGTGTGGGGAAACGGAGACAGTGGGTTACTTATCTAGTAGGTTTGTACTGGGGAAGCTCCCACATAACAGCTGTGGCTCTTACCATTCAGATTGAAGCTTCAAACACAAATGTGTAAAAGCCAGTATGTACAATTATATTAGTATGCAAGTAAACAATGCTCTTCTGAGTCCTTCCATGTGTTCCAGCAGGCGGTGGTCATTTACAGTATGTTGCATCAGTGCCTTAATCTTGCCAGATGGTTGTACTGTCCAATGAGCTTTTTTAACTGCTGGAATGTTTTTGCAGGAAAAGACTGCTGGGAAAATCACAACTAAAATTTAATCAAAAGAATAGTCTGAAAAATGCTAAATACGAGCCAAATACTGAAGTGCTTTATGTGTTGCTTAGCTACAGCTTAGTTATTGTTGTTCAAGTTATTGATTGAAGGGGAATTCTGGCAGACCTCCCATGTCGATTGCAAAATCATCAGGCATCTTTTTTGTTAGCCTTGCCTCTGTTCCCACTTAGATTCTTTGTCAAACTGTGGATAAACAGCGTCCTCCTGCTCGAGCTATTACCAAGGACATCTTTGACTTAACTGAGACTGATGATTTTGGGGAGCATTTGTTGCTATTCGATTGTAGCAAGGGACAAGTTGAAAGCCTCACCTGCCAAGTAATTGTATGGCAAATATACCTCTCCCCCGTATACTGAGGAAATTTAGCTGACGGTTCTATAATGTCAGAATTTTATTTTCCTAATCTTTCCCAGATTGTCATTGTTTACATGAATACAGTAGCCACCAACCAATCAAGATCGGCAGTTCAGTCTTCAAGACAATCCTAGTCAATTGCAATATTGAGACCATTGTCCTCAGTCCCCCATATTGGAAAAAAATTGGTAGCTTTTCTTTGTAAAAGTAATTCTTACTGTAAAAAATATTTGGGGGCTACCAATTTGCAATAAATGATTATATAAAAGCATAGACACTAAAGACAGGCAGAGGCGACCCACTCTGGGAGGGCCCTTGCAGGTTGGGCCCTTGCGCCCAATACTCAGGCAAGGAGGCTCCTCCCTCCATCGACGGGTCCAGGTCAAGTGTTGTCCACCCAGGAAGCTGCGCTGAGAGCACTGACCCTCTGGGGATGTGTGCATTTATCAGACTAAAACCCATCCGGCGGTGCCCATGCCCTGGCCGCTTTGGTGACTCTAGATAACCTCGGGACGATCGCGCGCCTCAGCGGCGGCAATATCTCATTCAAATGTCTACCCTATCAACTTTCGATGGTACTATAAGTACCTATCATGGTGACCATGGGTAATGAGGAATCAGGGTTTGATTCTGGAGAGGGAGCCTGAGAAACGGCTACCACATACAAAGAAGACAGCAAGCGCTCAAGTTACCCACTCCTGACACGGGGAAGTAGTGATGAAAAATAACCATACAGGACTCTTTCGAGGTCCTGTAAGGAGAATGGGCCTCATTCACTAACCGTTCTTACGAACAAATTTGTTCTTAAACCCCATGTGCACAAGATTATGACATTCACCAATGTTTTTTTTATCTGAATTTGTTCTTAGCTAAGAATCTACGCACACTCAAGACCGTTTGTACACACATTTGAGTAATGATAGTTTGTTCAAAATAATTGGTTATAGCAGTTTTGTTCATTCTACAGTTCATAAAATAATATTTTAATAATTTATAAAAGTAAAATATAAAAAATAATTTTAAAGCTTCATGGTGGTAACGGAATCATGTGGATTATAAATAGGTCAAAATCTTCATAAAAAAGTGCGCATGTGGGATTTAAGAACAAATTTGTTTGTAAGAATGGTTGGTGAATGAGGCCCAGTGAGTACTCTTTAAATCCTTTAATGAGGATCCATTGGAGGGCAAGTCTGGTGCCAACAACCACGGTAATTCCTGGTACAATAGCGTATATTAAAGTTGCTACAGTTAAAAAGCTCATAGTCAGATCAGGCTGGTGGTCCACCACGAGGCGAGCTAACGCCTGTCCTGGCCCTTGCCAGTCGGCGCCCCCTCAAACCTCTTAACTGAGTGTCCCGCCTGGTCTGAATCATTCACCAAACTTGATGGGCCAAATGGGCCCCTCCCGTTTGTAAATTTCTTATGTTCTTATGTTTATATAACTTACAAACAAGCTCCAATTGCAATAAACTAACCCAAGAAACTTGCACAAATTAATTAAATAAAAGATCTGGAGGGTTACACATCAGGTCTAATGAGGTAAAAGAGGTGAAAAGAACATCTGTCTGGCAGTTAAGCGTAAGAACTAGGATGCTGTTACATATCAGGGGAAATTCTCCAGTCATTCACAAGATCAAAGGAGCTTCACCATGTCAGACACTGCCTTATGTCATGTTCTGGAAAAATTAATGCATAATTAAAGACTGACAACAGACAAATTGGACGCCAAGCCCATCTTCAAAGAGCAGCATGTTTCCAGCTTTTTGCTTGCATGAGAATGTAAATCTAAACAACAAAGAAGAGATATACCCCCAAAGTCACCCTAGGAAGCTTACACCATGTATTTCCTAAAAACTCATTAACTTGTTTTCAAAAAAACAAATAAATAATGCTGTGGGACATATCTTTAAAATCTTATCAAGTGGTTGTGTTTTCAGTCAGAATATATTGAATTATGAGATTGTTTTTACATTTCTTATTTCATTTATTTTACAGAATCCATTTAGCCAGGGTTCTTAGTTTGATTCTTACCCCCAAGGCTGTGTAGAAATCGCATGTTTTCTCTTTGTTCACATCTCTTCAGATTTCCTCTGGTGCCCTACTTTTCTCTCACATTGGTGTCTCTATATTGCCCTAAGTGTGTAAATGAGAAAATGTGTCCTGCGACTGATCGGCACCCCATTAACCATGTTTTATGGCTTATGCCTGGTGCTTCCTATGAAAGGCCCCAGGCTCTTTGAAACACTATATTTGATTAATGACTATGACAAATTAATGTGCATGGATTGTGGTTTCTGCTTCACAAGAAAGTTAATAGGGATTTCTGCTTTGGCTTTTCAGTGTACCAAATGGAATGGTGCTCACCTCCTGTGCCTCTGTATCAGTGGACACATAACAACTTACACAACTCTATGGTTGATTCAAATCACCTTGCAACTGCAATCAAAATTATTCTCCTTGGACCCACTGTCCTCATCCAAACCTTGGAACTGCACTGCCATGAACTTCCCAAAAGAGAAAAAATATTTCTGGTATTTCTTCTTTTAATAAACTGTAATCAAAGTAGGCAGAATGAGGTACAGAGGCACAATGGATTCCCTGTCATAATTCAAGATGTAAAGAACACCGCAAATTACCCTTTAGCCAGTGCTTACATGGCTGCTTGAATTTGTTCATGGTTCTCATCTTGCTGCCTTGTGCCTATTCCCTGCCCCAATGTATCCCCACCCCCATTTTTCCTCTGTGCTGTCACGCCAGATAGCCCTGTCCTTACTAACACAAAACACATGTTTGAAGAGAGCTGACAACAACACTGCAACACTGTGATAAGACCAGCCCACATTTTCGTTAAACGCAGAAGGTGGAAATGGGACAGAGAGCAAGAGAAACAACAAGCGTATACCCCACCACTCTTCTAATCAGCAGCCCCAGCCTACTTATTCTCTAATCTGAGAGACTCATATCTCCAAAAGACTCAGTAAGCAGTCAGGACAATGGCATCACTGTTTCATGCCAGGGCCAAAACCCTGCTCCACATTAATAAAACATTTCAAATGATCATTTCAGAGTTTTACTCCACAAATACAAAAATCCTAGTGGTCTGTCTCACTGACTTAACCATTTTCAGTTGAAGTCCTGTGAAAATAGAATGTAATATTGTCACTGTACCTTGTTAAACTTAACAACCAAACAGGGTCAGAAACATAACAGCCAATAAAAGCTGCAAGTAAGTAAGTGACTTCTGAAAACATTTATATGTATCAGAATTTCCATTCAGAATTTTGCTCATTAGTTTTACTATTTTAGTTGAATAACAAACTGCTTATTCAAACGAGAATATAAAAAAAATATGACATGCAAAATTAAAATTCATGGCAAGCAGTGCTAGACATCAGCAAACCATTCACAACAATAAAACAGGCTCCTTGATGGTCAGTACAGGACTTCAGACCATACATAAATATGTATTGCATATATGAATGATCATGTTGGCCTTTATAGAAGAAATCCATCACTGTAAATACCAGAACTTTCTTGAATCTGTGTCACGAAGTATGCGATAACTTATAGTATGCGAATACTGTCATATTGCCAGTCCATCACAGGGCATGACCCAGGGGACACCAGAGGCAGGATGTCAATCAATCACAGCACACAAGGCAAGGGGCAGCCTGGACATGACATCATTCAACCACAGGGCATGAGGCAGGGGAGAACCTGGACAGAATGCCAGTCCATCACAGTGCACGAGACAGAAGACATACTGGGTGGTATACCAGTCCATTGTGGTGCAAGAATTACAGACAATTTTAAATTAAGACCAACACCAATATACCCAAAAACATGTTTTTAACTGTAGGAGGTATCACAAGATACCTGTGTAACAAGGGAAGAACATGCAAATTCTACATATTCAAAGTTGGGGTTAGAATTTAATGGACCAAGTTTGTGGCCACAGTGTTGCCCAATATGGCACTGTGCTGCCCATCTATTGCTAATAATCTGCAAACCACATTTCAGAATTTGGAACCATAGTTGTGTTATACTGTTTCCCTGGAAAGAGTACATGCACAAAAAATCATACACAGTAGTACCTCAGAACTCAAACTTAGTCCGTTCAGAACTTGGGTTGGAATTCTAAAAAGTTATAGTTCTGATTGAATTTTCCCCATAAGAAATATTGCAAAACCAATTAATCCGTTCCCAGCCCCCAAAATTTATGCCTATGTTTTTTTTGCATTTACAAAGACCAAGTTGAGGGAGGTGTAAAAACAATTTCCCTGTGGGGACAATGAAGGATTCATTATTATTAAAACAGTAATTTTGTCACACCGTGAGCAGGGAGCATGGAATTAGGGTCAGGCAGACGAAAATCAAAGAACACAGGGTTTACTGCTGGCAAACAAGGCAAACACGAAGTGGACTTCAGTGACAGGACTGGGAAAACATACTTGAACGCTTAAATACACATGACTAATTGGAAATAACATGAAGCAGCTGATGAAATCGGGATATCACATGAGGTTAATGAGGGGGGTGTGGCACACAGGAGAATCGTACGAGCCGGGGGTGACAAATTTGTAAAGAAAATAAATGTATCCAAACAATGTACAATGGCTAACAAAATGGTATAAAGTACAGTGTATTACCTGATATCTTCAATAAAAAAAACACTGTCACCAACAAACAACGCTATCACAGCGAATGTGAGGCTGACACCGAGGCATTAGTTATTTTAGGTTGGCCTTCACAGTTCAATTTCTGAGATTCATAGCGAGTTCTAGGTCATTTTTTTATCGGATTGGTTCCACATTTAAGAAATTCGAGTTCTAATGACTTTGAGTACTGAGGTACCACTGTACCTATTTATTAATATTAATATTAATTATCAATCAATTAATTTGTTAATTCATTATTATTTATCAAGAATATACCTATTTCTTTATTTTATTTATCTTGAAATGGGGAATTAACTTTATATACAAAAACACAATTTGCAGTCCTTTAAAAAACGCTTACCAGTGCAACTCCGTAGTCGTCAATGTACTCCTAATAACATTTAGCAGCCTTCATCAAGTACTCATTTAGCCAGCAGAGGTCACTGACCATTCCGTAATCATGTAATTGCTCCACATGAGAAATACTTTACCTGATAAATTAGCATGTCGGCTTTTCAACCTGCAAAAGCAACAATCCATAATAGAACAAATATTAAAAGATATTTTCAATAAATAGAAAATGTTATACTGCATTTCAGAAATTTCATGCGTGTTGCTTTATCCCTTTACTTAGTATTAAATATTACTTATTGTTTATTTCTTCTATTGATGTTTATACCTATAGTTATATATATATATATATATTGCTTTGTTTTTTTCTCTGTTATCCACTGTACTTATCCTCACAGCAGTGGAAAACGCACTGCACCATGACCTATCTGCACACATACCACACTCATAAGTTTACAGTCCTACTGTCAGACAGGGCTTCCTGCCAGCTCTGAGCCATATGTTTTTATGGCTGTTCCCAGGTCAGCTTTAAAAAGGGGAACTGGGGCTGGTCTGGATTAGGCATGCTTCGTGGAGGATGCCCCCATGGGAACACAGTGATGGCCTGCTGCAAAGGCCCTTTCATTAGGTTTGCATCATTAAATTTACCCGCCTCATTCACCAAGTAAGTCTGAATTTATTATTCACCATCAATCCCATATGGTGAAAGGATATAGTGTCCACTTGTACCCACAATGAAAGCCCTTTGTTGGCTTTTGACCATTTTGCTCCAAAGGGTTTCATAAATACAATACAGTGGTACCTCAGTTCTCAAACTCACTAGAACTTGAATTTCTTGAAATTCAAACAAACCAGTTTCACCTAGAACTCGATCTGAATATCACAAATCGAACTGTGAACACTGACCTAATAAATGCATGAAGTGCATAAATTGTATGCGCCACGAAATGAGTCATTCTACAATGCAACTCCTACTTGAATCTCTTCTTTGCAGACTGGACGATTAACAAAACAAAGCAGCACAGCATTACAGTAACTAACAATAAATAAACCACTAACTTGCATGTACTATTGGAGCATTTATATCATTTATTTAAACTTTATTTTATCGGGTAAATTAACTGAAAACCAGTTCTCACTGCTTTACGTGATATTCAGGAAAAATAGCACATTACGCATCTGGGAACTGCCTGGTATACAAACGTCATGAGTGTAACTAAACTCTTCAGCCAATAAGGGCAATGGTGTGTTGTCACGGAGGCGGTTCCAGTTTGTGTAGCTGGATGAGAGGTCGCAATGCAATTAACCATAATGCGTTGTGTCAGGATCAGAATACATTGTTTTAAGCCAGTTCTGTAAGCAAGTCTAATGCACCCAATGACTGGACTGGGGAAACAAACTGAAAGGCGGACTTAATACAGAGGACTAATGACAACAACCAGAATCAGCTGATCACATGGAGATCCCACACGAGGTTAATGAGGGGGCGTGGCACACGGATGGAGCGGACGTTCGGGGCAGGACAGGGGTAGTGTTGGGGTACATTCTTTCAATGATCTTCTTTTTTTATCCTGTTCATTTTGTGTTTAAATGCAAAAAAATATATATATTTATGTGTAATTTCGGGGGGCCGGGAACCAATGAATTGGTTTTCCAATATTTCTTAGGGAAAAATTCGATCAGAACTCGTACTTTTTAGGATTCGATACGGAGTCCGGAATGGATTAAGTTTGAGAACCGAGGTATCCCTGTATATATAAATATAATTTGAAAAGAATTTTATTATGTTGGTAAATTTAATTGTTTTTCCTAGCAGCAAAAATTGACATAATGACAAGAAGTTACACATTAAGAATATATTATTTTTATTAGCCATTAGTTTATTTCCTTCTTTCACCAGTTCTTTTTACAGTATATCTAGCATATTTTAAAACATCAGATATTTGTCATTGTCTTTTTATCAATATTGAAAGTGCTACCTAAACATCTCTGGAGGCATCCTAGTCACTAAGTCAATGTCATTGTATCACAAGCCTTACATTCTCAATCCCACAAAGTACCCGCAGTGCCATTTCTTCCTCAAAAGAAGAATAACATTCTTCCTGATTCATCAGCTTAAAAACTTGGGGGCAAGGATGTGAGGTTTTTAAAGGAACCCTTGAGAGAGAGGAGGCATGCCGCTTTCGTCAAAATGACAGGTTGGGTCAAAGGTCGCAAAGGGTGACATAAATAAAAAAGCGACAGGTCTGGGTTGTGAGCCAGGTGACGTGATGAGGCAAAAAGTGACAGGTCTGGGCTGTGAGCCAGGTGACGTGATGAGGCAAAAAGTGACAGGTCTGGGCTGTGAGCCAGTTGACGTGACGTGACGAGGTTTTAAAAATGATTTATTTTCCTTATAATTGTTTAATTAATTATTTTTAAAATTATTGTTTTTTTTTCTTACTATTCATTTTCCTTATAATTATTTAATTATAAAAAAAAATTCTTATAATTATTTATTTATTATTATTTTATTTTTGATGATAGTGCTTACGAGTGGGGGGGTTTGTGGCCCGCCGTCCGGAGCCGGCATGCTACGAGCAACTGCTGGATCGCCTAGTTCAGGTGCCGGCGGCTACAAGGGTTTTGGTGGGTTGAGCGAGCGTGGTGGGTTACCTAATGGAGTTTGAGCGTAGGCTGTGGCTGTTGCGTTACTGTGGTATGGTCCCAGGCTTTGTAGAGGACTCGGAGAGAGCGCTGCTGCTCTGGCTGGGTCTGCCCGCGGTGCGGTACTGTGGTAAGGTCCCGATCTTTGGAGAATCTGCAAAGGTCTCGGGGATGCTAGAGAGCTGTGAGCTGTGCTGCGCAAGTCTGACTCTGAGAGACTGAGAAAGTTGGAGCTAAGAATGAGAGGAGTGGGAGGGTATGGGAAAATGGGTCATCCAATAAAAACACTTAGTGGTAGCTTGGCCTTGTGTGGTACGTTTTTTCCATGGAGAATATAGTAAGCTTTGCGTGCTAGGCCCATCAGTATTTAAAAAAAATATACAGATATGTCTCGCACTATCGAAATGAAAGATTCAGCCTCACCGCCTAAGATTCAGCAGGAGCAGGAGGCTGTTATGCAGCCTCCGGGGGCTCTCAAAAAGAAGATTCCTACATGTAGATGGGGACCTTTGATTCAGCCGTCAGGAGACCTGAGAGGTACCTGGGAACTGCCCACCGGGGATAAAGTGGTCTGCCTGTTTGACAGTGTGAGGAACTGCGCATCTTTCGAGTCACTGGAGACGCCGCAGACCCTGGGATAGACGACCCGCATCTGGTGAGTTTTTCCAAAACAGAATTGAAAAAACCTACCACACAAGGCCAAGCTACCGCTAAGCGTTTTTATTGGATGACGATAACTTCAGACCCATTTTCCCACACCCTCCTACTCCTCTCATTCTTAACTCCAACTTTCTCAGTTTCTCAGAATTAGACTCGCGCACCACAGCTCTCAGCTCACAGCTCTCCAGCATCCCCGAGACCTTTGCAGATTCTCCAAAGACCAGGACCTTACCACAGTACCACACCACAGGCAGACTCAGCAGCAGCAGCAGCGCTCTCTCCGAGTCCTCTACAAAGCCTGGGACCTTACCACAGTACCACAACAGACCCAGCGTAGGCTCACAATCCATTCTCCAAAGCCCGGGACCTTTCCACAGTAATGCAACAACCACAGCCTACGCTCACACATCCCACTTTTAAAGAAGGTAGAGGATCATCTGGTTAGGTGGAAGTCTCTACCCATATCTCTCATGGGAAGGGTCGCCTCAATAAAAATGATGGTTTTGCCAAGAATTAATTATTTATTTGCAATGATCCCGAGCAAACCATCACCTGACTGGTTCAGATCTCTGGACTCCGCCATCTCTAAATTCCTTTGGAAAGATAAACCCCCGCGTATTAGCTTAAAAACGCTGCAAAGGACCAAAGACAAAGGAGGACTAGATCTGCCTAACTTTTACCACTATTTCTTAGCCAACAGGCTTCAAAACATAACAGGGTGGTTAAAACATTCCCTGTTAGATGAGCCTTGGCTAGACGTAGAACAGGCACTATGCAAAAATTTAGAGATTTCAGATCTACCTTTCATTAGCTCAAGCATCAAACGACACGAATGCTTTAAAAGCATCAGTATCAGCTCTTCTCTGACAGCATGGTGGGAGTTTCTAAAGTCTTCATTAATCCCATGTAAACGGACTCCCACTGGAACAACCCTGACGTATTACTAAACAATAATATGATAAACTTCCCAGATTGGAGTTGTAAAGGTATTAAATATTTGGAACATATATTTGAATTAATAGACTTTATTCCCTTAACATATTAATTAAACGATATGGGATTAACAAGAATAGATTTTTAGAATATCAACAAATTAAATCTATATTAAAAAAGGAAATTCAAGCCTACTCAAATCAATTTGCAAATATCACCAAGAGTGGCAGAATTCCTTAATCTCAAAACCCCAAAATTACTGTCTAAAATATACAGGACATTTTCCAAAATAGATGAATCAATATCCCTTCCTATTGCAAAATAGGAGGCAGATTTATCAGTCGACTGGGACCGCAATTTCTGGTCTCAGATATGTATAAATACTTTTA
>JABFDZ020000037.1:11303089-11314112 GCA_019775955.2 Pollimyrus isidori
ATTTGGCAGGAAGATGCCTATTCCTACCCACTACTCAGCCCCTCCGACTCGTCCCAGTCAGCCACATAGGGGCGCGCCAGCGCCCCCTTCTTCATTTCGATTGATATCTCGTGACCTATAAGTCCTAGCATTGAAATTCTTTTTTGGCAGGAAGATGCCTATTCCTACCCACTACTCAGCCCCTCCAACTCGTCCCAGTCAGCCACATAGGGGCACGCTAGCGCCACCTTCTTCAATTCGATTGATATCTCTTGACCTATAAGTCGTAGCATCGAAATTCTTTTTTCGGCTGATTCCGACAGCCGTGCCAACCGCTTATGCCTCTATTAGTTGTCTTATGCTTCTGAGTCTTTGGACCCTTCCGTCACTACTTGCAGTTACTAGTTTCAATTGTATTTGTTAAACATGAAATCATAAAATATGTTTGCCTAATTTTTCTTGCGCAGCAATGTGTTGGTTGTGCCGACTGCTGCTTGCACACAAAATTGCCCCTCTGGGACAATAAAGCCTAATATCTAATGAAATCTAATGAAAACATTCTTCAGCTTCTAGGGTTGCTTTGTGGCATAGAATGAACAAGGCAGTGCCATTTTAAATGTGACACATTGTTCTCAAATTGTTGCCAAACATGATGTTTCATTTTGTGTGAATGTTGTTTGAAGTGTACATTCACCAGCACTGCCTCAGATAATGAGTTAATTCAGGGTCACACACAAGGGAAAGCTTATGAAATACATATGAGTGTTTTAAATGGTCTTGCCACAAATGGCAAACACACTAAAAATATATATTGTAGTGTCATCGGGGTTTGCATGTTCCAGCAGGCCTCGTAGGTTACTGGTAAATAGCACTCTGTGTACATACTGATGTTCTAGCTATAAGATCATAAGAAATTTACGGCCTATTAAGCTCATTTGGGGTTATAATTGAATTCCCTAGTATTGTGCATTTTCCCGTATCTTATTTCCCACCGTGTGTGTACCTTGATTCCTAGCGTCTAGCCTCCCCAACTTGCCCTGGTTATATTTGGGTTCGGTGCCTGTTACAGTCCTGTTCAGGACTAGAATGTTCTGTCACAGCAAGCAAGTCTCCTAGTCCTTTCCTTCGCTCGCAAAATCGCCCACCTGGCACTGTAATATTTTGAAATATATATGGAGGGGGGGGATTTCATTTTTCATTTCACTAGTTACCTTTCCACTTTATCAGAATGGCATGCAGCCCCCACACTCGCCAGAAGCCTCCTACAGCTGGAAAGCACCTTCCAACCTGCAGAAAAAGAACACAGCGGTTAAGTTAAAGGTATAAATTAATAACATGATGTTTTAACCACTATTAATCTATTAATTACTTACTTATGCATAACCTATACCAAGAATATTGCAATCAACAATTATAATTATTGGCGCATTAAGCTAACTGTAGGTTATATACCTTCTAAGCCTGGACCGAGCAGTGACACATTACAAGTGTTTGGGAGAGTCTCTGAACCAGGAAAATGGCTGTTGAAGTGGATCTTCTCCTTTCCAAATACAGTCTGAGGATAAATAAAAAGAGAAGAATTTGTACAAATAATGAATCCACAATCATAAT
Source organism: Pollimyrus isidori (assembly GCA_019775955.2). Taxonomy (NCBI): domain Eukaryota; kingdom Metazoa; phylum Chordata; class Actinopteri; order Osteoglossiformes; family Mormyridae; genus Pollimyrus; species Pollimyrus isidori. The sequence goes on from JABFDZ020000037.1 coordinate 11,304,680, forward strand.
GTTTATATAAAATATTACAAAAAAAAAACATTCAATTTAGCATTCTGGGATCTATGACAGCCTTTTCTCCCAGTGACAGCAGTACTGACCTGCAGACGCTGCTCTAAGTACTGTTTAATATCACACAGGTGGGCCTCATACTCCGGAAGATGTAGATTCACCAGTTCTGCTGCCTGAAAGACACAAGAGCCTGAAACATATGCTGATTTGCTCTAAATGCATGTTTATGAACCACTGGTCACAGCCTGACCACTACACCAGGGAAAAACAGTTCAGTCCATAATTGATTTACCTATTTAAAAGACTTTCTTTCAAATACACCACAGTTCAGTTTTAACAGGAGGTTATCACTTTTTCAGACAGGGCTATGTAGGTTTGGATGTTTTTTTCCCTGAATAATGAACACCTTCATCTAAAAACTGCATTTTCTGTTTACGTGTACCATATTTGTCTAATATTTAAATTTGTTTGATGATCAGAAACATTTATGTGTGACATACAAAAAAATGAGGAAGGGGGGCAAACAACTTTTCACACCACTGCAATTGGCTAAAGGCTTTATCAATATAAACACTACTCATAATAGTTATTCATTACCTTTCCAAGACCAGCAATCATTGGTGTGTTCTCTGTCCTAGGAATAAAAATATAGCACTTCATTTAGCAAAATTTATTAAGTCATGCAATGACTGTAGTAGAGCTGTCATGATTACTCAATCTTTAAAAAATATCGATTAAAATTTGCCTTCACAATTAATGGATGACGGTCCAAGTGCCCTGCGAGTCATTTGAGTACATCTGCCAACAACTGGAGATGCATTCATGGATGAATTACGAGTCATGCTAATACCCTGGGATGCTCATAACTGTCAAGCATGTATGCAATCACCTTTAAAATTGAAACATGCAGCAATTGATTGTTACATCACGACAATTGTTTTTAAATTGAACAGTCAAGATGATGATGGAAGTGTAGACTTTCAGCTTTAATGCAAAGGGTTTAACAAAAAGATCATATGAGCTGTTTAAGAATTCCAACCATTTTAGTAAATATTCTCCCCATTAACACTTAGTTGAAAATCCTTTGCAGTCACTGACAAGCTGAAGTGTGGAACCCATGGACATCACTAAATGCTGGGTCGCTTCCCTTAGTAATGCCTTGCCAGGCCGTTACTGCCCCTGTCTTAAATTGGTGCTTGTTTGTTGATATTTCTGTCTTCAGCAAGTGAAATGAAGACATATATATATGTATGTGTGTGTGTGAGAGAGAGAGAGAAAATATGGGGTAATCATGCATAAAAATTTCAGTAAAGTGGCACATATAATATTTTGTGAAATTGAATAGTGCAGGTTGAATTACAGATACAATCATATTATAATTTATTATGTAATTTATTATATTTATTATGCGTATGTATATGGGCTAATCTTCATTTGGACTGGGAAACCATGTCACAGAGGTTGCAGAGCTTAAAAAAACCTACTTAAAATATAAGGCACTCTTCCAAGATTCAGCATTCACACAGCTGGTTGTATGATTAACACATTTCCCTCATGACTTTTCTATTTTCATCATGATTCAAATTGCTATATAGTAAAACCTCGGATTGTATGCATAATTTGTTCTGGAAACATGCTCGTAATCCAAAACACTCATTTAACAAAGCGAATTTTCCTATTAGAAATAATAGAAACTCAGATAATTCGTTCCACAACCCAAAAAAATTCATATAAAATGATTAATACAAAATATAAAGTAAAATAAAGCAAATTAACCTGCATTTTACCTAATGCAACCTGCACTTATCCTAATACCTGCACCTCTAATCACTTATCTGTTAGCTTACTGGAATCTTTTTCTTTTTGTGCGACTTTTTCAACTTCTTCCTTTTACAAGGAACATATCTAACGACAGCTGCTTTTACCTCCTATTCGATTTTGTGGAAATGTGGACATTGCATTGTCGTTAAACAGATATATTGCTGGCACAGCTACGCCCTTATTCAGGTGTTGCTTTTCTACTAAATTGTGACTATATGAGTGAGGCACGCCGACTGGGATCGAGCATGGGAGACACTGACTGAGACCAAGCATGGAAAATGAAATATCCATAATCCCACAGCAGGAGAGGAAGAGAATAACCATTGGCTCAGTTGTGATAGCGTGACGCTTGCCAGACAAAGCGCATGCATAAATACTCGTTTTTCGAGTTAAAATTTATTACAATTTTCTGCTTGTCTTTTAAAACACTCGCAAACCTAGTTACGCCCAATAGAAGACTTGACTGTAAACTCATAAAACAGCTTGTCACACAACCAAATGTCAACATATGAGAAGCTATTTTTAATATAAAACAATATTTTTAAAAGGTACAACTTTGGATATTGAACACTAAGGACACTAATATATCGCATTTTAAAATTTTACTTCCTGCTCTTTTAAACTGCTTCCTAGGGTCAAGAGTCATCAAGAAGATTCTTAAGGAGAATGAGAAGGCAAGTCTGTACTAGCTCATTATATTTAATGACTTAATTGATAATTTTGTTTCTCAGGCAGTACACAAGTTCTACACATCACTACTGTTGTGCACTGCGAAGGCATATGGGGCAGCACGTGGCTCAGTGGGCTAAGTCTGTGTGCTTGTGACCAGAAGGTCACCAGTTTCGACCCAGCTTAGGCATGTCTGCGGGTCCGCTTAACCCCCAGCTCCCTGGGCACTGCAATAGGTTGCTGCTCTTCACAGCCAGCTTACTCTTGCCTACAAAGAACAAGATGGGGGAGGTATAAAGCAAATTTCCCCTTGGGGATCAATAAAGTATCAATTATTATTATCATACAGCAGCAATTATAACAAGAAATTCAATTTTAATCAGAACGTCACTAGTGTTACACCATATGTGAAACACCAATGATTCATGTCAATGCCATGAACGATCAGAACAATTAAAAAGCTAATTAATACAGAAATAAGATTTGGAAATATTTCTATTGGTTTGCCATTTTGTAAAAATCAAAAATACTAACATACATATCAAGGTGGTTTACTTCTGTGATTAATGAAAAATATTTTGAAAAATGTATTCACTTCAATTCTCACTTCAAATGGAAAATGATCCATATTTATGTGTAATTAATGTTGTTGATACAAATATTTTAATTCACATATAACACACTGTTAGCTCATGGGGCAGGGTAAAAACGGTTATTTGCCACAGATTACCCAGGTCTAAAGTTCCTCTCTTGTCCACCTCCGAAGAACATTGGGAACAATGGAGTTATGCTTCCAGGCTTGTTTACATATAACGCACCAATTCTTGGGCCATAAAACTACAAAAAGGTATACAAGAATAGGGAATGAAGGAACATCAAAACACATTAAGAATAATGTATACATATTATATGACTGTTTTATAAGATCTTAGGAAACTGCTAACCTTGTGTCCCACTATGGTGAGGTAATCCACTCCAAGTTCTTGCACATCTACCTTGATTTTACCAACTGCTTGTGCGCCGTCAGAGTGCAAAAGAATTCTGGGACCACACCTCTGCACGTTAAGGAGTTGCACTCTCTGGCAGAGCTCTTTAATTGGCTGAAATAAATAAGATTTTAATGAATCAAATTACAAAGATAGTATGAACACCAGTAGCATAAATAACACAGATGTGTCTCTCTCACCCATATCGAGGTGGGGGAAAAAAATCTATCGTAAAAACCAGGGTGTGATACATTGTTGATTCCTTTACAATTAACAAGGGAATGATTAAATGCATCTGAAATCTTTAATATCTATGATTAGAGCTGCCACAATTTCTTGATTAAACCTGATTACTCTATTTTTTAAAAGCATTGATTAAAATTTGCCTTCTTGAATCAGCAATATAGTGGAAGACTGAGCATAGGGGATGGTGGTCCAAATAAACAGTTAAAGCTTCAGTTGTGTGGGAGCACATCACATTAAAAGTGAAGTAAATGTAGACATTCGAGAAGACTTTCAGGTTGACAAACTCTGAAGTTAGAACACAGATAAGCTATGTTCCCTTTAGTTTCTTAGAGTACCCTAGCCTGTCTTTGTCATTACTTTGCTTTTATTTAGTTGGCTTAATTTACTTTGTGCTTTTCCATATCAAGATAAATTGCAGCTAAAATGAAGGCTAGCCCCATTGCTTAGCCACAAGATTGTGTAGGCATAGTATTGAGGTAGGCACTGCGATACAGTAAACAGCACTGTCACTGCACATCACCGCTTTGGGTGTTTATCAGTTCTTATGTTTTTGGCGTGGGTTTATGCCAGATAATATAGTTTCCTCCAATAGTGTAACTTAAGTGAACTGAAGTGCTTCAATTGACCGTGTGTGTGCGTGTGTGTGTGAGTGAGTGAGCATCATGGAATGGTCTGGCACCCAGTCCAGGTAAGTTCCTCCCTCACGCCAATTGCAAAATATAAAATAAATAAAAATTGGGGAAAAAAATCACAAAGATTACCATGGGAACTTAATTACCCTGTATTAATGGAATACAATAAAGTAGTATCTCGGAACATAAATGGTATTATTATTAAACATGGACAACAAGCCAGTTTGTACACTGCACTGCACAGAGCAAAAACAAACAGATAAAGGAAGTCATGCCTGATTTAGGGGCGGGTGCAGATTGGTAGAGTGACATTACATTGTTTTTTTAATCTCTGGAAATCAAATGATTGATCTGTGGGCCACAATTAATAATGAATGATATATATGTTACCACACAGTTCTTTGAAACCTCTTCTATGTGATGGAGAAGAAATCCCTCGTTCACCACTACAGAAAATTGCTGATCATCCAACGCAATCACCTCCATTATTTTAGTAGTCGTGTCTTTAGCTCTGGTGCTGCTAATATTGATAAAGTTTAAATATCAGGCAAAATTGACACATTTGAAACAATTACTGGCCGAAACTGATATGATATACAGTACAGGCAAAAAGTTTGGACACACCTTCTCATTCAACGTGTTCTCTTTATTTTCATGACCATTGATAGATTCTCACTGAAGGCATCAAAACTAGGAATGAACACATGTGAAGTTATGTACTTAACAAAAAAAGGTGAAATAACTGAAAACATTTTATATTCTAGTTTCTTCAAAATACACTTTGCACACTCTTGGCATTCTCTAGATGAGCTTCAAGAGGTAGTCACCTGAAACGGTTTTCCAACAGTCTTGAAGGAGTTCCCAGAGGTGTTTAGCACTTGTTGTTGTTGTTGAGTGTGTAATCAGAGCAAAGGGTGGCTATTTTGAAGAAACTAAAATATAAAACATGTTTTCAGTTATTTCACCTTTTTATGTTAAGTACAAAACTCCACATTGTTCATTCATAGTTTTGATGCTGTCAGTGAGAATCTACCGATGTTCTACCAATGGTCATGAAAATAAAGAAGACACATTGAATGAGGTGTGTCCAAACCTTTGGCCTGTACTGTATATAAGCAATATATCATGCATCTGTATATCTAACATAGATATTTATAATAACCAATTCATCATGATGCATCAATGCATATTTACACCTCTAATAAAGACAATACAAGAAAGTTGTTCTAACCAAACCAAACTAAGATTTGTTTAAATTTCTTACAGTCCTTTTTGGGCCCACTATGTTGATTTCTGGTGTTCTGTTGGTTGAACAACATCAACATTATCTCATCAATAACTCTAATTCGTCTCAAAAAGTCAAATTAAGAATGAACACGGTTGCATACAATACTTACTAATAATCTTAAAGGTTAATTTCTCATAGTAAATTGAATATCAGATGTTTAGGATTGAGCAAGCATATTAAGTTAACCAATGCCTCTCCCTTGCCCTTTTACATCTTCCAACATTTTTATAGACCTTACCATGATGACCCCTGTCTCATTGTTGGCCAGCATGACTGAGATGAGGCAGGTGTTTGGACGCACAGCTGCCAGCACATTATTGACTTCCACTCGGCCTGTCACTTGTGAAACCTTCACAAAAGTAATATCTAGACGACGAAACACAGAAGAAAGAAGGAAAAACATTTTAATACTTCACTTGTAACGATAACAAGGATAAAGCTGTAACCATAACATAGCCCACCAGTAATCATAATCATGTTTTTTCCCGATGCCACGTCTAATGATAGTTCAACATTAGTGCCTAATTCCTTAGTTCGCCTAGGTTAGGGAGCCTGCATAGAATCGAGGGCCCATCAAGTGAAAGAAAAAAAATAAAGTGAGCAAACTATCAAAGATAAAAACAAATAACCAAGCAAACCCCAAGGATGCAGCATTGAATTTCCCATACAGCCCAGTCACCCCCCTCCCCCCATCTAATCCCTACTCCTCCCACACCCCGAACCTCTACAATTTCTAGAATTGATGGATGAGTCAACAGAAAACATGAAAGCCAATAACTAATTTATAACTACATATATGAACATGGATTAATGATTAAAAGTAACCATGAACCTGCTAATTATTATATGTGCCTTCATAAACTCAGGCTGCAGGCATACTGAAGTTACCACACAGTAAAGATATTGCCAAAGAAAAAGTCCCGCATTCAGACTTTTTTAAAGTGAACAGGGAAAGAGAGGTATTATCAGAACAATTGTCTTATTAGATCCCCACCTAAAAAAGAAAGGGAAAAAAAGAGGAAAAAAAAGAAGGAAAAAAAATAGATGCCCACCTATATCACCCTCTGGAAACATCTTCATATATCACCCTCGGGATACCCTCTGAAAACAACTTCTACCAGCTTGGCTGGCCTATGTTAGCTACTAGATAAATAGCTGCATGGGAACTGTAGACAACTAGCAGGTTCATCTAGGCAAAGTCTTTAAAACAATTCCTTCACAGGAGAATGAATTAATTTCCTCACTGTTGTTGGGAGATGATCTTGTTGCAGAGCTTATTTGGCAGAAGAATGACAGGGTGTCAGTGGAGTGTAGGATCACACAGACACACACACACGGCAATTCAAAGTCAGCATTCCAAAATGTATAACGTAAAGAATTAAAAACATTTACATACACACCCACACACACACCAATGCGAATAACCAGCATGTACAATGTAGTTTAAGTTACAAATTAATTAATGCAGATCACATTATCTGTAAACTTCCAGATTGAAATGTCATGATTGGTATGAAACTGATGGTGAAATTGTCATAAACCCAAGTCTGATCATGGATTATCAGATAATTGCATGTATGTAAAGTTAAACACTTTGATAAAGTGGCTTCAGAATATGGTCGCAAATCCAGCTACACACAACCCTAGACTAGGACTCTGGTCGGATGTCCCAGAGCATTGGTCCAAGTGTGAATTTCCTAATGATCAATATTCATGAACTTTAAAAGACTTTAAAATCAAACACCACAGATTCCTCCACTGAGTGGAGCAAAATCCAAAGACTGACGGGATACCTGTGTGAAGAACAATCGCATAGAAAGGGGGGAGGAAAAGCTGCCATACTACATAAAGTCGCAGTATAGAACATTGAGGCTGCAGAGAACCATTCCAGACCTCTCTATCCCAAACTCAATCTCTCTAATACCTCACCACCTCTCCAATAAACCTTTAGAAACTCCATCTGGGACAACATAAGCTAACGTTCATTCATTTTAATTTAACGTGTCCTGCTCATCTGCTTTATTTTAGTTTGAGGTTGTAGGATCAAGGGCTTGCTTTGCAGAACAGTATTTCCTTTTAGGGGACCCATTTAAATTAAGTTACTGGATTCCCATATTCTGTCCTGCTCATTGATTTTATTCAGTTCTGAGCTATTTTTTCTACAAGAAGTTCTAGCTACTGAAAAGATTAGGTACTTTGTCAAATTAGCTTTTTTTTGTTTTTTGAAGGAAAATTGGTATTGGGCTAAAATACTCCGGACTACAGCCCAGATCTAATGACATATGCCACTGTGAAAATAGCAAATACAAGCCGTCTGAGTTTGCAATGAGAGTGTGCCATGTGAAAATCGTTGATACAAACTGCTTGATTTTGTGTGCTGTGTTATATCATTCTCCGTTGGCGTTTATATACCTGGTTTATCTCTGCCTTTGATGGACACATCTTTGGTATAACGATAAAAAATGGTAAAATGGACTGCATTTATATAGTGCCTTTCTACTCTTCCGAGTACTCAAAGCGCTTTACAGTTCATGCCTCACATTCACCCATCCACACACCGGTGGCGGAGGCTGCCATGCAAGGTGCCAACCTGCACACTGGGAGCAATTTGGGGTTCAGCATCTTGCTCAAGGACACTTTGATGGGGTCAGGAGGAAGCAGGGCTCGAACCGGCAACCCTCTGGTTGCCGAACGATAGCACTGCCTTCTGCACCACCATCTTCTATTGCTTGCACAATCAGGAAATGTGTAAGGTGATAGTTTTAATAATTTCATATAAGAGTGGACGTTTGTGTTTGTTGAGAGAGAGCATATTTGAAAAGACACATTGAGGTTCATAGTAAAATTTTTCTTAAGTTTGACATAAGCATGAGGCTGAACTTGCTTTCTTATTCGGCAGTTTCTTATTTGCAAAATCCATTCCACCTTAGACAAGATGCATGTTCTGCCATATTCAGGTCAGTGTCAGTGACACACTGCCTAGTCCCATCCATCCATCCATCCATCCATTATCTCCCACTGAATCCACGCGAATGAGTTATATTACTGAGTGTGTACGGAATTTGAAGAGAAAAGATACATGAAATGAGACTTAAATAGATTATTCCATAGGTTTTTTTTGACAAGCCTTTCAAAAGTATTAGTCCAAGATTGCCCAACTCCGGTCCAGGAGGACCAGAGCCCTGCACATTTTTGGGTTTATCCGCATTTAACATACCTAATTCTACTCCTTAAGCTAATTACCACACAGCTCTTGAGCTGAATCATGGTGGAACAGGGAAAGAACTAAGCTACACAGGGCTCTGACCCTCCAGGACTGGAGTTGGGCACCCCAGTATAGTCGCTGTGGCTAACTTTCCTGTAGTTTCCCTAGCCACTCATAAATTGTACGATCAGCAAAATCATTCTTATGCTGAAAGCGGGAGTGCTTCTACAGAGCAAAAACGGTCATATTTGTGTGGTATGTGTCTGTATACAAGCAGCCTGACATTGCCTAGCAATTTATATTTTATACAGACATCTTTTGGATGTCATGATACGCCCATCAATAAAATTTTAGATGTACTACTAATCTGCTCACTAAACCGTAAGTAAATGTCTGTATAGTATAAATGTTTCACTTATCTAAAGTGTGATTATTGTGCATGCTCCATAGAATTGCAATTAGATCACAATGTGCTATTATGCAGCCCTACCATATGGCCATTGACTTAGCTCTTCCGGAAGTGAAGGATTGCTGGGATTGCTGCGTGAGAGTGGTGTTGAGCTGCAGCGATTGTTCTTGGATCGTT
>JABFDZ020000037.1:11337533-11349715 GCA_019775955.2 Pollimyrus isidori
CACATCCATGTAAAGCGCCCTGGGACAACTCTGTTGTGAAGGGCACTATATAAAAATAAATTGAATTGAATTGAATTATTCAAAGGATTCCGCCTCAATCACTAGGGAATAATGATTGTTGTGCAACTTCTGAGGGATGCAATAACATCTACAACAAACAGAAACAACCTAATCATGCACAGTGGGAACCGCTTACAGTGATCATTATAACCAATTTAAAAATATTTTTTTCTTCATGCCTCTGGCAGATTACCATCTCATTGATGTGTGTATATTTATTATTTGTAAATACGGAAATAAAACAGACAGTGTAGCTATGTACTGAATTTTATTTATTTGTTCAAAATACAGTACAGCTGTTTCAAATGCTTTTCAAATTACTGAACTGTCTATAATAAAGTACAACATAATACAGTACACAAAATACACCTTATTGTAGTTTCACTGTTGCGCCTCATTGTTCTCAGTTTTGACAATTTATCATTCATAAGTCTGTAATTGTCACTCACTTTCTTCTTCTGTCATGTTTTCTATGCATGCAGCATTAGCCAGAAGCAGCAGGTTACTGCAAGGCAAAGTAAAAAAACAAAATACTGTAGTTTTAATTTTTTACATATGTTGTCATGTTTAAAAATAACAGAAATGAACACTGTCAGTGTACTATTTGATTTCAATAAATGAATTATTTCATTTGTACAGGAATGATCTGTCCCAAGCTTTTTGATCCATATATGCTGTTGATCACTATAACCATTATAACTATAAACGGTTTCCACTGTATTTGTGTTTATGGGAAGTTGCACGTACATTATCATGTGCATATACTAGCCTCTCGTCAACCAGTCCCTTTGGTTATTGCAGTCAAGCTCATGCATGAGAACTTGTATCAGACATTCTTACACTTAGATTAGGAGTTATTTTCCTAACTAAAAGATGGTCTCAGCCATTTTGTGAATAGGATTTAGGAAGAGACTCTGTAAAAGCTTTTAGTTGGATTTAGGAATACTCTTAGTGGTAAGATAAAATGCTTTGTGAATATTGACCCAGTTCCATAGACCTACAAGGCTTGCAAAATTTTTTATTTTTTTTTCTCTAGGAGCAGCTGTGGTCAGCACTGAAATCTGGACTTATTGATATGGTGGTATCAGATCATTCCCCTTGCATTCCAGATCTTAAAACCCTTCAAACTGGAGACTTTTTTCAGGCCTGGGGTGGGATTTCCTCCTTGCAGTTTGGTGAGATCCCAAATATTTTGTGAAATTCACAGCTCTGTCCAATAAATTTGTGTCTCTGCATTCCCAAGAGCACTTTATAGTATTTAATAGTCTCATATTCCCCCCTAATTTTAAACGAATGTCAAATCCCCCCATCCAGCTAAGCTTTTGGTTGTGCTATTTTCAGTACAAAAGGCCACACAGATAAAGAAAGCAAATAGTGTGTTTACTAAGTAATTATTTACTATAGAAAGGAGAACATAACCAGTTTGGTCAAAGTCCATACACATTATTCTTCAGAACAGAAATACAAAAGGTATATTTATAACTACAGTTCATTTTTTATTCTTTTCTGAAGTGTAAGCTTGTAGAGGAAGAAGGATTATGTTTTTCTCAAGGCTTAATGTTTAAAGCTTACGTGGATTGATAGGTGTTACTGATGTTCCCAGAAAGAACATGTCATGGTTCAATTTTTACCTAAATTTCCCTTAGAATTGTCGTTAAGCAGATTCAGAACATTAACGGCTATGCCTTAGATTGCAAACTGAAATCTAATTTTAATAAATAAATAATACAAAATAAACACTTTTTTTGTCAAAGGACTTGACAGTACGGTTTGTTGGTACAGTAGGTGTTTTTTTCTGACTGCCTAAGTTGGACTCAAAAATTCACTTATAGGACAAGAAAAAACAACACAGTGTGTCTTCAGTTATTTTTCCATTTTATTTTCTTTTTTGACTGATGAAAGAGTCTACCCCAATACCAAGAACAAAGTCTATACTTAAAAATTTTACACAACTCATTTTATACTTTTCATATCTTAATTAATCAGGCAATCACATTTTATTGATTAACCTGAAAATAATTGACCACACCCCTAACTCACTTCCGGTTAACATGCACATTTCTGGTTGATTATCCCGCCTTGAGTGTCAGCCTGAAGTCTATCAAAGTCAGGTTGGAATGATTAAATTCAACACAAAAAAATGAAGAAAGGGTATTTTTCTAAATCTCGAATAACCCCATCATACCATCTAAGGAGCTGTATTGTAAATGGATCTTGCAATAAAATGGTAATGCCAAATACTCCTGCAAATCCCCAAAAATACACATACCGTGCTACCTGGGTTCTCAAACTTAATCCGTTCCAGACTCCGGATTGAATCCTAAAAATTTTGAGTTCTGATTGAATTTTTCTCGTAAGAAATAATGTAAAACCAATTAATTGGTTCCAGACCCCCCAAAATTACCTAAATATATATTTTTGTTAGCATCTAAACACCTAGATCCTGATGCAATGCATTATGGTTAGATGTATTGCAAACTCTCACCCGGCTGCACAAACTGGAAATGCCTCCGTGACGACACACCTTTGCCCTTATTGGCTGAAGAGTTCAGCTACACGCATGACGTTTGTATCCCAAACAGTTCTGATGCGTAATCTGCTATTTCTCCCGAATATCATGTAAAGCAGTGAGAACTGGTTTTCAGTTAATTTACCTGGTAAAATAAAGTTGAAATAAATCACATAAATGCTCCAATAGTACACATAACTTAGTGGTTTATTTATTGTTAGTTACTGTAATGTTGCGCTGCATTTTGTGATTAATTGCTCTGTCTGTGAAGAAGGCATTCAAGTTGGAATTGCATTGTAGTGTGACTCATTTCCTGGCGCATACAATTTATATTAGGTCAGCATTCATGGTTCGACTTCTGATATTAAGATCTAGTTCTAGGTGAAACTGGTTTGTTCGACTTCGAAATTCGAGTTCTAGTGAGTTCAAGAACCGAGGTACCACTGTATATCAAAAATAAGAAAAGGTTTATAGAGTTGTAAGCTCAAGACCTAGGGTGAACAGAAGCAGTCCATGTATGTAAGAAACGTCACACACAGTTAAAGGAATTTTATTAAAAAGAGTGGACAAAAATGTTTTCCAATCAACACAAAAGAGAATTAAAGGAAAAGGAGGCGCTACCAGATATTACAAGAAGGGGCACAAATTGCTCATTTTTAAATGGGAGATTTAATTAGAAATCGAAAATGTAGGTTGTTTTCATGGTTATGTTAAATTACGTCACCTTGATTTGCCAATATTGTTGACATGAAAATGATCTATATGTCCAAAAATATCAAATGTGACACAAAAGGTCTTGTAGGGTTGTGAGGAACCAACACAAATGGATGAATCACTGTAAATAAAGCAAAAAGAATATAATATAAATCAACTAAGGATATAAGTGGCTGTAGCCATCACAAGGATATTGCATCTTTATAGATGAGAGAGTAATTTTTATCTCCTGGGAAACAGGTTTGTCACTGTTCTGGACTACAGCCAGTAACAAGGGATTTTCAGTTTTGGACATGGTGAGATTACTCTGCCAAAAACCAGCAGAATTGTGTTGCCTTGGCAACCAGAAGGGCAGCCTATCTCCAGGCTATGATGCTGACCTAGTTATATGGGATCCAGACAATGAATTTGAGGCAAGTATTGAGTATTTCGTATACTTTTCAAATAGATATCAAAATGTTTTAATGGTGCAAAAACACAATTGTATTATATTGCAGGTGAAAGATGCAAACATATTTCATAAAAATAAGGTAAAGTATTTATCCACATTGTAAGTTATATAACTTCACTACAGATGTTGAAATAATACTAATGGGATTGCATTTATAATTAGTGTTTCAAAATATAAGTAGGGATGTTTCTCTTCAGCTGACTCCATATCTTGGCTGCAAACTTCGAGGAGTGGTTTATGCAACTATTGTCAGGGGGAAGATAGTCTACAGTCAAGGCTCTTTCTCCCCTCAACCTCTTGGAAAACATCTTTTCATTACCCAGCCACAAGCTAATGAAGAACAATCTAGTTTTGCTTCATAGATTGTATAAATGAATGAATATTGTGTAATTCAATGTATTAACATATTATGATACTGTTAAATGGACAAATTTTAATAGAAAACTAAATTTCAATAGTTCCGTATTTTCTGACTGTATATATTTTTCTCAGAGTTATAACATGCAATGATGGCAATATGATTTGCCTTCTGATTGAATAAAGAATAACATTAACAGAATTCTTTGATCAAGATCTAGCTTTCACTTATGTATGTTCACCTTGCCAGTAAAATTTTCTATGGATATTGGATATTGTCTCATCCTGGATGCAGTGAACCTGGAGCCTATCCACAGAAAGATAGAGCACAGGGCGAGGGGAGCACTCTGGATAGGGGGACAGTTAGTACGTTCTCCTCACTGCGTTTGGAAAATGAATATATGGAGTCACTAGGGCTGTGCAAAAATTGATACATCAATATATCCTTTCAAGATATTGATTTCTAGCTCCAAAAATCGATATTTCCGAAGGGCAGTATCATGCAAAATACAACCAGATGTTTTGGGAATGTTTGGAGCCACGCTAATGTGATCCCAATGCAAAAATATTATGGCGGTAGCTGTGCCCAGGGTGTACTAGGAGGTAACGCAAGTTCTTAAAAATCTCTTCTTTATGCAGCACGAACATACAATTACTGGACTTCGCAAGCCACTGAATCTTACGTTACGATCACCTCACACCACGAAGGCACTTCGCAAGCTGCTTTGTTAAAAAAGAAGTGCCATTCGGAATTATTTTGCAGAGGAGCATAGAAAGGCTAAGGTGTAATGTCAATAAGCATCTAAACAAACAGTGCTACAAAGATGTGACAACGAATTCAAGTAGCACATTGAACCCGGAGAAGCATCTTAAAGACCAACATCCCTGTCTTTATAAAAAATTTTGTGAGGTCAGTAAAGCTTGCCTCCCAGCTACACTGAGCTATTAAACACTTATCAAAAATGTTAACTTGGCCGGTGCACACCTTAGCATTAGCCATTTATCTATAATCAATTAGCTAACAAACACATTAGCCAGATGTTATCAATGGCTAATAGAATAATATAGTTAATGTGGGAACAATGTAAAACGTATAAAAAAAATTGTCCTGTAAAATATGGTAAACACATTATACTTTTAAGAAAAATACAGTTGTATACTGTAAAACCGATATTACATATAAATATAAATATTTGGTGACCGCCAAGCTCTAACCATACTGTTTTATTTTCATTATAAGAACAGTTAATATGTTCAGTCCTCTACAAGCACCACACCAGCGTAAGATAACTGACTGGGCACTTTCATTTCTTATTTTCATTCTTATGCACTTTATCTTAACGTTTTTTGTGTCCACTAGTTCAGTGTGTTAAAATGCAGAGACAATAAAGTTTAAATTCAATTGAGTTATGTGGTTTTGGCTGAATTATTAATGTAATGTGATTTATTAAGACCACCCAGATCATACAAGGCAACTTGCATTTCAGCTCTGTCTTATTTTTTTTCAGTGACCTGTAGATTATTGAAATATATCGGAATATGTATAGAATCTGTGATGGTCCCGGGTGTACGCGAAGCCCAAATAAACCTAGCCAGACAGGCGTACTAGACAAACAGGGCTTTATTGGCACACTCAACGACATAAACACGTTTTATGCTGCGTCTGCCGGAGAGATGCAGACGCAGACCTAAATACAGACAAGACGAATCACGGGACCGGCGTGCAGCAACGCCATACAGGTGGACACAATTGGAAATCACAAGAGGTAACGAGGGGGGCGTGGCACACGAAGGGCTGAAACGGGACGGACGTCGCAGGACATGACAGAATCACAATATATCGTGATTTAATTGTATCGTGAACTATGTATCATAATACATATTGTATCATGAGGCCGTGGCCAATATCCAGCCCTAATGTGTACCCATCATTGCAGATTTTTATTTTCATTAAATTCATCATGGTTATATGTCAGACAAATGTTAAAGAGAAAGATCTGAGAAAATGTTTCTAAACTGTTAATGTTCTTAAGAAAATGGCTCAAGGTGTTAAGCCGGGGTGAAATTGTATTTTCTCATCAGCCAGTCGCCTCCTCTGGGAAAATTTCACCTCCTCTGGGAAAATTTCACCTCCTCTCCTGACATTTTACATCCAAAAGATGTAAAAATTTATATGGTAAGCCAATAGATTGGATTATATATTAAACCAAAAATATAAATAGATCACAAAATATAAATCCAATTCAATGTTTGGCTATTTAGGTATGTAAATCCAAACTACATCTTTCTTGCCTAAACACAAACACAACCCAGTAAAGAAATATAGAACTATGTGATATGTTTTCTAACAGTACTAAATGTACCTATTAGGTTAAACTGGATTGATGTTTATACAGTACAAAGGCATTGCATTGCCAAATATATTAAAAATGTTAAAACCTTTTTTTAAAAAAAAACAACATGTTTACCATTGGCAATAATTATATAAATTAGTAAATCAGATATTTACACTGTATGGAAACTTAATTTTTCCTGCCTTAATTTTAATATATATCCTACTCACACCTTTGAACCAATTATTTTACAAAACCAAAGAAGAAGGTTGGGGTCTGAGCACAGGGTCAAGCCAACAATCCAGCAGCAGCTCAGGGGGCTAAGGATTCTGCACAACATCAATGTGACTGTTCTGCTGAGGCCAGGGTTTTAACTGGTGGCCTTTTGATCTCACACACCACCCCCCAGCCATACACAAGAAGTATTTGGGATAATATTAAATTATATATGATTCCCATTTTGCAATAGATAATTAACTATTTTTTGCATGTCTTCTCAGTAAAAACAATAACCAGCTAACGATTTAGGCAAGACTAACGATAAGTGTGTGTGTGTATGTGCGTGTGTGTATTAGATTTATATTTCATTGTGGGGATGAAATGCCACCCACAATGTGATTAAAAAACAGTTATTTCGATGTTGCGGGAACCATTTTTTCAGGTTCCAACAAAGATCTGTGACTGCAATAAAAAAAACTAAAAATGTCAAAAGTCTGGTTACTTGGTTAAGGTTAGGGCTAGGTTGGGGTTAAGGTTGTCATGTTCAGATTAGGGTTTTTCCCATAGAAATGAATGGAGAGTCCCCACAAAGATATAATTACAAGCCTGTTTGTATGTGTGTGTGTGTGTGTGCGTGCGTGTGCGTGCATGCGCATGTGCGTGTGTGTACGCCTGTAGGCGGTTCTGGCGTGGCGTACTAACCTGAACAGTTTTCTGCCCTCTGTTCTATTTGAATTCTCTGGCTTTGCACCCCACGGAACAATGTCCTCTCTCTCCATTCCACCACCAGCATGCCTTCTCAGGCCACTTGAAGTACCCCACCGCTACCTCTTTGGACCCGGACCATCCAACATGTCACCGCGAGTCCAGGCTTCTGGGGCAAGACAAATGATAGGGCATCTGCACAGAGAAATGCTGGAGGTATAAAGCGTTTAATAATAGCTAAAAACCACCAGATTTTGTACATTTGTTTTTATGTAAGTTATGTTCTACTAAATCTATACTTGTTAGGTGATATATTAGTAATAAAATACAAACCTTTTTTAAAAAAACTAATGATAAAATTTTGTATTTCACATGAATTTTTATTCTGGATCTGCTTGTTTATCAAATGCAGCATTTCCATAATTCCATAATGTGAAAAGTACTTTATGAAACTACTTAAGTGTGATTTTAAATGACTAGTAAGTTATTTCATGCTTTAAATGTTTAAAATGAATAATATTTTAGTGGATTAAAGACAATGTCTTATATGGTCACTCTGAATTTCTTTCAGATTATGGATGACATTAAAAAAGGGATTCAGTATGCATTTCAAACCCAGAACGCCATGACTATTGCCATAAGTGGGTCTGGTCACACTGCCATGGAATGTGCTCTTTTTAACACTGTTGAACCAGGGGACAGTGTCCTTATTGCTGTAAATGGCATATGGGGAGAGAGGGCAGCAGAAATTGCAAACAGAATTGGTATATAACTTTTACAATCTGAATTCTATCTTAAACTATACTAGTTAGTTTCTCTATAGATTAGCATTGCATCTTCCTTTTTTTAAAAAATTTGAATCCAAAATTGAATCCATTTGAATCATTTTCTTTTAAACAGGAGCAAGAGTTAACACCATTGTCAAGCTTCCTGGTGGTTATTTCACAAATGAAGAAATTGAACAGGTAATAGGATAATAAGGGTAGTTTTCTTTTATGGAGCTATTGCTTTCATTTAATTTATTTGCATAACTGTACAGTATAGAGATTCTCCCCTTCCATAATCTGGAGTGGCCACTGAATCCCTTCATGGCTCTGCAGCCCTCAGCACAGGATTCCCGTTCCAGCTCAGGGGTGTTGAGGGTTAGCACAAACCTCCTAGAGGGGGCATACTTTTAGCCACCCATTTCTTTTCAAACTATACGTGTCTAAATTTATCAAGCTCTGGGTTTTCCAACCTACCTTGTTACTTATATGTGGCTGTGTGTGTTTCAAGGCAAATGGAATACACATGAACCTTGCATTACCCCATGTAGCAAGGCTGGGTATGATTTTATTCCTAAACTATAAATGTAATAGAGTGACTGGCTGTTTATCTTCCAGGCTTTACATGAACACAAACCAGTGATATTCTTTCTCACACATGGAGAGTCCTCTTCTGGTGTTGTCCATCCCTTAGATGGCATTGGAGAACTGTGTCACAAGTTAGTCAAAATCTCTGATGAAATCTCAATTAATCATTAACTGAGTAAAATCACACATCATGAATTAATATAAAAATTAACATTCATTTCTTGCTCTCCACCAGCCAAAACTGTTTGTTTCTAGTGGATGCCGTTGCATCATTGGGTGGCTCACCTATCATCATGGACAAGCAAGGTATATTCAGGAAGCTTATATAGCATGAGGATGCAAAATCACTTTTATCCACTAGACATATGTGTTCCTTTTCACAGGCATTGACGTACTGTATACTGCCTCTCAGAAGGTTCTAAGCTCACCACCTGGGACTGCACCCATTTCCTTCAGTGAAGGAG
Source organism: Pollimyrus isidori (assembly GCA_019775955.2). Lineage (NCBI taxonomy): Eukaryota > Metazoa > Chordata > Actinopteri > Osteoglossiformes > Mormyridae > Pollimyrus > Pollimyrus isidori. Next base: position 11,346,698 of record JABFDZ020000037.1, read on the forward strand.
CTTGGTGAGAAAAGGGGAAATGCAGAGTTTTCTATTAGTCTGATCGTTGTTTTGATCTGCTCTCTTAACCTGATGTTTTTGCAGCAGAAACATTTTAAACAGAAAGACAAAGCCAGTGTCTTTTCTCCTCGACATGACTGGGCTAGCAAACTACTGGGGTTGTGATGGCAAACCAGCAAGAATGTGAGCACTACCACATAAGCAAATTATTATAATCATTTATTATTTTGTAATATATTTCCCATAAATACTCTAATGACACTTTCTTCTAATTAGAGTTATTATCATGTGATGGCTCATGCTAAAACTATAATGGTTTTTCTTTTAGGTACCACCACACGGGACCAATATCTGGCCTTTTTGCCTTGAGAGAAAGCCTTGCCGCCCTTTCCGAAATGGTGAGGCCATCTCAGTGATCTTTAGCTTCACCTTATATTCATGCATATTATTTCTTAAATTATCTTACAATATAAATGCACAAATTAGACAATTATTAAAATTGACAGCCTGGTGTATCAATCTGTGTTACTATTGCCTCAAAACCCAAGGGTTCTGGGTTAGAAATTAGTCAAACTAACTACAGAACTTTGCAAATAAGACATTTCTGAACTGCAGTGTATTTTGTTTTTTTGCTCCAACAAATTAATTGCCTAAATTTACTCAAAGTTTTGCTTTACAATGGATGTATTTGTCTAAACACAAAGGCCATTGTTATCTCAGTTACAAATATCTAAAATGGTTTATTTTTTTCAGATTTATTTTATTAAAAGAATTATCTGCATAACTGTTTCTTCCACAACAATTTGTTGGTACTTTATCACAAAATCTTGCCTTATGTCTTTTACTTTATAATTTATGGGTAACCATGACCCTGTCAGATTAGCAGCTGTTAAAGATTGATAGCTGCATGGTTAGAAACTTGTATTTAAATTATTGGCATTATTGGTGCAAGTTGTGTCTTTGTGGTTCTGTAGGGCCTAGAAAAATCCTGGACTCAGCACAACAAGATTGCAGAGCATCTGCATAAGGGGTTGGAAAGTTTGGGTCTCAAGTTATTTGTACAAGAAAAGGTGAAATATATATATAAATCTTACAAGATCAATGTAACTATGGATTATTCATGAAGTGTAATTACTTTCAGGTATACATCTGATGTATATTCAGATAAAAATATTGCCAAATGCTAAAATTGCTTGTCTCTGACAGTCCCTTAGGCTGCCAACAATAACCACCATTGCAGTTCCTCCAGGGTATGACTGGAGGGAAATCATAAGCTATATCATGAAGCACCACAACATAGAGATCTCTGGAGGATTAGGACCATCCTCTGGCATGGTACGTCAGTATGCATCGTTTTATTTTAACTTAAGTTTTTAAAGTTTTTCTTACTCTGTGACAAGTATTTTTTAGGAAATACATTTATAAATATGAAGTGTTGTGTTATACAAGTGTCCTCACGAGACCCCAGTGATCTTCTATACCCTGTACACCAGGTGCTGCGTATAGGCCTGATGGGGTACAACTGCAACCAAGCCAATGCTGATATGGTGCTAATGGCACTGAAGGATGCACTTAAACACTGTCACAAGAGCAAAGTGTAAAGACATCCCACAGATTCAAGGTCCACTGTATTGGAAAGCAAAATCTCTGATGAAACCTGCAATTTGCATGAGAGGAGTATTAATAAAATGTCACAAAATGAATATCCTGTCTTATTAAGCTTTATACTGAGTTATTCCAAGTACATTCATTAGAATTTATATTCCATCTACCCACATTCCTTAACTGCTTATCTAGCACACGGTTACGCCCCCACCCCCCAATTTCTAAAATGGCATTGCTCATGTGAAAATACAGCATCCCCTTATGAAATAGCAGCATAACATGAATACAAAGTGCTACATATGAAACGCATATGTGTGTTAGCGTAAGAATCTGAATTTATTTTTGCACAATCTTGAAATGCGGTATCTGGCTGGCGGGACTAAGTACGTACAGCTTTGTTGACGGCGTCATCAAACGCTTCACCTGCCGTTAACATGAGAAACACGAGTCTGAGCACTATACGGCGATCACGTAAAGGCATAAACTAAGAGGTATAACTCATTAAAAAAAACAATACAAACAAATTTTAAACAGCACAAACTACTGAGACCGGTTCGGAGGCAGATTGGGGGCTAACTTAACTGCTAAGTCACATGACCATTTAAATAAGCAATACATTAGCACTGAAGCATCACAAAGGACAGTTTTAATGGCACAAACCAGCACCATCGGTTTGGTGGAAATCAGACACAAATGCGAGGCTAACTTCACGCAGGTGACAATAGGGCTGCAGTTGTGATGTTGCACAGAATCTTAGCACTCACACCCAAAACATTCAGTTAACATCTTTGGTGGATTTCATTGAAGGGGAAAAGAGATGAATAACCTTTCATTTCATTTTTAATCATTTCCAAACAGCTCATATGTTCAGTCTCACAGTATTCAATTGTAGGGAACACACACTAGTTCCACCTCTAGTTAATTGCTCTCTCCCAGTTAGACCTGTAGTGTGAGGTATAAAGCTGGGTGGGTGGGGATCGGTGCCATTGGCTTTGGATGAACTGAACTGTCAGTGCTGTCACTCTAGCTTCACAATCACTTGTGGAATTGGAGTGCTGATGTTTCAGGGACTCCCCATGCCTGCGTTCCCACCTGCCATTCCCTCCTAATTATGGTGCCATAGCCTTATCTGCCGTTGTTTACATACTGCACTTACCTAACCATTTGTACTGCCTTTAGTAGTCGCTACTTTTGCTAATTGCACATTTTATTTCCCCTACTCCTCCTATAGTGTCCTACCTGGAGACCCCAAATTTTCAAGATATCCTACCTACCCTGCTGCTTGAGATGTCTCCACTACCTGTGATCCTATTCCGGCATGCTCGCCCTTTTGCCTGTGATAAGAACATAAGAACATAAGAACTATACAAACGAGAGGAGGCCATTCGACCCATCAAGCTCGCTTGGGGAGAA
>JABFDZ020000037.1:11428709-11439261 GCA_019775955.2 Pollimyrus isidori
TTTTTTGGTGCCCCCCCCAAGCACTTGGTGCCCTACGCGCAGTGCGTGATGTGCGTGTGCGGAGCGCCGGCCCTGTGGAATAGTCTTCCTGCTAGTCTAGCGGAAGCTAAAACCCTGGATTCCTTTAAAATCCTATCTAGCTCCGATTTAAGGTATGGTGACCAAACTTGCACACAATATTCTAGGAGGGGTCTTACCAAGGAATTATATATATGTAATATCACCTTCCTTGACTTAAACTTCACACACATATAACCCAACATTCTATTGCCATTTTTTATTACTTCCCCACACTGGCGAAAGTGGGACATGGAAGCATCAACATACACACTGAGATTTTTCTTCTAATCAGCTACCTTTATATCAGTGGAACCTATAAAATATCTGTACTTTATATTTCTGCTACCTACATGGATTACCTTACATTTATCTGTGTTAAATTTCATCTGCCAAGTATCAGCCCAGTCGATAATTAAATCCAGATCCCATTGAAGCCTCTCTTTGGCTAGATCAGTATCTATTACACCACCCACTTTGGCGTCATCTGCAAATTTAACCAGTTTACTGTATGTATTGGTGTCAGTATCATTAATCATTAATGTAAATTAGAAACAATAGTGGTCCTAAAATTGAACCCTGCGGTACCCCACTATGAATGCAGGCTAATGTGCACCCAAAGTACTTTGACAATCTCTACTTCCTGTCCTCTAATTACAAGGTGGGTAACTGGAAATTGTGGTCTTCTCAGGTACATCACCAGGTCTTTAGTTTTACTGATGTTGAGCTGTATGTGATTCACGTCATACCAGTAAACCAGACTGTACACTACCCTCCTATTTTCCCTCTTATCTACATTCCTTATAGTTGCCACGATTGCAGAATCATCAGAGAATCTCTGCAGACGACTCCAGTACTACATTGCACTGTGTGAAACACACACCCTGCAGCTGCACATACTGAGGCAGGCAGATAGTCCAAGATCCACAAAATTAAGGGAGTATCTACTCACATCACAGAGAGTTTACTTCCCAGCCTGGTTGGTTGATTGGTGTTAAGTGCTTGAGAAATCACAGAACATTAGACCTTAGAATTCCTCCAGGATTTTATAGTTGGATACGTGCATGGTGTAGTAGGTAGATAAGGCATCCTCAACCCTAATCCTCTTCTGGCTTGCAAACTGAAGGGAGTCAAGTGCTGATCTTACTAGTTAGACAGCAAAGGATTCCCTGGACCAGTCTCTCAAAAATTTTCATGCAGTGCAAAGTGGGTCACAAGGCTGTATTCAGATGCGGTGCTAGGGCATGTCATCTTTGGAACTGGAACCAGACAGTTTTCCATAGCACTGGAACATTGTGGATACTCACGCTCATATAGAAGATTCTGACAAGAACTTTTCAGAACTGATAAGTGCATATCTTCAGCAGCTGTGGTCTGATTTAATCAGAGCCCCCCACTTTGGTAGAATTAACCTTGTATAATTTTTGTATAATTATGATGATGGATGGTCTACAGGTGTCAGAGTGGAGTGCAGTGGGCAGAGTAGGGGGTGGGATTGGGTTTGGCTGTTAAGGTGGGGGGAGATGGTAACTCAACACTGCCATTCACCTGTGGCAAGGGGTGGTGGAAGGAGGAGTGAGCAGGCAAGGCAAAGCTGATGCTGGTACCAAGCGATGCATTTTTAGCCTCGGAGGTTGGGCTCCATGGCAGGTTGGGATCAGGTCAGTTTTCAAGCCGATTAAAGAACTGGTTAACTTATTGGTCCTTTCCCTGTCACACTCAATCCCCCAGCAGCTGGACTTAAAGCCAGTGATAGTCTTTATTGCTCTTACATGCCTCTCTGGTGTTTTGCTGCATTTTTAATTCCAGCTACTTCTTGTATCTGTCTGTCCCCTACTTTGACTTCATGGACAACTGTTTCTTTACCTTTTTCATTGCTTGTCTGTTTCCAGACCTGAAAGGTCACTCCTTCTCATTCAGAAAGGCTTTGATGTCTTTAGAGACTCAAGACATTTTGTTGAGGGAAGCAGTGTACAGATTTTTGAGACCATGAGGTCATTTATGTTCTCTCTGTAAGCCTTATAAAGAACATTCCAATCAGTTGACTCAAAATAGTTTTGCAGAGCTGCACTGGCTTCCTTCGACCACTCTCTCACAGTCCTGACAGTGGCTGATAGCCTCTTAACAAATGGCACATGAAAGGGAAGGAAGTGTTCCAGGATGTGGTCCCATCTTTAAAGCCCCCCGGTGTTTTGTCTGAAGTCTCATGGTGACTGAGGGGGTAGCATCACATAACGCCACTGTGTTGGCCAATGGAGGAATGTAGACTATGGTGATTGCATAAGAGAGCTCCCTGAGCATATAATATGGATGTAGCCCCACTAGTAACTGCTCTGTGTCCAGGCTGCAGACACATTCCTTAATCATAATATGGCCTGGGTGGCACCATCATTCATTTATATAAACAGCGAGCCTACCATCTCTGCAATATAGACTTTCAGCCTGTGTTCTGTCTACTTGCACACATCAAAACTCAGCATTGTCCATGCCAATGTCAGGAATAAGGTCTCGCAGCCATGTACTGTAACAGTAAAGCACATTAAACTGCACTCACAAATTCCCTATTGTTCTTAACCTTCACCATGAGTACATCCATTTTATTATCCAGAGATCAAGCATTGCCCATTCTCTTGTTTCCCCCAAAGTTTTACTCCTCCACAGCACCCTACCTTTTTCTTTCTCCTTCATTCTGGTGGAATAACTGAAAAGATATTTTTGTATTTCATTCTGTCTGGCCTCATCAGGAGTAGCTGGTTGCATGAGTAAACAAGGAAGTGATCTGAGATGTTAGCCACGTTAGCATTTCCAGCATTTGAGCACCCCAAACAAACTGCCTCAAAGAGTGAGAATATAATAAAAGCTCTCTAGTTTCATGGTTAGAGATAGTGCCACTAATTAGACTAAGCCATATTGTTTACTCTTGCTAAAAAACAAAAAACACAGTTACAAAACACTAAAGTACATAGACAAGACACAGATACGGAAGCCCTGAAGGGCAAAACACACCAACAAATTAAAAAACACATCAACAAATTCAAAAACATACCAGCAAATTCAAAAACACACCAGCAAAAGCGAAAAAACACCAGCAAATTCAAAAACACACCAACAAAAGCGAAAACACGCGAGCAAATTCAAAAACACACCAGTAAAAGCGAAAACATGCCAGCAAATGCAAAAACACACCAGCAAATGCAAAAAAATGCCAGCAAAAGCGAAAACACACCAGCAAAGGCAAAAACATGCCAGCAAGTGCAAAAACACACCAGCAAAAGTGAAAACACTACAACAATAACGGCACTGAAAACGGAAAGGGTATGTACCCACTGGTCATCACGTGCTTGTTACTGATTGGTCAGGGAGCCTGTCAATCAGTGTACCGGCACCTTACAGGGGTAATAAGGGGTAATACATGAAGAAAGGGAAAATGTTTTGCCCAAACTATGGGGGGTCGTTGGGGTATTTATTAAGGTGTACATTGTGCTTGAAGACGTGCTTGCATTACAAGAGCATGCAGAATGAAGAGGCTCTTGGTGATTATGAACATGCAACACAAACCTACTTTTCCTGAAGTTGAAAAAGTACATTCGGAACGAAGTTTTTCTGGTGTGTTTTCGCTTTTGCTGGTGTATTTTCGCTTTTGCTGGTGTGTTTTCGCTTTTGCTGGTGTGTTTTTCAATTTGCTGGTGTGTTTTCGTTTTTGCTGGTGTGTTTTCGTTTTTGCTGGTGTGTTTTGCCCATCAGGGCTTCCGTACACAGAGCAATTGTAACAAGCTGCTGCTAGGCTCACACTTTCACACTATAAATTTGCTTAAGTTCTCAGTAACAATAATTAATAGCTGTCAGCTAATATACCAGTTAGCTAATAAAAGCATCTTAATTGTAGGCTGTTTGTTATTTCTCTCCCAGGTTCAGTTGGGTTTTGCCCGCCTGCAGGCCACAGTCTGTTCTCGAAAGCTTCACCTTCTGCACAAGCAGAAGCGAGCAGCCTCTATCACTCTGCAAAAGAATGTAAGGGGCTATCTTGCAAGGAAGCACTGGAAACGCAAGCAGGAGGCTGTGAAAGTTCTGCAGGCCCACACCAGGGGCATGTTGGCAAGAAAGGCCATTAAGAAGATGAAGAAGGACGTGAGTCAGCCACCTTGTACATTTTCTGTTTTCTTGGTTTATTTTTTCATGCATACCTAAGGGCTTTTGTGTAATTGGATGGCATTGCTCATGTTACAAGGTTTCTTTCCTCTACTAGGCCTTCCTGTCTGCCCAAGAGCGCAGAGCTGAGGAGCTGGCTGCCATCGAGAGGCAGAAATGGCTTGAGGGGGTGCTCAGACAGAAGAAGGAGGCTTCCAAAGCAGAAACTATCACTGATCAGGAGATGGTAGACAATATCTTTGGTTTCTTGCCTAATGTGGTTGGAGGGCAAGAGGGACAAGCCCCAGTGGGATTTGAGGTTAGTTTTTTTCCTGAAGTTCAGAATGACAAACGCATCAGAGACAACTAAATTAATAATCTTGTCTTGAGTCAAGAGCAGTCATAATCGGAGGAAGTGCTTCTTTGGAAGTATCTGTCTAATTAAGGTGTTCATTTTGCTGTCTTGAGGACTTGGAGAGCAGGAGAGCAGTATTAGAGGAGGTGGACCTTGATGATGCCCCTATGATAAAGGACCTTCCAGAAGAAGATTATGATGATCTTGCTGAGTATTCTTTCTCCAAGTTTGCTTCCATGTACTTCCAAGGTTCCAGCACATCCAGCTATGTCCGTCAAAGGCTACGCCAGCCCTTACTGTTTCACGACAATGAAAGTGATATAACGGTATCTCAGCACCATCGCTATCATTTCATTTATATCTTGTAGCTTCACAATCTCTGTTAATTTGTTCATTTTCCACTGCTTTTAAACTATTTTGTTTTCAGGCCATTTTTTGTCCTTTAACATATTCTCTTTTAAAGATGATGACCTCATTAATATGTTTTTTCAAAAGCTTTGTTTTGTCCTCTTCCAGGCTTCTCTTACAGTTTGGTGGATCATACTTAGATTTATGGGAGACCTTCCAGAGCCTAAGTTGAAGAATGCCCTCCCTGTGTCCAGACTGTCTGTAAAACAAAATGTGATTCCTAGAGAAACAAGACGTCTCAGCAGCCTCGTTGGCCTTGATCAGGTAGCTCTTAATTGGAGGTCACATTTTTCATTTTTCTTTTAACATCCTTCATTTCATATTGAAAACTGACAGGTACAAAGGTGTATATCAAAGGTGTAGTGACAGTGGTATAAGCTGGTTAATGCACTCCAAGCCATGCATTATATGATTTTAAACACACAGCTTGAAAGGCAAAGAAATGTGAATAGTGATTATTTTATTAATTTTATGTACCTCTTCATATTGAGCTGCATTATGGGTAAAACAAAAATATACTGTCTACTGAATCTTAGGGGCCGAGCACCATAGGGGCCTATGCACCTATAGGAATAGGAATGTCAGTATTTTTCACTGAATGTGCGTAGGCACCTAATGCAATTGTTAGTATTTTTCATTATTATTATTATTATTATTATGGGCCAAGTACCGGAGGTGCATAGGCACCTATTGTGATTTTTAATATTTTCCACTACTACTACTACTACTACTACTACTATTATTATTATTATTATTATTATTATTACTAGGCATCAAGCACTTAAGCTGCGTAGGCACCCATTTTAATTATTAGTAATTTTTTATTGTTATTATTGATATTATTGTTTTGAATATTTAATTTAGAGGGGGTTGGGACAAAAGGTTTTTAAAAAAATTAAGTCAAATCGTTTGGCCACCAATGAATTTGATGACAAAGCCACCAAACCGAAACTAGGGCCATATCTCACTGACACTTTTATACATCAGTCAAGTCAAGTCAAATTTGGGAGAAGGATGTGGGACCCTGTCCTGAGGAAGGTTAGCAAAAATGATGTCTTTCAACTACAAGGGTCCGCTGCAATAGGCAATTAGTTTTCACTAATAACTGTTCATCATTTGTTTTTGAAAAATGAATCTTGAAGTTCCTAATTCTGGTGGCTGGTCTCAGGCTGTTTTGGGAACCTAAATATTCCGCTAATTCATGTAGCTGCCATATTGGATTTTAGTGAAAGTGTAAGTATTTTCCATAGTCACAAATTTGGTCCAGTCTTCACCTTTGTGATGTGGCACTCTGACAGTATTGGCTAGTATTGGCTCACCAAATTTAATATCAATCCATCCTTCCCTGTAGCACCACCATCTGGCCAAATTTCAAGATACTTTTTTACTTATAACTTTTGAATTCCTTGGCCTATAATGGTAATCTTTGATTCCTCTGAATCTTTGGTAAGTCACATTTCAATTGAATTCATGGATCTTAAGCCTCTCTTATTAGATTTTGTACTTTTCTGAAAACCTACTTTTACAAACTTGTCTCAGCCTGTTGATCCAATCACTACCAAATTTGGCATGCACTGTCTACAGACAGGTTGCTCCAAATGTCATTCAATGAATTATGCTACATCAAATGCTATGGCCACTGTCATCCAATGAATTTGATGGTAATGCCACCAGACAGGATGTGTCTTAGCAAAGCTTTGACTGGTCAAAACTAAATTTGATGACTGCACTTGAGACCCAGTCCTGAGGAAGGTTAACAAAAATGGTGTCATCCCACCACTAGGGGGCGTTAAGGAAACATAACTTTGGCTAATAACTGCTGAATGGTTTGACCTAGAAAAACTTTGCTTATGTTGTCTAACACTATTGGAGGGGCCCAGTTTGATACATTGAAAAATTCATGTCCAACTAATTGCTACAGCTGTCATATTGGATTTTACTGAAATTTCGGAATTTTCCAGAAGCCACAAATTTTGTCAAATCTTCGTGAAATTCTTCGAGATAATCTTAGTAAACAGCCTCATAAAGAAAACCAGATACCTGATTTTTAAAGCGGTTTGTCCGTCATAGGCAAATGAATTTGTGGTGAAACCGGCAATGAGGATGTGTGACCAGAAAGTCTTTGGTCTTTAGAGACCAAACTAGGTATTTTGACTCAGGGCCACCCAAAGTTTAGTGTCATGTGACCAATGGAGGACGCTGCAATTAGGAACAACATGTTTTTCAAATATATTTTGATGTATTGACTTTTCAAAAGTGGTTGTTACGCCTGGGGATTGCCCCTAATTGTCAGAGGCCTTCCCATATGCTCCTAATGGTTCCTGAACTTTGTAACTGTCCCAGGCAATGTTTCTGGTACCTATCCTACATTTTCCTCTTGGGTATATCTTAAAAACATGTCTCATTACTTAATTTTGAATATTTCCTTCAGTATGTTACTCTGTAGTATACTTTCTCTAGTCCTAAGTTCTTGAATTTTCCCCTTTCTGAAATTCTTTCCATGCTATCTATGCCCTCGTTGTGTGCTTGGCCCCATTATTGCTGCTTGCAGCAATATTTATAACAATTCTTGCATATCATTCTGTTTAGGCAGGTTTCACAGAACGCTAAAGTATGACTGAGCCACAAGACTAGTTTTTTTTAGAATAGATTGAAATTTATCATTGTGCAGGTAAAAACAATTCAGGTTAACATCTAACCAGAAAGTGCAAATAGTAAAGTGCAATAGTAAATAGTATATTAAAGAGCAATAGAGAATAAGGTGCAATAAGGTAGCATATAAATGAGAATTAAATAGCATTTAGTAATATTTAGTATTTACTGATTTGCATTAGATCAGTAAATCACTTTGGCATACAATCATTGTGTGACATTTTTGCAGTTGGTCAAAGGGATTTTGGGCCAAAAAAATCTTTTTGTTATGTTGACACCCTCCCCCCCCCCCCCTACCTGCAGATATGAGGTAAAACCAATAAGGGGTTTATTAGAAGGAAACAGAAAACGGCATAACCAGTAACAAGGAAAAGCACTGGAGTGAGCACACAATAGGGCGAAATCAATGACTGAACTAGGAAGCACAGGGATGGGAAGCACTCTTATACTGGACTAACAAGGGAGCAGACGAGAAGCAGCTATAGGCTCATCCAGTAAGCTTCTTAGTACATAAGCTGTAGCTAGAACAACCTTCAGCTCTTAAGGAGTATGGTGTGGGATGTGTGTGTGGTTTTCTAATATATACAACAAAGAAAATACAATGACTAAACGTTACTTAAGTATATACTTACAAAAATTACGCCATTGAACTGCCAGATGGCGCCTAAGGATTAGAAATGAGTCTGCCTGAAATATGCTGAGGGTTTACGCTAAGATACGTGAATAACCATGGCAATAAGGTTTTAATCTCTCAGTATTACACCCATGTAAATGATAGGTCAAAATTCCACAAACAATTCATCAAGGAGTGAAAGTAACTATGTGAAATACAGGACAAATATTACTCACTGGATGGCACAGACACACACGGGTAACAGTGGGCTGGTAACACTACTATTAAAAGGAGCCTAATGGAGAGGTAATGGCAACATCTTCTCTCTGAAGCGTGGGCGAACTTCTGCCTATTCTAGGATCTGGTACCAAGGATGTTGCATGTTGTACAGCAGGGCTATTCAACTCAGGCCCTCTATTCCAAATCCAGGCCATGTTTTCAGTTCTCCCAAGTAGTTAGTTTAATAATTACTGATTCTGATTGGTCAGGGGCTTCACACCTGGCTCAGAGGTGAAGGAAGGCTGGAAAATCTGCAGGACTCGACCCCTGAGGACCGTCAGTTGAAAGGCCCTGCTGTAGAGTGTAGCAGCGCTACTGATTCCACTGCTATACTAACAATGGAAAATTTTCAAATATTGATGTGTGATTTTATTTGAGGGGGCGGCATGGTGGTGCAGTGGTTAGAACTGTTGCCTCACACCTCTGGAACTCGGGTTCTGGCCTCCGCCTGGCTTCATGTGTGTGGAGTTTGCATGTTCTCCCTGTGTCGTCGTGGGGTTTCCTCCGGGTACTCCGGTTTCCCCCCACAGTCCAAAAACATGTTGAGGCTTATTGGAGTTGCCAAATTGTCTGTAGGTGTGCATGAGTGCGGTGTGTGAGTGTGTCCTGCGATGGGCTGGCCCTCCATCCAGGGTTGTTCCCTGCCTCGTGCCCGTTGCTTCTGGGATAGGCTCCGGACCCCCCGCGACCCAATAAGATAAGCGGTTTGGAAAATGGATGGATGGATGAATGGATGGATGGATTTTAATTGAGATAAATTTTGTGGTATTGTAAAGTCAAAATGCAGTTGAAAATTTATCAAAAGCAATCTTATCTAGTAATAGAGTCTATGAAAAAAGTTGGTGGTATTGTCGTGGGTTGTGCCAAAACAAAACATTTGCTGTTGCTCAACATTATGTCTTTGGAATACAAAATATATTCAAATGTCTTCTCACGACCAGTTCTTGTTAATTTTTGTTCACTTTTTTCCTGACAAATTTTGGCTAAATTTGTCACAAGTGCACCACACTGTCTGAGTGAGTCTGACAGCAAGGATGAAAGTCATTGGCACATAGGTTGAATGCAGAGCTCATGCAAAACTGGTAAACTTCACACAGATTGTTATTAAACTAGATAATCTGGAAGCAATCAATAAAATTCTAAAGCAAATTTTTGTTTCCTATGATAGGGCAAAAACTTGATGATATGAAATAGGCTTGGATGGTGTCCATAACATGCAATGTTAATATTAATATTGCACATCAGGTGTAATATATAAAACTTTTCCTTCCATTGATGTTTTAGAAAATATTAAGAAGCAAAAAAAACAGGAAGCCCTCTTCAGTTCCAGAGGAGGTGGTCCTGGGTAGGAAGGCCTCTACAATTCCAGAAGAGGCTCGGAACAGAAAGCCATCTTTGCTCTCTGAACTTCTGACAAGACGTCGAAAATCCTCCTCCATTCCTGAGGAAGTACCAAAGGGCAGAAAACTCTCCTCAGTACCGGAAGCCCAGACACAGTACCGAAAAATTTCCATTATTCCTGAAGAAGGAATACGGAACAGAAAACCATCTGTAATCCCAGAGGAGGTGAGGGGGAAAATATTACTCAGTAGTGAATGATAAACATAGCTTATGTTTCAGTGTGATATTGTCAGGGTCAGCTCCTGTCCGATCTCATCCTTTGTGCCTCTACTCTGTTTGGTCAGCCGGTGTCGCTGGCCATCCTACCTTTTCACTCCCATGTCTAATCCTTATGTGTTGATGCTGTGATATTGGATGAATTTATGAATTTTAATAATAAAACAAAAGGACCATGACACACCATGAAAACTAACGTTAATGAAGGGACTGGGACATACCTAGCACAGACTTAAATACATAAGATTAATGACAGCAACAAGAAGCAGCTGGTAAACACGGGGAATCCACACAGGGTTAATGAGAGGGCGTGGCACATGGATGAAATGGATGATCAGGGCAGGACAGGATCGGGGCGCGCGCCCCCCCCCGGGCGGGCGGGCGCGGCGCGGGGGGGGGGGGCGGCGGGGGGGGGGGGGGGGGGGGGGGGGGGGGGGGGGGGG
>JABFDZ020000037.1:11439279-11449914 GCA_019775955.2 Pollimyrus isidori
TAAAACCCGGGTAAACCACACAGGGTTAATGCGAGGGCGTGGCACATGGATGAAATGGATGAACCGGGCAGGACAGGAACCCCCCCCCCCCCCCCCAAAGGCATGGCCTCAAGCGCTGGAGCATGAACCTCGAGCATGGGGACCTTGGGCACCAGAGCAGTAATGTCGGGTGCCGGAGCAGGAACCACAGGGGGCAGAGCGTCAGCCACAGACGTGGGTCCGCAAGTGAAACAACGGATCTAGGAAGGGCTTCCGATACGCCCTCCTGTTGTGCTTTTTTTTTCTGCGTGCCAATGCAGCGGTGGTAGCAGATGGTTCAGGCAGCATCAATGGCAAGGCAAAGGGTAGCCCACATTCCAAATGCACCTACCTGATCATACTCTCTGCTGCTACACTCCTCAGCCACCTTATGTTCTCACGCACCGTCTCGGCTAGGTGTGCTCTCTGGGTAGGAACATCTCCTCGATGATATCCTGGCCTCAGTAGGCTCATGCTGTGGGATCCTCCTGGACCTCAGGCTGGGTTAGCCAGTGGATCACCTCAATCGCCATGTTGAGGTACTCCTCCTTGGTTAGGTACGGTGCTCTTTTGCAGACTCTGGTCATTCTGTCCTGACTTTTGTCAAAGAAGCAGCACAGGCACCATCATATTGGGTGAACAAAGGACTTTAATAATAAAACAACAAGGACCATGACACACCATGAGAATGAACATTAATAACTGGACTGGGGAAAACATACCTACCGCAGACTTAAATATATAAGACTAATGACAAGAAACAGCTGGTAAACCTGTTTCCCTGTGCCAGTGTTTGTTGATTAGTTAATCAATTGTCTTATAACTTACCCTTGCTTTCCCAAGTTTTCTTAGTATTTCGGTGTCTGCCCTGCTGTGTTCTTGAGTGAGTCGTATTATGTGCTGTGCTAATATTAGTCTACCTGTTCTCTTAGTTCTGTTCCTGGTTTTGCCCTGCTCCCCACTTTAGCTGCTTGTAGATATCTCCATTTCCCCATTTGCATTTGACCCCTTTTGGTTCTGTTTCTTTGTGCATTTCCTCAGTGTTCTTGGTTAATTCAATAGTTAGTCCCTGAGCCAAAAGTGGATCATCACCTTTTCAAGCCGGCACCATGCTTTGAGTCCATAACAGATATCCAACCATTTATTCATCATCCAGCCACTTATCCTGGTCTTAGTCCAGGTGGGCCTGGAGTTTGTTAGGCAGCTAAGTTAGCATGTTGATACAATATACGGTAAATATGTCTAATCTTTTTGCTCTGAGAGGATGTCTTGTTTTTTTAGCTAGAAGAACAAGAATCTACAAAACTCACAATGACTCCTGTGAAAGAGGAGGAGGTTGTGCTATCTGAACAAGGCACAATCCTGGATCGACCTCTGACATCCCTGGAAAAAATTCATATCATTGTAGCATATGCTATAGTGAGGCAAGACCTGAGGTACTGAAACTGATGTGTACCTGATGAAAGTACACAAAATAGTCAATTTTATGACAAAAGAACAAAAAATATTTCTTATCTGATTTTCATAAATGATTGGTTAAAATGTTCTGCTCATTTGAGGTTTTTGACAAGCATTCTTATTTCTTTACTGTTATAATGCCATAGGGATGAAATATATTGCCAGATCTGTAAGCAACTGACAGACAATGGCAACCGCAACAGTTACTTCCGGGGGTGGATTCTTCTGTCAATCTGCCTCGGCATCTTCCCTCCCACTGAACGCTTTATAAAGGTAAAGCTGCATGATGCAACATGCCACACAACTCTAGCAAATTTATTGTTAGTGATTTATCTTTTGTATGAGTTTTATGGGAGCTTTTTTATCATTTGTTTGTCATAGTACCTCCAAAACTTCATTCGGAATGGCCCAGTTGGTTATGGTCAGTATTGTGCTGATCGGCTTCGGCGCACCATGGCCAATGGGCTGCGTGGGGAACCTCCCAGCTGGTTAGAGCTGCAGGTAGCAACTCAAGCGGTGCATTGGGGTTTTTTTTTTATTTTAAAAAAAGCAATTCTGCATTCTTAGTAGCACTGCCCTGTGTTTTCTCATTTTAATCTAACAATAGGCTACAAAAACCATGAAGCCAATGGCCATATCTGTGACTCTGATGGATGGGCGAACTGTGAGCCTAGCTGTGGATTCAGCCTCTACTTCAAAAGAAATATGCGGAACCCTTGCAGAAAAAGTCAAACTCAAAGACACTTTTGGATTTTCACTCTATGTTGCCTTGTATGATAAAGTGTGTACCTTTGAAAATTAACTTTGTAATCAAATCATATTTTAAAAAATGCAGTTTTAGCTGTTGGTAAAGATTCAGAACTGACAGCTATATTTGTAACTCAGGGTATCCTCTGTTGTATTTTTACTTGGGTATACTTAGGTATGGTCACTGGGCAGTGGCAAGGAACATGTGATGGATGCAATTTCTCAATGTGAGCAAGAGGTGAGGAGGCAGGGTGGTCAGGAGCAGCACGCACCATGGCGTCTCTACTTCCGCAAGGAGATCTTCACTCCCTGGCATGATTCTAATGAGGACCCAGTCAGCACTGACCTCATCTACAGGCAGATCATCCGTGGTCTGAAGTTTGGGGAGTATCAGTGTGACAAGGTAATACTGCTGATTGTACAATAAATGTCCATTAAACATACATGACATTAGTGGCAACATGTAAGTAATCATTTAGAAAGTCTTCACTAATCTTCAGTGTTTGAGATTATGAATTATATTTACAGTTTTCTTTATCTGATGTCAGTAGAATAAAATATATATTAGCATTTCACACATTTCAGTTATAAAAATTTGAGCAAATAAACTGATATTTATACCAATAAAGACATACCTTATATTCACTCACCAAATTTTCATGTAAATGTAATCATTTTTATGGTAAGTTGTTATGATTATGACTTCTAATATTTGATTACAGATTTTGTAGTTGTTTTTACCATTTTTTTCTATTTTTCAGTAAACACTAGCTATGAAACAAATATGCAGTTAATCCCACTGATTCTCTTTCAGGAGAATGAATTAGTACAACTAGGAGCCACACACTTCTATGTACAGTATGGTTCAAGCAGCAGTCAAGATAATGCAAAGAATGTGGTTCAAGAATGTATCAATAATTCTTTGCTTGCAGCAAAATCTGAAGAGAAATGGTTGCAGATGATTAGCTCTGCACATCAACAGGTAAACCTTCATCTGTTTTGGTACAGTACACATACCAAATATATTATTATATAATATTTAATATAATATTGTAGTGTATTATGTTGGTATATAAAAAAATGAAGCTTAAACTTTTAACTTTTATAATTTTTTTTAGGGTGCATACATAAACTCACAGATGAATCCTGCTGTTGCCAAGGCTGAAGTTGTTGATTATGCTCGTTGTAAATGGCCTGTGTTTTTCTCCCGGTTTTTTGAAGTCATCAAATCTTCAGGTGAATAAATATATAGCCAATAATGCCGATTATCGTGTAAAAACAGTGCATGTCACGGTGTTGGGTATATTAGATAGTAAACGATCATTCAGTACTTGTAGTAGACACGTTAAATGCAGACATGAGACCTTTGGTTGTGATGATGCACAGAAAAAAAAATCCCAGATAAAATCAGCTAAAATCAAAACATTCAGTCTCACAGAGAGGCTGATGGTGGAGAATGGTGAGGAAACCTTGTTACTTGGTTCATTTTGTTTTTTAAAAAATTGACAGAAGGAAGCTTAAAAGGGATAAAAATATCGTAATTTGAATCAATGAAGGCTAGTAAATTAAATTAAATGGAGGATCTTTTTAGTTAGCAGTTGCTTTCCTATGAAAGTTTAGCTGGGACTGGTTCCTGGTTCCAAGTTCCTGGGCTGTCTCAACCGGGAAGTTTTGTAGCTCAACCACTTTTCTGTGTTGTTTTCCCACTGCACAACAGGACCTGTGGCCTTTATCTGTGACCTTTATGCTAAATAAGTATGGGAGATGCATTTTCATATGAAACTACACCACCACCCAAAAATAATGGAGGATGAATATGTTTTGTTAGTTAATTGTTAGCAATTAGGTGAACTTATCCTGCGGTCCAAAAATACTGGATAACTCTCGTCCTGTATTTGATTAAAACAGGAAACAGCTTTTTATTTATATGGTCCGCATTGTTCATAATTAAATAGTAAATTTGGCCAGTAGATTAATCTTTCATTTTCCATATATGAAATGTGACTTTAATCATCTTACTTAGCTCAAGTCTTAGTCAGTGGTGGCACATGAAAGATCCAGCAGACATTCAGGTGAATCTGATACACTGACACAAGTCGCACAAAGTTGGGCTTTTAATAAGCTTTTTTGGCGAGTTGGAGATAGTGTGTAGGGTAGGTTTTTTAGGTATTACGGTATTATTTACAGTATACTGAAGTATTTCTGTTGGACAAAATTTATTGTGGGCTTGGTGACAGGTGACAGGCCAGTTCTTGCAATATGTTGTTGTAATTCTTACAGCATCTAGTTAATTATGAGGTCACATTTCATTACCAGGTCCTGCTTTACCAAAAAACAAATTCATCATTGCCATAAACTGGACTGGGATACTCTTCTTAGATGAAAAAGAGAGGAAACTTCTGCAGCTTTCCTATCCTGAGGTTACAGGAGTCAACACAATGAGGTATATATTACATTACTATCATTAAAAACCACAGCTGTGTCATGACGGAAGGGTTGATAGTGAATGCAACACTAGGGTCAATGCACAATGCTCAGGATGGGTAAAAAATGTAAACTCTTCTATCAGTCAATCATGTTTTATTTTATTCTTTTTCAGGGATGGGAATGAATTTGGCCAATCTGTATTTCTCTCCACACTTAAGGGAGACTTCACTCTCAATGCTGTCATGGCTGCGGACATAGCAGAGCTCCTGTACATGTTTTTAGGGGGGCTGAGAGAGCGATCTTTGTATGCGGTTACTTTGCAGGAGTCCACCAAACAAGGTATGAACACTTTTATAGTTTCACTTAGTTGATTTTGAAAAGCAGTTCAGGTAGCATTTTAGTGACACTTGTGGCAGGCAAGGTGGCACACGATACGTGTTTTGTGGGGGAAACCCCCAAAGGGATGGTCTTTATTGATGGACAGTGTGATCCCTCCCCTGTTCTGCAGTGATTAGGATATGCCAGATATGTTCAAATGACATTCCTCACAGGCAGTTCCACAGCCATCCATAGGCATGATGTAGTTTCCCTCCTCTGGAAACCAGAGGACCCTGTGCTCCTGTAGTGTCACACATTTCCTAAAGAAAGACTCATAATAGCTATCAAGGCTACAAAAGTTATCCTGGATTCAGCAGAAAGTTTTGAAAAATGCAGTGATTCTTTTTTTAAAAATAGATTTTACATAGCTGGTATATCTTTTATAATAATTTTCATTTCTATAGATGACTCTACATTTCTCAACTACAAAAAAGGAGACCTTATCTTAATTATCAAAGATGAAGAATATTCCTCAAATCATGGCTGGATAAAGGGCAAAAATGAGCGAACAGGTCAAACTGGAGCTGTATCCACTGATGCTGTACTTGTCTTACCCTCCCTGAAAAAGCCAACAAATGAAGTGCTGGTATGAGTCCATTTAAATGCAGCTCACTTTCATGTAGTGACATGAAGGCATGTTATGAAGTATAGTTTGGATGGGCTTATGCTTTCAGAGCCTACTGAACCTGTCCCCAGATCAGAGAAAGACAATCATTCAAACTGCACAGAAGGATGTTGGAACAGTGGAGAGAGCTGCCCTCTACTCGCTTAAGGACTATGCATTCCAGTATTTCAGGTAACATTCACTACTGCAGTCAAAAAAGAACATTACATTAGTGACTAATCATTCTTCTCTCTGTCGACTACAGGCAGCCTAACAAGGATGTCAACCAACACGTGCTCTACAAGGGAGCTGCTCCGGAGAGGCTGTGGCTTAACTCCAGAGAGCCAATCAAGCAGCCGCTGCTGAAGAGACTTGCTGGCAGCCCCGAGCTTAGTCACCAGGCCTGCATGGCCTTCACTGATATCCTGCCATGAGCATGTGTCAGAAAGGACACAGCAGAGTAAAATTACATACCTTAATCCGTATTGCTCAAAGCATTATACTGAGAAGTGAATGAAATAATAAAGCAAAAGGAAAATACTATATACAGTGCTCTCCACAATTATTAGCACAACTTGTAATGATTTGTAAAAAGGGTTAGAAAAAGCCCTCCTTTTGGTAAAGTAGCTTCATGACATATTGAGAAAAATAGAAAAATTCAACCTTTCATTGAAGTAAATTTAATCACATAAAACAAGCCCTTCATCAAGAAATTTCTTTGTGTTTTAGGTGTGTTAACCACTGCAGGAATTTCTTTCCTTAATGTAATTTGTACCCATTTTAAAATACATGGGTGATTACCCTACCAAACAAACACAGAATCCTTTGGAACTCACTGACCAAATCTTCGGGCCTGCCATGAAGAATGAAGCCCTGAGAGATGAAATATACTGCCAGATCATGAAACAGATGACTAGCAACAGCAATAGGTTTATTTTTCAATAAGCTGCATGTCCAAGTACTGGTTTCCTGGTAGATGGTGTATAATTATCTGAAAACCAGAATCACTGTGGTTTTTGTCATTCTTTTTGGAAGCGTGATATCCTGCTATGAACCTCTTTCTCTCAGGTTCAGCCTGGAACGAGGCTGGCAGCTGCTGTGGCTCTGTTGTGGCCTTTTTCCTCCAAGCCAGTCTCTCCTGAAACATGCCCAGCGCTTCATAGAATCTCGGCACCGGGAAGCTTTAGCTCAAGACTGCCTGCAGAGGGTGCAGGCGGCTCTCAGGTGAGCCTGTCCCGCATAAACACCTCCAGTTCAAGACATCAGAGTTATCAAAACAAGGGTTAGGAGGTTAGTATGTTAGAAGGTTGAAATTCATATAATGTGTCAGCAGGGCATTCTACATGTGCCTATCTGACAGAACCCCGTGTGGCTTGCTGCCAGGGGTGCCCATTGCCAGAGGACATGGCATGGGCTCTTGATTGATGGCACGGCTGTTTCTGCATTTAATACTGCACACTTGGTGCAACTGTTATAGCGAGAACCCCATTTGGAAGGAAGGGCAGTGCTGGGCCTGAATGGAGGTGTTATCTTTCAGATATCCTTGTGTGTTGTCTGTCAGAGCCATCTCCTGCTGAATTAGAGCCTTTTCTTATGACACCCTTCTGCAGAAGATTAGTTATACATGTTTTAGTTATATGGTAATCACCCCTTATCTGTGTGTGACATGTTCCAAGGCCTACCGCAGATTATAGTGAACCATCCATGGACACCATATAAATCTTGATTTTTGCATGCATGCATACTGTGTAAGTCTCAAATTTTCCTGATAAATTACACATAGTAAGACATTACCAACATTACACACAGTAACAATAAAGTACATTGTACATTGGGGAAGATGGTGGTGCAGAGAGCAGTGCTGTCGTTCGGCAACCAGAGGGTTGGATCAAGCCCCGCCTTCTCCTGACCCCATCAAAGTGTCCTTGAGCAAGATGCTGAACCCCAAATTCCTTCCGGTGTGCAGGTTGGCGCCTTGCATGGCAGCCTTCACCACCGGTGTGTGGATGGGTGAATGTGAGGCCAAAATTGTAAAGCGCTTTGAGTACTCGGAAGAGTAGAAAAGCGCTATATAAATGCAGTCCATTTACATTATTACACAGTATTGCGATCTCTCTCAAATGAAAGGAATTCTAATGTTTTATCCTAATTCTCAAGAGATGATAAAGAAATTAAAAAAACAACAGACATCAATGGATAATGGAGCAATGAAAATCATACTTTTGAAAAGAATTTTTATAACACCATCATGTATTGGTACAGAACAGGGCGCAGGAGGGAAATGAGGTGACTAGCAACTGCTGGATATGCAACAAAGGGTTAACAACACTAGAAATGATACATAATAAAAGACCACAAGGGATCAGGAAAACAAGCTACAAAAAACCATAAGGGAACACAGTCAGAGAACAGGGCAACAGAGAGGGCAGTGTCCTGTACTATGAAGCTGCGTTGCCTGCTTATCAGGGTAATTTGTCAAATTCAATGCAAAATGTAAGTGAACGAATATGAAGTCCATTTAAACTGTAGTACCTTAACTAGAAACAGGTCAGGTGGATTACAATTAACTAATCACAGAGTTAGGTAACAAACACTGAGCACTAGTAAACACTAAAAGGTAACAACACTAGGAAATAACTTTGGAAATAACTTTCCTGTTTTTGGAAAGAACCAAAGAACACACAAAAAGAATAAACAAGACACAAGCAGGACAAACCAAAACAGGAACACATGGATCCTGACAACAGACACTGCATTAATGCAGCAAATAATGTAATCAGCCCAAACACTATAAGCAGACTTGATAAGAGTTGTGTGGCAAAGCAAGGGTATGGGGACAAAGGGTGATGTACTGGGTGCAATTGGGCTGGCGGATTTCATCATGTTGTTGCTTTAACTTGCTTTGTGTTTAGTTTGAAACTTAGAAACATTTTATTTCTGGAATTTTACATTTTTTTGCCTGACTGAGGATAACTAAAACCACAGATACGGGGATACCAATTTAATCATTATAAATATGATTAAATTTGTCAATTTATGTGACATAGCTGGACACTTGGAAAAAAACAATAATTATGCTTAGGAAGAATGAGGACCTCTTTTGGCCACAAGATCCTGCTAGATTGCAAACACATATTGTAATCCCGGTTAAAAACAAGGAATGTTGGAGAGTCGTTTCCTTATTACATAAAAATCATATATGAATTCAAGACAACCTCACTTATGACCTTAAAATTTCCAATGCAGGATGGAACCCAGAAAGCTGCCTCCTCACCAGGTTGAGATTGATGCAATTCAGCAAAACAGCACCCAGATATTCCACAAAGTGCACTTCCCCAATGACACCGAGGAGGTTAGCAGCTCTAAATGTTAATGACATAGAAACATATCTGCCTGTCATCACTTTCTTACATGCATACATTCATCCTTGTCAGATCTTTGAGGTGGGGAGCAGCACCCGAATCCGGGACCTCATTCAGAGCATTGCTGCTCAACTCAATTTACTTTCAGCAGATGGTTTCAGCATATTTCTAAAAACCCCTGACAAGGTCAGTCACAAAGACATTTTCTTTATCCATAATTTTACAAAGGCTACTATTATTGAATAATCTGTAGTATTAAAAAGGCATTTCAGCACGTAATCGTTTTGTTTATCTCTTTTAGGTTCTGAGTTTGAATGAAGTAGACTACTTTTTTGATAGTCTGAGGCAGATCATAGACTGGTCAAAGAATTCCATGAGAACCAAGGATGGTAAATGCAATTGTTCTTACATAAAGTAGTCATTATAGCTGTGACTTTCATAACTGTCACTGTATCTGTTTAAGCCCTTTCTTGTACTTTGCAGGCGGGGCGATCAATGTGACTTACACAGTGTTCTTCATGAGGAAGCTCTGGTTCAACGTCAGTCCAGGAAGAGATCTAGAGGCAGACTTGATCTTCCATTACCCACAGGTACAAAGTGGTTTTTATCTGAAGCATAACATGAAATGCATTGTAGTTGGTTACATTGTGAGTAAGTACTAAAGAATAAGAGTTAACTTTATTCATGAACTGTTATGCATGTACATGTTATGCAAGGATTTTTTTGAGCATAAACAGTAACTGTGTGTATAATGAAACGCAAAACATCATGTAGTATGCACAAAGAATATAAGTAATTGTTGCATTTTTAAGGATAGTTAGGTTGTCTAATTGTTTTTTTCCGACATATTAACAATTGTATAATTCGAGGGGGTTTAGTGCTATCTATTTAACTAAGTTGTTCTGCTAGTAGTTGCCTCATTTTGGAGATAAAATATTGAGCTCTTCTCAAATGTAAACTCCACACACCAATCGTATTACTGTGTAGAAGATATTGGAAGGGTGCTCGTGTCCACATCTTCTGTGCAATGATATGATAGGAGTGTGGCGTTTGGTTTAAAATGTATTTTTCAAGCTCTTTTATCATGACAGAAAGAATGAAATTCTATGGCATTATATGAGAGTGAAGCCTGACATTTCTATGGCTTATATATCAAAAATTAGGCAACTCCCTGCAGAGCAAACTAGATAGATGGACAGCACTAAAGCCCCTCTAAATCAGTCTTCAGTTTTTCAGGGTAGGGTGAACAGCCCTTTAATCTTGAAAGAGCTGTTTGGTTGACATTACTTTGTGCCCCGTGCTTTTCTAGGAATTGCCAAAGTACTTACGTGGATACCATAAGTGCACAAAGGAGGATATGATTAACGTGGCCAGTCTGCTCTTCAGAGCAAAAGTTAACAATGACATATCTCAGTGTGCCACTATCCCAAAGGTGTTGAAAGAGCTGGTGCCTTGTGACCAGCTGAAGGCCATGTCATCAGAGGAGTGGAGGAAGGTAAGCAGCTGTGGGTCCTGTGGCAAAAGCCAGCAAAGGACATTTATGTACATATGTATTAGGGGTGGGCGATAGAAACGATATAAATTTGGCCAACGATAGAGATTTTGACTATATCGCGATATCGTGATAGCGCATGTTGATGA
>JABFDZ020000037.1:11454376-11465971 GCA_019775955.2 Pollimyrus isidori
TACCCATAGACGTCCCCACACTTCAACACCCGGTAGCACACAAGGAACGGCATACCAAACCAAATTTCAAACACACAGAAAGGGCAAACATGACATATATATGAAACAATGGATGAACATTCACAACAGTCCATGCATACCCATTGTGTTTATGGGTGTTCATAATGTCACTTATGTTCTCCGGCACGGCGTCACGCCGTGACAGGACATTTTTGGCCTTTTTATTCATAAGCCAACTGGCCATAAAAACAATCTAGCTTCTATTGTAGAGTAGCAGTTAAATTAACAGTATATAACCTTGCGTTCAGAAAAAGGACAGCTGTGGGTCCTCTGTCGTAGAAACTATGGGTTTGTAGCAGCTCCTTATTGCTATGGCATTGCCACTTGTAATTCTTTGCAACTGAGTGTATTCTTCACTCTAAAATGAGACCATACTCTTCACTTAGGCCATTGTCAAGAACACAAGTGATCCTCAGAGAAAAATGATGGTGAAGAACAGTTGGGGTCAAGGATCAAATAAAAGCACCCAATTGGATCATTGTAATTAAATTTGTGAAGACAAAAGCGTTTCATAAAACAAGTTTTTTTCTTTCTTTCTTTTTTTGCTGTGCTGTTAGTATGAAGAGAGCAGGTTTCCCACTAATATCATACTCTGCTGCTGTATCTTCAGTCCACTCATGCAAACTGCATGCTACTTTGTAACCTTCTGCCCGAACACCAGCTGTTGTTGGTCTTTCACCAGCAGCTGAAGAATATTCTCTTTCTGGATGCCTTTCATGAACACAGCATACTGAAGAGGGCTACTGATTGGTAAGCTTCCCTTTGGTTTGGATATAAATTAAATGTTTTATGCTTTGCTGCTATGTAAAAACTATGACAGAAATTGTCATTGTTTGTAATGCATATTTCAACGATTTTGTCTTAGAAATTTGGACATTATATTTTATCTAAATAGTGATTCTGAGAAATGTATCTTTTGTTAAATATTTCAATTTACTTATCACCATGATTTTGATATTAAAGTGTTTATTTTTTTTTTAAATAGGACAGGCAGGTTATTCTGAGTATTTTGCCACACTTTGTGCTGATTGTCAAAGAATACAGTTTCAAAATGCACATTTAAAACCAATGTTTTGCAGAAAAGATAAATTTGGAATGTGGAAATCCAGAGATTCTAGGAAATGAGTATAAACATGAGTGATGGCTGAATTTTACTTCACCTATTTTAGTCTGAAGTAAGGGATTGCTGATTTTTTTGCTAAGATGTGGTACAAAGATGTTCTTCCTCAGAATTTCTCCTTTAGTTTCTGAAGGTTTGTAGTGGCAAATAGCAGATAACCATTGTCTTAGGCAGGCAGAAATATTAATTACTGTTTGATATATGTTGTCTTGGTAAATTCTAAATTTGCTGTATTATGGTCAGTTCTGTGCATATATGAATATTAAATTTGAATCTGAATTTTACTCAGGTTAAACATCCTGTGGTTTTATTTGAAATACAGTTAGGACCTTTCTAGTGGAATTGTGAACTTTACTTAATTGGTTTCAGCTGGATGGCGCATGAAATTTATGGGTGTGTTTCACAAGAAAGTCCCTTGGATTGAGGCAAAACATCTCTTTTTTAAAAATATATTTTTGTGAATATAATTTATTCAGAATATAATAGGGTGTGGCTCTCGGGCATGGTGCTGCCACTGACAAATCTTTATCTGCAAATTCCAGGAACACTGATATCTTCTATTACACAACCCCACTGATCCTGCCAAACCCCCCACCCCCCAGAGTGAGTGCAATGTTTCCTACAATGAAACCCTCAAATTTTAGATGGTAATACTACTACATTTGATTACATAGCTAACATGTTTTTAACATGTTTTACACCTCAGATATAAACTTTGTTGTGCAAACAAATGCCTCTATAAAATATTTAAGTATTAAAACCAGTTACTGTGGAATGTGCAGCTGAAACCTCAGTGGAGGAACTCTTGTTTTTGTACAGACTATCAAAAAGCTCTTTGGTTCAAGTTGTAGCCTTCCTCCAGAGACTGATGAATTACTGCTTTGTTTGTTGAGGAATGCCACTCCCATTTTAGGGTCCAGCCTCATCTGTAAGAAACTCACCATGACATCCAAATTACGATGCAGAACCCTGAGGGGAAATAATGATTGCATTGACTACTTTCTAAACTACTGTATATGTTTGCTATGTAACACCTTTGTATAGCCTCCGACTTCATAGAAAATTTAATTTGCATCCTTGATGTTCATTTGTGTCATCTTAATTTTTTTTAATTGTTTTTGTCTTTACAGTGCTAAAGATGGACATTCCAACAATGAAAGGATTTTCACAGTTTTACAACCAGTCATCTGAAGATTGTGGCAGTGCAACAGATTGGGAGAACATGATTTTTGGGAGTTACTACATCCTAATATTTTTCTTAGCTTTGAATGGAAACAGCTTGGCCCTCTGGATCTTCTCTTGCCAGCGTGGAGTTTCTTCCCCAGCCAATGCCTTTCTGCTACATCTTGCCATTGCTGACCTTTCCTATGTCACCATTTTGCCCCTTCGAGCCACTTACCATCTGACAGGGGGGCATTGGCCATTTGGTGAAATTCCTTGCAGAGTTGTGGGCTTCCTGTTCTACGTTAACATGTATGCTAGTATATACTTCCTGGCTTGCGTAGCTGGTGATCGATACCTTGCTGTGGTCCATGCTGTGAGATCTTTAAAGATTCGTCGACCTCTGTATGCTCACATTGCCAGTGTTTCCCTCTGGTTCCTGGTCATCGTGTCCATGGTGCCCCTACTGGCTAGCCAGCAGACATCTGAGATGGAGGGGGTGACTGTGTGCTTACAACTGTATCGTGAGAAAGCTTCCCGTCATGCTCTCATCTCTCTGGCAGTAGCTTTCATTCCCCCATTCATAGCCACTCTGTCCTTCTACCTTCTTATAATTCATAGCCTGTGCAGGGGTTCTAGGTTAGAGTCAGCTCTCAAGCACAAGATTCTGGGCACCGTTGGACTGGTCCTGCTCATTTATGTGGTGTGCTTTCTGCCGTATCATGCCAGTCGAACAATTTACATCCTGAGCTATGGTCACCCCAGTACATCCTGTGAGGCTAAGAGGCGCCTGATGCTAGCCAATCGTCTAACTTCTTCCCTAACCTGCATGAATGGTGCCCTGGATCCCTTACTCTATCTTTTTGGGGCAGAAAAATTCCAGGGACGTCTGCGGAGGCTTCTTTGTACGGGTAAGGCAGGGGGTTCTGGTGCTACCAGTGGGGCCCCGAAGGGAACGCATGACAGCTCTCTGAGTGCCAAATCTGAGCTCTGAAGATCCACACTAAGCATGGAGTTTGAAATAAACATCAGTGATAATATTATATTTTGTGAATAGTTTGTTAGTCTCCCATAAACACAAGTGCTGAAATTACCTGAAATGTTTTTATTTTCACTTTTCCAAAACAAAATTTTGCTCATTTGATCATCTGTATTGTGCTCAAGCCTTTGGACAGATGAAAATGCTAGCTCAACATTACCATTTGTTTCAAGTGGCTAGTGGGATTTATATGTACCCCACTCTATATAAATATTTCATCAAGCTTCAGCCATAGTATATTTAACCTGCAAAATCTCAGCCATTCTTTTTTAATATTTAAATAATTTCCCTTTCTTAATTTTGCCATATTATTTTATGATGGTTTATTTAAAAATATATTCCAGAAATACAATTCTCTTACTGAGTTATGAAATGTGCCTTGCTATAGACTACCACCCTGTTCAGGATGGGCTCCAGGGTCCCATCCAATCCTGTATGATAGCAAGATGGATGGATGGAGGGAAGGATGGATAGATGGATACTTTAAATAGCATCTATGATTCTAATGGATAGCAGTGTCGCCTTACACCCCCAAGATTGGGAGGTGGACTCCTGCATTTGCTCTGTGTGTGTGTCTGTGTGCATGTGTGTGTGTGTGCGCGTGCACAGTTTGTATGTTCTCCCTGTATCATGTGGGTGTCCTCTTGCAGTCCAAGGGCATTCAGTTACAGTAGGTTTCTGTACTGGCTTTTGTAGATTAGCTATAATGTATAAATGTGTGTGCATGAATGTTTCCTACAACAGGCAGGCACCCCATCTAGGGAGTAGCCCAGCATTGTCCCCTGTTCTGCCTGGGATAGGCTCTAGGCCCCCTGTGACCCTCACCAGGATACATATTTGGAAGAGCGATGGACATTATGCATCATCCGCAAGTAGTTACTGAAAAAAAGGAAACAATTGCGAGGACTGTTATCAGCTATCAGTATACACATCAGAGTTGCGTCCTTTAACCATGATTTGTCCATGTCATAACAAAAATAGCTAGTTTGCATTCTTTCCATTATTTATTCTGGCACTTTCTACATGTATGTCAGGAAAATGCTAAAGTCACGTGTGTGCATGTGTTTAAAATTGAAAAATGTTGATGGTGGTTTGGAGGATAGGGTCTCCCCCTAAGTGAAATAAAAAATAATTTGATTATCTAAATAATAAAGCTGTTAAAGTTGTTTTTTAGTCTCAGCTGACTGTCTTGAAATGAGGTTCTCTATATATTGTTGTCTTATAATAATACTAGTGTCATCTAAACTCGTTTTAGCAATGAGCTGGAAGAATTAAATGAATCACAAAAGTTTGCAGTTGTCTAATTACAATGATGAAGTCTCTGGTAAATTTGAGATGGGTGGCCGAGAATGGAAATCCCCAGGTTGCTCACAGAGCGAAGCTTTTCGTTTCAGATCATGTGACCCACCCTGTGGTTTGTCAGCATCTATTTCTTTGTTCTTTCTGTAAGACTTCCCATCTACTTTGTCGACTGTTGGGCATGCTCCTCTGCTGAACCCTTGCTTCAAGGTGGGGGTGGTAAACTCCAGCTACATAGAAAATGTCTTCATTTGCATTTGTTCTTGTGTTTAATTAATTGCATTTGTTATTGTATTTAATGAATATAACATTATTTGATTTAGAATCACAGTATAGCACCCACTATTTACTGCCATGCCTATATTATACTCATTTAATTTCAGGGCACCTGTAAGTTCACAAACTGCTTAAAACCTGATAGCATCACTGTCAATTTTCTGCATGCACCCAACAGTGTGATCACAAAGTACAAAGCATGACATATTGAAATCTTCAGCATGTTCGCATGTCACTTCCTTTTGAGCTCAAACTGAGAGATGGAAAGATAAACAAGCTGCAAATACAGTTCAGTTTTGTTAATGTCATTTATGAATGTACACCAAGAGTTTTGCATAGGAAAACTAAGGCTTATATTATAACAATTAATGGTCAATTGTTTTATTGTCCAGAAAGAGCAGTGCTGGGGCTGCTTACTAACTTGTAACTCTCAAGTACGAATGAGGAAGTGTAGCATGCTGTATGTAGTTGCTTCCTCCTCTAAAGCTTTCGTCTCTGTAACAGGAAGAGAGAGAAAGAGTGAGTGATAGGAAGAGACAAGCAGCACCAAGATGAATTTAACCAGATAGCCGACTTAAATTTCCACTGACGAGCTTCTGTGTATTTTGAAATCAAATAAAAAAACTGAACAGAGTTTGAAAATAGAATCATAGTCAGTAGCTAGAATGGCAAAGCCTTGGTACCATGGGAATATTACACGTTCGAAAGCTGAGGACCTGCTTTCAAAGGCTGCAAAGGATGGAAGTTTCCTTATCCGTGACAGCGAGTCAATTCAAGGAGCCTTTGCCCTCTGCGTGTTGTAAGTAACTTTGCATGGCATTTCTCTTTCCCTTGGTGCAGTCATTTGGATGGGGTGCGCAAAGGAGCAAAGTGAATTTTAAGCTGACGGGCTCAGTGTTGAGCTTTTCATTACAAATAATGACATGGTGTAAGACTACAGTACCTGTTGTAGCCAATGGTAGGCACCTCAACCCTCACTGACAGGGGCTCCTGCATAAATATTAGGACAGTCATGTTTAAAAAGAACAGGAGCAGTTTGTGGGTCAGTGTTTACAGAGGCTACAAATGCCTGACCTCTAAAGAAGCCATAACTTACATATTTTGATTATGCAGATTATATGCAAAGATGGCTGCTAGCATTACATTCGCATTCAAATGTAGGCCAGTTACTGTTAAACCAGACCTCTCAGATGGTGTACATTTATGTCAAATATTACCCAGGTTCTTGTTATTCCCTGGGTGAGAAATCCAGTATGTTGTACTGTGGCTTTATACTGAATATAGTTAAAATTGATTTGTAATGTCACCATATTGGGACTACATACTTCTATATGTGCAAGTAGGGTAACAATAAAAATGACTATGCCTTCCCTGTTCAGTCACCAAATTACATCATGTCATTTTATGTCAGAGCAAAAAGATACCTTTATCAAATAATATTTACCACAAAATGTATATAATTTGAGATGATATGCATGGGAAGTATGTGATAAGTGCATGAGTGTTTCTGAAAGTTGCAGCACATGTTGAAGAATAGACTTGCTTTGTGTCTAATGTCTTGCCCTATTGAATGACTCTAGAAACTATTCTCCAAATGCTATCATCTGTTTGCTGCTTGGTTTGAAAATTAATGCGAGTTGTATACATAGCTTAGGTATAATGCAACATAGTGTTACATTTCATTTTGCAGCTTTCCAGAAGCTATTTTTCATTTTATTCTCAATTTTTTTGTAGGTATCAGAACTGTGTGTACACTTACCGGATTTTGCCAAATGAAGAGAGAAAACTTTCTGTTCAGGTATAATTATGATTCTTTTAGTGTTCAATAAAACACCAACAGATTTTCATTTCAATATTTGTTTTCTTGATAGGTACTAACTATAACAATTTAAGTACATTCAGAAGTGGCCCCACATAAGTTAAATAGTTCTGCTTTTGTTTTCAGTCATGAAAAAATGTTTACTGCTAAGGCATAATTGGCTACTGTTAACTAACTAAAAAACTGCTGTTTAAAAGCCAGTAATGGCATTGAAATGTAAACAATTCAGTTTGGAGAATTTTTCATGTTCACAATTTGTTGGGTAAGAACGAGAGAGACATGATCATGTCATTCTATCTGAGGTTTCCAATGAATGTGCTGTTCTCAGGGAAGTCTTATTGCCCGCCCAGAATGTTCACACTGCATGGACTAGGACTTAGCGTGGGAGACCATGTTGTCTTATCTGGGGCTTCACACGATTGTGCTCTTCTCTGGCCACTCCTATTGCTAGCCCTCCACTTTTTGTCCAGTGCAATAAGGGGGGCCCTACTGGTGGCCTTTAGTTGTGAAATGCTACTGACATAGCCTACTAGTGTGTTGTTTGGTGACCCATTCCTTTTGAATTAATAGTGAGAATGCAGAAAGGCTGTGCCATAATTAGCACCAGTTTTGTCATGCTGTTTTAATTCCACTGAAAACAGTACAGGTTCCATGAAATGTTTTACTGTCAAGCACTGGACATATATTTCTCTGAGAAAATGGAAGAACAGACATTTACCTTACATAAGTAGCATTTGTCTTCAGTTCTGTACTTGGCTTGCATAATATTTCAAGTCATCTGCACTTATGAATGGCATTGTGAAAGTTTATGCACAACGTTTAGAACATGATCATAGAATGAGTGGAGTAATATTGTGATTCCAAAAACTGTATTGTTGTTAGTTAGCTAGTACCATGATTACTGCGAAACAAAGTTTATATCTTATATCTTACAAATATTAAAACTGCTAAATTTTATGTATTGTGTTAAGGCACATTTCTCCATACTTCCTCTTCAAACTGCAGCAGTTTTAATTTATTTTTGTGTGGGCGTTGAGAGAGCCTCACAGTTCCTCTTGTGTGCAGCTTAAATGGAAAGTATCTAATTTCTGCATTTTCATCTGTCAGTGATAATCAACAGCAAATATTTACTAATATTGCTAGTATTGTCACTACACTGAATTATATTTATAAAGAATTCATAAGCTGACAACTGGTCTAGTGCAAACAAAGTAATAATGCTGTGTGAATGATTATTAGTTTTATTTGGTGAAAAAAGTATTGTATCTCCAAAGAATCAGAATACTGGTTACAAGAATGACCCCTAACAAAAATCGTTCAGTAATACAGTGAGAGTATTGGTGACACAAGAAGTTTGAACCTCACATAAGCTTAGCACCATTATATGTAACTCATTACAGCATTTTATTTGTCTATCCACCAATCATCTTCTTTACTGGTTATTCAGTACGGGATCTTAAAACTTTAGCTTTTGAAAATAAATTGTCATGTTTTTGGATGCACAGTATAATAAACATAAACATAAAACCAACATTATGAATATTATACATATGCAGTTGGTTGTCCAGCTCCTAACAGAAACTCTATTGGTAGCAAGAATTGCTTCTAGAAAGTAAAATAAAATGCATTTAAAAGTTCTGTCAAATAAATGGAATGATCACACTTCAATTCATGTGGGTAAAGTGAAGAAATGGGTGTAGGTGGGAGTTCATTGTGTGCCTAAGGTCAGGCCTCCTGTCAAGGCCAGTGGACAGCTAGTTTTAATTCTATTTCAGGGTGAATTCTTGCCATGTGTTGTAGGTATTCTGTGGATTTTGAATCTATGGTTTTTGTCATTTGTTGTTTAAATCAAGTGCTAATATAGCTGCTAAAATAGTATCCTGATCCTTTATGGCCTTGACTTTAGCAATGGAATTCTATCACTCATAGCTAGTCTTCAATAAATTTCCTTGCATTTTAACATATATTCATTGTATTGCATGTAGAATTTAATAGCTGTATGTGGAAAGATGCTGCTTCAGCTATACTATGAACCTGTTTTCCTGCATTCAAGAAAAATTACATACTACTAATAAAAAAATTCAAAAGTTTTCAGATAATATTGCTTTGTATTTAAAAAGAAGGCTAGTTTCAACAAATCTAGAGCAGTCTTTGTTATATTTGACAGACATATTTTAGAGGACATTTATTCTTGTCATGCTCCATGTCAAGGCCTCCGCGGGTGTCCCAATCCGCTTTTTCTCTGCGCTCAATGACTTGGTGGAGGAGTACTACAAGGAGAACATGGGGCTGGTGACACACCTGCAGTTCCCAGTTCAGAAGGAAGAGGAACCAGAGGAGGAGTCAGGTACTGCTCACTGCTGTATCAGCCAATCATCTGAAAGCCATCAAAACATATCTACTGACCTATTTTGTATAATAACTGCCAACAATTTTTTTTTGAAAAGCAGCATGTTAAAGACAGCTTTGCATAGTTGCCAAATGCTTAAAAAGGAAGTCCATGTAAATAGGCCAAAGTATTGATTCTCTTTGTATAACACCAATGATTCAGATGATATAGTAATCGACACTGGATTCTAATGCTTAGTCATTTGTAATATACATGTAAGTGAGAATATCTCAGAAGGGACTGGGGACACCTTTCAATCACAATGACATACTGACATTTAATATGGATAATTTAAAAGCCTAAGGGGCTAAACATTGAGCCTGTTTCAAAAATAACTGTGCAAAAATGGAATTGCTCACAAAAATCAGTCAGTTTTACTTTTTCTCGTGACTTTTTACTTTTCCTCCGGGTACTCTGATTTCCCCCCACAGTCCATAAACATGCTGAGGCTGATTGGAATTCCTGAATTGCCCGTAGGTGTGCATGTGCGAGTGGTTGGTGTGTGAGTGTGTCCTGTGATGGGCTGACCCCCCGTCCAGGGTTGTTCCCTGCCTCGTGCCCGTTGCTTCCAGGATAGGCTCTGGACGCCCCGAGACCCAATAGGATAAGCGGGTTGGAAAATGGATGGATGGATGGATAATAGTAGTAGTAGTAGTAGTAGTAGTAATACTGGGGCGTGGCATGGTGGTGCAGTGGGTAGAACTGTTGCCTCACACCTCTGGGACCACAGAGCTGGGACCACCTCTAGCTGGGTTACATGTGTGTGGAGTCTGCTTCTTCTCCCCATGTCGCCGTAGGGTTTTCCCCGGATATTCCAGTTTACCCCCACAATCCAAAAGACATGCTGAGGCTAATTGGAGTTGGTAAATTGCCCATATGTGTGCATATGTCAGTGAATGGTGTGTGATTGTGTATTGTGATAGGCTGGACTGGGTTGTTCCCAGCCTTGTGCCTGTTGCTTCTAGGTTAGGCTCCTGTGACCCAGAGGGATAAGTGTTTTGGAAAATGGATGGAATAATAATAAAAGTAAATAATATTCTATTATTCTAGTCTAAAATGACCACGTTTAACATATTTTACTATGAACATATAGTACAGGATCATTTTTAGAACAATAAAAGTACATATTAGAACACATTAGTTTTTGCAGGGGCACTATTGCTTCACACCACTGGGGCTACGGTTCAAGTACCTGCTAGAGTTCCATGTGTTTTCACGGTTCCTTGTTTGTCGAGGGGTTTCCTTCAGAGATTCCAGTTTCCCCCATTAGCCCGAAAACATGCTTAGGCTAATTAGAGATACCTAATTTCCCATAAGTATGAATGGTATGTGAGTGTGCCCTGTTATGGGTTTGCATCCCATCCTGGGTTGTTCCCCACCTTGCACCCATACCCTCCAGGTTGGGCTCAGACCCCCTGCAAGCCTGAATAGGACATGCAGTTTCAGAAAATGGATGGATATAGTTCATAGTTTAAATTTAAAGAGGAGGCTAGTCTGAATATAAAACCCCACTGAGGAGATCAAATAATTAAATAGTCTTGTTATGTTTTTGCTTTGTTGGAAGATGTGTAACTCTTGTTCCAGTAGTGCTTACACTTTTAATTGAAGATTCATTGGAAACTCATCTTAGCCACATTTATGCCTAGTCACCTTCCCCAACAGCATATATGAAGAGCTCTTTTCCAAAATCTATCATGATAGTTTTCAGGAAAATGACATTTTTTACCTAGACCCATTTTGTTAATATTTAATTTATCCTTAAGATGGTTTGTTTTTTTGGGGCGTGCGGTTATGGTATGAGATCTCGCGATAGCTGTGCGTGATTCAACAAGGCAGTGCCCTACTGGAAAAAAAAACTTACTTCGATAGCCAACTTAATCAAGCCAAAATAATAATAATAATAATAATAATAGTACTTTAGTGGATAGATAGGCTCACTCATTGCATCCTGGACGAAGAAACCTTAGAAGATTTACAGGATTACGTGGACGAGTGTTCTCATAATGAAGAAGAACCAAGCGATTCCTTCCATGAAGAGAACCCGTACCTCAAACAGCCCTACAAACAGCCCGTCGTTGCCGGATAAGGAATACGGAGTTATCCTAGATTCAATTAATGACAAACTTTCCAGTTTTGATGGCTGACTGGCACTGGTAGAAATCCATTGGTATTGATGCTCAAAAATGTTTTATATGGAAGCAGTCTACCAGATACTATACACCCACACATACACATAGGTAATCTCACACTCGCATGCATAGACGCCCACTGAAACATGCACGCATCCCCTCGTCTTAGCATCATTCAGATATACATTCATACACTCACATATACAAATGGGCACTTAAGCTCGGATCAGGCACGTGCACACATAGAGATCAAAGGGGGCTTGAGCACCTGCCCTTTTTATTCCTGGAGAGAAAGTGCCCTTT
>JABFDZ020000037.1:11473635-11483818 GCA_019775955.2 Pollimyrus isidori
AAACGATCCAAGAACAATCGCTGCAGCTCAACACCACTCTCACGCAGCAATCCCAGCAATCCTTCACTTCCGGAAGTAAAGAGGTGAACTTAAACTTAGAGAGAACATGCAAACTCCACATACAGTACATGGAACCCTGGCCAAGACCAGAACCTAAATCCCAGAGGTGTGAGGCAACACTTCACCACCATGTAGCCCCAAATGCTAAATTGTAACTTATTAAATTAGAGATTTGTCAGAACATTGGATGTGATTTTTTACACACTCTAGACGAAATTTAGACATGATAAATTGAGTACTGTTTAAAACCTTTTTTTGTTCACACATACATGACCATAATGCTTATGTCACATGACAAATTACACGGATATAACTACAGAGAAGTAAACAATCAAACAAACCACACACATGATATTACATGACATTCATATTTATATTACATAGCACTCTAATATGGATGCCAGGGTGGAACAACATACCCTTTATATACATGCATTTGATCAGTTTATGAAATTATTAATAGAATTCATAATATAACATTTTAAATAAATTAAATCAAATAAATAGAGACCCATACCATTCCTTATTGTGGAAATATAAAAAGTATAATAATAATCAATATTGGAAGTATGTTTTACAATAGTAAAAGAAATACATGCTGAGTTAAAAAATAACATTAGACTCGCTAAGAGGAATGTAAAAAGGAAAAATGCACTGGAGGCTAAGTATGACATTAAAAGTTTATTCCAATATTTCCACTCCAAAAGAACTCTAAAAGCTGAAAATACTAATTTGCACAATAGTAAGGGCCTTATAATAGAAAATGAAATTGATATAGTATTTAATGATTATTTTACACAGGTGTTCACAGTAGAGAGCATGAGTAACCGCCATTTAGTACAAATATAGTGTCATCTATTACCAATGTATGTATAACTGAGACTGATGTGGTAGAAGCCTAGCTAAGCTAAAAATAAATAAATCTCAGGGCCCTGATGGCATCTTACCTATAGTTTTAAAAGAGATGAGCAGAGGTGGCAATTTCAGGTACAGAAAGTAAAAATACAGACCATGATTTACCTTCAACCAACCTGTTGAGCATAAACAGTCACAGTAACAGAGGACTCAGCTGGTTGGTTGAAACAAAATCTTGGTCTGGATTTGTACTTTCTGGACTTGAAATTTCCACCTCTGGAGATGAGGGATATTATTAGCCAACTTTTAACTTTACTATTCCAGAAATCATTATCTGTTGGTGTGGTACCTTCTGATTGGAAGCATGCTAATATAACACCCTTATTCAAAAAAAGGGATAGAAGTAATCTAGAAAACAAGAAACCGATTAGTTTAAATTGCATAACTGGAAAAGTGATGGAACCTATAATCCAAGTGAAAATGGTAGATTACCTGGATTTAAATAACATTCTGAGGGATATCCAACAAGGAATTAGGAGAGGTAGATCCTGTTTAACTAATCGACTTCAGGTCTTTGAGGAAGCTACAAGAGAAATTGATCACAAAAAGGCCTATGATGTAATCTTAGATTTCCAGAAGGCCTTTGATATTGTCCCCTACAAATGGCTCTTGCTTAAGCTCAAAGCTGCAGGGATTTTAGGAATTGTGGCAGCTTGGATCAAAAACTGGTTAAGAGAAAGGAAGCAGTGAGTAGTTACTAAAGTCACAATGTCACAGTGGGCCTGCATTCATAGTGGGGTACCGCAGAGTTCAATATTAGGACCACTGTTGTTCCTAATTTACATTAATGATATTGACACCAATACATACAGTAAATTGGTTAAACTTGCAGATGACACCAAGGTGGGTGGTGTAGCAGACACTGAAGTAGAAGCAAAAACTACAGGGATCGTGATTAATTAGCAACTGGACTGATAGCTGGCAGATGAAATTTTACATAGATAAATGTAAAGTAATCCACGCAGGGAACCGAAATATAAAGTACAGATAATTTATGGGTTCCACAGAAATAAAGGCGGCTGATTATGTGTATATGTGTATATTGATGCTTCCATGTCCCACTCTCGCCAGTGTGGGGAAGCAATAAATAAAGGCCACTAGAATGTTGGGTTATATCTCTAGGTGTGTGGAGTTTAAGTCACAGTCATTTTAAGTCAAGAGGTGATGCTATGATTATACAACTCCTTGGTAAGACCCCAGCTATAATATTGTGTGCAGGTTTGGTCACCATACCTTAAAAAGGACGTGGCTGCTTTGGAAAGGGTGCATCGTAGGGCTAAAAGAATTCCTGGTCTTAGAGGAATGTCTTATGAGCAGAGTTTAGTTGAGCTGAAGGAGGTTAGCATCAAGGAAAGGAGACTAAGGGGAGAAAAGATGCAGGTACAGTATATAAGATTCTAGCAGGTCTGGATGCTGTTCAGCCAAATGGCTATTTCAATATTAGTTTAAATACTAGAACTCATAACCATAAGTGGAAATTATCAGGAGGACATTTCAAATGAGTTTGAGAATAGAGTTCTTTACACAGCATGTAGTTAGAGTATGGAATAGACTTCCTGTTACTGTAGCACAAGCTAAAACCCTGCGGTCTTTTAAATCAGAGCTAGATAATATTTTAAGACTTAAGATATAAGGTTAACTCTGAGCGATTAGTTAACATCTCCCCAAATGAGCTTGATGGGATGAATGGCCTCGTCTTATTTGTAAATGTCTTATGTTCTAATGTTGTAAAAAATCCCAAAATTTTTATTATAATTCAGAATTGAGATCCTTCTTTTTTATTGTAAAATTGAACATGCATTCCAGATCCCCCTAAAGTATGCAACTGTATTATCTGTGCTTAAGCAAGCCAAGAGGAAGAAAACCTAGGCACAAATTAGAAGTAATATTTTTTTAATATATTGCTGATTGTTTTTTCTGTCATAGGGAATGCTAGTCCTCCACCAAAATTAAATTCCTGGTTCCAGTCGAAGGGCCAGGGAAAAACTCAGGATGACACAGCATGTCACATTCCCCATGATATTTATGTTATTGGGAGTCAGGAGGACCCCCTGGGTGAGAAGGACTGGGTTGATACTCTGAAAAGCACTCTGAGGGACATCACCAATATTTCCTTCAAACAAGTAAGACTCTAAAACAGTTGCTTATTCTATTTTTTTTTTTCTGAATTCTTTCATGTTTATCAGAGTCAATATACATTTATTAAAGATTTAACAGCATACAAACTGTGTCCCTTTGTCCCTTTACAGGTATCCATTCATACACTATGGAACATCCGAATTGTTGTGCTTGCAAAGCCTGAACATGAAAATCGCATCTCGCATGTTTTCTCAGACAGTGTCAAGACAGGGATTGCCAATGCCCTTGGTTAGTCAAATACTTTCCTTTAAAGAAAGTACTATGAAAAACAGCTGTTTGTGGAGAGTGATAAAAAGTTTTAGTAGGTATTTTTCTCAAATGCAAAGTGCTTTATTTATCTGCTGTATCTCAAATTTATTAAAAATTCACCAAACTCATGTGACAAAATGTCAGCCTTTAAAGATCAGCATACAGTCATTTTGCCATTATTCGCAGCATTAAATCCTGTAACTCCTTAGTAATTGTGTTCAATTACAAAACTTGATGAATCTAGTCTGTTTTTAATTAGAGTGAATGATTTGAACCATTGCTTGTGCTGCCATGCAGGTCCTGAATCAATCTGCTTCACTCTTGCATTATATCACGGTTTGGCTAACAAGATAATGAGATTTACAGATTTTTTTTCAGCAGCCTAATGTTCATTTCATGTTTCAGGTAATAAAGGAGCTGTTGGTGTGTCCTTTATGTTCAATGACACCTCCTTTGGATTTGTCAACAGTCACCTGACTTCTGGCAGCGAAAAGAAGCTACGGTATGCAGCAAGGATACTATTGCCTTATTAAAGCCTAATGACTTATGGATATTACATAAAGCTGTAATTATCTGTAGCTATAGCCATGAACATTTCACAAGAGATGTTATCTGTAATTATATACAGGCACAGCTATACACTTTAATCTTATAATTCCTCATGATCTTGCATTATGAAGTTCATTATTTGTAAGTTATTTGCTGTGCATACGCATGTGCTGTCCATTTTTGAATTCGCTATATGTAGTAATATTTAATAACCTTATTGCTAATGTTATGGGTCTAAAATTATTAGCTGTCATGGAATGGTGCCACCTGTTTCATTTTCTATGCAAAAAAATACTGATGATTTTATACCAAATTAAGTAATTCACTAAATATTTCACTTTGTGTTACTGCCAGACGAAACCAGAATTATATCAACATTCTACGCTTCCTGAACCTTGGTGATAAGAAACTAAATCCATTCAATATTACACATCGATTCACTCACCTCTTTTGGCTGGGTGATCTCAATTATCGAATTGAGCTGCCATCAAGTGTAAGTAAATAAAACATCACATTTAAAATGTGTGTACTTAAACATTTACATTCCTACTAGATTGTTCCACAACATATTTTGTCTTCTATGTGCGCCATTTAAAAATGAATTTCTCAATAAGTCTATATGATCATGAAGGAGTTCTCCAAACAAATGGAGCAGCAGCTATTGGTGATTTTGATAGTTTGATTGAACAAACCTCATCCCATTTTCTTGTAAGTGAAACTGCTGTTTGACAAGCCGACATATATACATTTATGATTGGTGTTAGGGAAATGACTCACAAAAGTAATCCATTAATGACAGAGGTGGAAAGTTCAGGTCCAGAAAGTACAAATCCAGACCAAGTTTTATTTCAACTATCCAGTTGAGCATAAAGAGCACAGTCACAGAGTGCTCCACTGGTCACTTGAATCAATACCTTGGTCTGGATTTGTACTTTCCAGACTTGAACTGTCCACCTCTGTCTTTAATGGAGTACTTTTGTGAGTAACTTCCCCAGTGCTGTTTATGATGGGGGTATTAGATGTCATAGAATTATACTTGTTCTCTCCTGAGCAGGAAGCAGAAAATATTGTGAGTAAGATCAAGCAGCAGCAATACCAGGATCTCCTTATGAATGATCAGCTCACCCAGGAAAGACAAGAGGAGAAGGTCTTCATAGACTATGGTATACTAATACACCTTTTACAGAGGCCTGAACAATGCAGAAATTTCATTGCTGTTTCATTATCGCTGAACTGCGAATTCAATGCTGATAATGTGAACAGTATGCATACTTTATTTTACAAGGTAATATAGGTTGTAAATGCCAATGGAGGTTCTTCAAAAACATATTTAGAATTAAAACAAAAGATAGACATTAATGTATTTTTAAAGAAATGTATTAATTGATATGAGAAATATCCCGAAAGTCACCTTGCTCCAGATACCAGATTTAACATAAAAACTTATTTAAAAAATATATTAAAATGTGTCTGACTCTGCACATATAATTGATTTTTGCCAAACCAACCAAATCAGAACAAAGTGTTTTGTGTGTTCTGTTTTGGAAATGTTGATGATAAATTCTTCACACTATTATATTCTTTGTTTTATTACATCAGAGGAAGAGGAGATTACA
This sequence comes from Pollimyrus isidori, assembly GCA_019775955.2. Lineage (NCBI taxonomy): Eukaryota > Metazoa > Chordata > Actinopteri > Osteoglossiformes > Mormyridae > Pollimyrus > Pollimyrus isidori. The sequence goes on from JABFDZ020000037.1 coordinate 11,479,164, forward strand.
TTCGCACCCACATATCGTTTTGAGAGGGACACCCGTGAAAAATACGCCTATACAAAGGCCAAAGCCACAGGGGTAGGTTTTTCCAGATGTTCTCCGGTGTTAAAATCAGCAAACATTTTGCTTCACATGAGTACATCAGTTTGTGTGAACCCAGCCTGCTACACAGCTTGGGTTCATTTACCATTTTTATGTAAACTACAGTAGTAGAGTAGTCATTCCTTAATGTCCTGTGATCATTTGCAACAGGATAAATACTCCTCTTTTCTTTATTTTTTACCATTGGTTCCTTACAATCATGTATCAGATTTTACCCTGAATATTTAGCAATGCTGATAAAACATATGCAAGTATGCTGCAATTACTTGTGTAGCATAATAAAATTAAGGAAGGAAACAGTATGGCATGCATGAAAGTAAAGCTATATAATTGTGAATCACTCTTGGCAGACTAAATATAACCTACCTTCATGGTGTGACCGGGTGCTGCGCAAGTCCTACCCCCTTGTTCATGTGGTGTGCCAGTCTTATGGTAGGGCACTATTCTTCCTGTACTGACTTTGCTATACTTACTCTTAATTCTAACCACAGCATATCTGCAAACCTGTCAGCAGTTGCTAACACTATTGTTTTGTTCTTGTGCTTTAATCTTCAGGGTGCACCAATGACATCATGACAAGCGACCATTCTCCTGTGTTTGCAACATTTCAAGTGGGAGTGACATCACAGTTTGTCTCAAAAAATGGTATGTCTTACAGTATTTTTTCCATGTCATTAAAGATTATTTTTTAGCATGCCCTGCGATGGGTTGGCGCCCGATCCTGGGTAGTTCCCTACATTGCCCCTGTAGCCTCTGGGATAGGCTCCTGACCCTCCGTGACACTAAATGGGATAAACGTTTCAGAAAATGGATGGATGGATGGACATATTAGCATAAAATGTTTATGGTAATATATAACAATGAAGCTTTGAAGCAGGAGGTAAACTGTTATTCTACTGCATTAAGCATACCTGCTTGATATTGCAGATAAAATAAGCACATTATCTTGGTTACATGTTTTTGAAATTATATAGGTATATAGGCAAGAGGTAGTTCTGGCAGTGTGGTAAGGTCAGTAATATCTGACGCTAATTTTATTTATCTGTGGCCACACAATTTCTTCCCTTTGTTGCAGATCCCAGCAGTGCTTCTGAGGGGGGAATTAAATTCATGAACTGCATTGCCATCCTGAGGACCAAATCTAACACCAAGTTCTTTATTGAGTACCACTCCAGCTGTCTAGAGAGTGAGCAATAAACAACTATACCTCAATGCTCATTTGCAAGTCATGTAGACAACTGCTTTATCTAATATTTACAGAAAAAACTTAAATCTTAATGACCTACAAGGACATTTAGGTAAATGTAAAAAATAGTTGAAAAAAAATCAATAGGTATAGTTATTAGATAAATTGATATTATAATATTACAGTGTTGTGTCGCTGACACTTTTCCAAAAGGAATCTGGGAAACTAATTCCTTGTCAATTTCTCAGAATTTCAAAAGGAAGCTCACTATGACATATCTAAGGACTTCCAGGCCCCTAGGGACACTCTTCAGATTACATATTACAATACACTACCTGCTGCCATTCACAACAATGCTGAAGTTATTCCATGAGTTAGCGTATGGGCTTTTGTTATTAAAAATCAATCTGGCACTAATAATGCATCATTATCATTTTGAATGTTAATATTCAATTTCATGTGATTTCAGGTTTTGTAAAAAGTCCTGAGGGAGAAAATCTTGAGCATAGTGAGGGATCATTAAAGGTTCGGTTTGGATCACATATTGAGGTAACTGAAAAATGATATATCTCTCATTTCACCAATCAGTATAAGTACTACAATGAAAATTGGTTCATTATATACAGAATGTAATAACTGAGAGCATGCATTGAATGTAATTCTTCTTCATTTTATAAATCTAGCTTAAACCAATCATTTCGGACCCAGAGTATCTCCTCGATCAGCACATCCTGATCAGCATTAAATCAACTGACTGTGAAGAATCCTATGGTAAGACAATGTGAGAAATTAATGTGACCAAAAGGCAACAGTTACCCCACTGTGTATGACTGAAAAGCAAATATCTAAAATTCACTTATTTTTTTATGGGTAACATCAGGCTTCCTCATCACCATACAATACTGGAAACCCAAACTCACTCAGTCTTTATGCAATCAAATGAAAAACGTTCAATGGTATTTGGATATGGTCTGTGTGTTGCGTCCTCCTCCGTTCAAGCCTCCTGTGTGTGCCACGCCCACCTCGTTACCTCCTGTGATTGCCTAGTGTTTCCACCTGTGTGGCGCCGCCGCACGCCAGTCTTGTGCTTTGTCTTATGTATTTAGGTCTGCGTCTGCATCTTTTCCGGCAGACGCGGCATTAACGTTGCTGTATGCCGGTGTCTTGTGCAATTAAAACCCTGTTTTCCTGTTCACTTGCCTGGAACTCCCTTATTCACCCTGCACGTACCGGAGCACACAGCACTGTGGTTCATTGTGGACAATTGAAGGGCAGTTATTAGTCTTTCCATCCACATTCCATACTTTTTGTCCACTACAGGGTCCTGGTAACGTCAGTCCATTGGAAGGCACACATTAACTGGGAAATTTATCTAATTGCATGTTTGTTGATTATAGTATGAAGCCCACATTACCACAATTGGTACGCTTTACAAAAAGAACACTTGAGAGGAAAAATTGGTATACCATAGCTGACGTGTTTTCTACTATTAAAGTGACTGACTCCTCCAAAAATCTGTAACAGCTTGGACCCATCCTCTGTTCACTATTTTAATTGTATGTTTGTACTGTTAAATGTAAGCTACTTTATAATACAAAAAAAACTGCAACCACGTTCTCTTAGTTTTTTTTCCCCCAAAAATAACACCATATTAATGTGGCAAGTGAGGGCATATGAGATAAGAACCCTCAAATATCTCTGGCAATCAAGTGTAGGGAAACCTTGGTTGAGCCTGGTAGTAACTCATGAAGCTGTACAGTATACAACAGCTAAAATATAATGTGTGAACGCATGCAACAGCCATATCATGCAGAGGCATGATTCTCCTGATTTTATGATAAAGATTGAGTCACACAGTTGTCTCACACTTTCATGGCTAGGGATGGGGTCTGTGGAGTTTTGCATATTCTCCTTGTGCTGCACTTTTTGGTTTCCTACTGAATCCACAGACCCATAGGTGGATAAACTGGCATCTGCCCATAGTGTGTAATTATATTCATGTGTGTGCCATGGGATGGAATAGCACCCCATCCATGCTGTGCACCTGCCATTTTATATCTGGGGTACTTTCTAGCCCTCCGACTCTGGACAGGATAAATGGGTGGAAAATGGATGGCTGTAAATTCGAATGGTTGCAAAGTAATTTCTCTTAGCATTAGCAATAAAATCAGAAAAATTGCTTTAAACCTTATCAACTTGGAAGAGGTACAGTATGTCTTGTTGGACCAGAGTAAAATAATTTTATGCGTGTTGGATCTGTATATTCCAACTGTATATATCTGTATATTGCAATGGCTACTTTTGTCTTCATAAAAGTGCATATTTAACAGTGATTTGTTGTCATCCTGGAATATACAGTTTTCACATTTACTGAATTTTGCTGCAAACTCCACTAGGTTTTTTTGAGATTTAATTACTTACTTCCACAGTTATAATAAGAGCACCCATTTCTCATTTTCACAGGGGAAGGCTGTGTGGCCTTGCGTGAAGCACAGACATCTAATGTAGAGTTTAGCATTACCTTAACACACCATGGAGAGAAGACTGGAGAACTAACTGGAGTTATCCAGCTGCGGACCTCCGGTGGCAAGCAGACTGAAAAACTCTATGGTAAGCATTACTTCCCCCCCATCCCTTGAAAAAGGGGTTTTTCTATTACAATAAAGAACCCAACTAAGAGTTAAATATATCATAGTGTTATAGGATTAAAGGAGCAATGGCAAAAAAGGCTAGCCTACTCGAAATGGTGGCTGCAAAGCTATCTACAAAAGACAGCATTAAAATGAAAACTTTTCAGCCCATGTCACATTTTGATTCAATTAATTATATTGTGTGATAAAGATATAAAAAACTCTGACTTGTTGGAAACTATATTTCCTTTACTTTATTTGCCAAAGTACTGTTTGTCAAAAAGAATAACAAACCCAAGGCTTGTCTGGATAGTACTAAGGAACTTCACTGTTTCGATAGATTTTGTCAAGGTTGAGAGGGATGACTCTGGAGTTCCAAAGAACAGAGGAAATGACCACACTAACAAGTGAGTTTATTTTTGCAGTCTCAGTGGAGTCAAACATTCTCTGTGCAGTCAATGAGATGGAAGTGATATTACATATGTCTCTCTGTTCAGGCCACCTATACCCATCAACGTAAGTAATCCCAGTTACATGGGAGTGGGCTATAAAGCTGGAGGTGTGTCAGATATGGGCTGGAGCTACAACATGCCCCCAAGAGCGAGCCCCCCTGGCTGTCACATAAGTAAAGATACAACCCAGGGTAACATTTCACCAAAGAAAACTGCACAAGATATTGGTGTTCATTGTCCCCAAGGAAAAGGGTCCGATCAAGTGTAAGTATCCTCCATAAAAAGATTTTA
>JABFDZ020000037.1:11549932-11571304 GCA_019775955.2 Pollimyrus isidori
ACTTTTGAAAACATGTTAAAATTGTTGGCTGGTTCCGTTTCATGTTTCACGTTTCACTATCTGATAGAGAAATGAGGGACCATGCAGTTACGTTTCAAGAGCGCCACGCTCGTTTTGAATGATGTTTGGATTTGGAATGCCTGCGTTTGTCAGAGCCAGAGATGTCATTGGTCGGAGCCAACAGGTCACAGGCCACAGGCGACAGAAGCTTCATAAGTCCAAAATTGATTAACACAGAAGGGGGCGAAACCGTGAAAAGGAAACAGAAGGGGCAAAACTGTGAAAATATTGTCAGAAAATGATGTTGATACATATCACCGTGCATTTTCCAGAGGGTATACGGAAATTACAGATGTATACCCGCGTATCACGTAGACTACACCACTGCAACTGACAGTCACAAAAGCATACCTTACAAATCATTTAAACATAGTTTTCTTTGCTTGCAGTTTTATCTGATTGGAGTGTATTACTTAATCCCTATAAAAACCATCATATCATATGATGCATGTCCTTCAGGAAAGAAAATGTGGGTTCTCACCAATACTTGTCAAGCTGGATGGTTTATTTTTTTATTTGGCATGCAGCCTTTCCATTGCTAGTTGCCAGCAGTCAGTATTTTCCCATGAATGGAAGTTATGTCATGCTTAAAACTCAGCATGACAAAAGTAATAATACTGAGAAAACCAATGAGTCACAATGTGGGAAAGCATGCTCTAATGTTATTTGAGTTATTTTTTTATTTTAGGGAGGGGTTTGATACACTTAACTGGCTGTTTTACTTTTCAACTGCATTGTATTATTAAAACGCAATTGCAAGGACAAAATATTCGTGCTGCAAATTATAAAACATTTATTTTTTGTCTGAGTTTTTGTCTAAGAGCACATAAATAAAATCTTTTTTGCGTTTAACGTCAAAACTTTTTTTGACGTTATGATGGTATGACAGATTCTGTGTATAGAAAGGTATTTTCTGTACAAAAAGTATGCTTTTTAAAAAAATGCTGATATTGATTGCAGAACATAAATTTAAGCTGGGATGTCAAGATGTCCCTCTCACCAGCCACCTCCTCCAGCTCCTATATCCCCAATTGAAGTCAACAGTTCTCCATCTCTGTTGTAAACAGCATGGGTAAAACCCTATCTCTCTCTTGAATCTTCTGACGATTTGCCAGAATACTTTTGAGGAAAAGTCCTTTTCCTTTTCCATGGCTTCATGAAACTCCTCCCACACCTGAGTTTAGGCTTCAGCAACTGCCAAAGCTACTTTCTGCTTGGCCTGTCAGTAACTGTAAGCTGCATCAGCAGTCCCACAAACTAACCAAGCTCAGAAGGCCTCCTTCTTCAGCCTGAGAGCTCACCTTACCACTGCTGTCTATCAACGGGTTCGAGGATTGCTACCACCATAGGCACCAACAACCTTATGGCCACAACTCTGCACAGCCTCAGCAAACCAGAACATGGCCCATTCAGTTTCAGTGTTCCCTGACTCCCTTGGGATTGAAGAGAAGTTCTCCTGGAGTTGTGCGTTAAAGATCTTCCAGACGGGGGCCTCTACATGATGCCCCCAGCATAGCCTCACCATAACAACCTTCTTGTTCACCGGGGTGAACTCCAATGTCCTGGAACATAACGGGGCGGGTATAATTAGAACCACCCCTTCCTCAGCCCCACTCACCATAAGCAATTCCAGGGTGGAATAGAGTCTAGCCCCTCTCCTGGATTTGGTTACTTGTATCTAGTCAGTATCTCTCTACTGTACCAGCTCAGGCTCCTTTCCCACCAGAGAGGTTACATACTATGTGCCGGCTACCTGATAATTACCTGCAACCTTATAATAATATTTTATAAATATATAAGTTATTTATTATTTTAATTCAATAAACAGTATGTGGATGTATAAGCTAATGATATCTCCTTCCCTAAAGTAGATAACTGAAATATACAGTGGTATCTTGGTTTGCAAGCATAATTCGTTCCGGAAACGTGCTTGTAATCCAAAGCACTCGTATATCAAATTGAATTCATTGCATTGTCATTAAACAGATTCATTGCTTGCACTTGCTACGCCCTTATTCAGGTGGTGCTTTCTACAAAATTTTGACTATACGAGTGAGACTCGTCGACTGAGACCGAGCGAAGGAAGGCATTACCCACTATCCTGCAGTGAGAGAGAGAAAGAAAAGAACCAATCAGCTCAGTTGCGCGTTAGACAAAGCATATATGTAATACTCATATTGCAAGACCTCGCTTGTTTATCAGGTTAAAATTTATTAAAATTCAATCCAAGGTTTTACTGTATATGATATATTTGAATATATTAGTTTTAGTATATTTAGTAGAGGAACCACACTGGGAGTTTACATTCTTTATTTTTCAGTGGTTGAAATTATAGTATCAATAAGCAACATGTGATCTACACAGTGATCTACAGCTATGCATAAAATATTTTATTGACAGATGTATTCACCTGCTGTTTTATAACTATATATTTTTTCCTTGGTTAAATTACCTTGACAGATATTCAGAAATATCTGCAGAATATGTATATTTCTTGGGGACCACCGATGAAAAGGCACACACACAAGCTATGAGCCATGTTGAGACACACTTAACCATATACTTTTGGACTGTGGGTGGGATCTGGGGAAAATCATGTGGAAGAAATCTTCCATACACACAGAAGATGGCATGAACTGAATCCACAACCCACGAATTGTAATTCTACAGTGCAACCAAATGACTTGATCACATAGTAACAAACATAATAATTAAAAAACTAAGATAACAGTAATATTACTTATTATACTAAAACTGTAATAATATTGCTACTACTACTACTACTACTACTACTATTACTACTACCACAACTTACTACTACTACTACTACTACTACTACCTTATATTTACAGGAGTTGTGGTAAATGTCATAGAATATATGAAATAGGTTTGGGTACATATAGGCATTGTACCAGAATTAAACCTCGCTTAAAAATAAAACATTGCTCAAAAATGTTAGAACCCATTGAATTCAGTTTGCATTTTGCCAAAAGCCAGTTTTTTTGTTTTGTTTTAAATTCACAGGTATATACATATCTACATAGATTTTCATGCATAACCACTAATGACAAAATATATACATGTACAAATGATTACTGGATGCACCTTAGAACTTAATAGCACTTAGACTATCTTGGTTTTAATGTTTGGCAGGTTCATATCATATCTAAATATTAAGTAAAAAATGCAAAACTTATTGAAAAATAACTGGTTTACCCAGCATATCAGGTCAATAACTATGGTTGAATGGTAGCGGCATGATCGCCTCAAGGTCACAGCGGGCGGACTGACATCATCTGGATTTCCCTTGCATTAGTCACTGGAACATGCAAACCGGCACTGATATAAGACAGGACCTCAAGCCCAGAGAGAATGGCAGGGCATCCATGAGTCATGTTGTTAATGTGGCTCAGTATAGATGAGCCTGCATCACAGCTACCTCAGCAGCTGCCCTGCCATTTGCTCAGCGGCATGCCGTAAGTAGATTCTTGCTGTTAAGATGGCTGGCTGTAATGCACACAGGAAGGGGAGGTATAATGGTGAATTAGGGAGCCTGGGTCACTCTCTATCAAGCCTGGGTTACTCCACCTATTTGCATCGCACACCAGTTTGCTGATGTAGACATACTTTAAAGCTAGCTTAACACTACATGGTCGGTGAAGGTTTTTATTGGTGCTATATTCATACACGAATTCAATTAAGAAAGCAGAATTTCTTGATAAAGGAACTGTCCAACGTGTCTCAACGTGTGAAAGTGGCTGCATGTTTCAGAAAGCACACACAAGCAACTGGCTTCCAGTGATATAATGTTGTTACAATTGTTGATGTAAGGGTTTCACATTTCATTAGAAATATCACATTTAACTACTATCTGAGTAATTGGCATTTGTCCTTGCTAAACATCTCCCAGGGGTTACAAGATTTTTTCATATTGTACAATGTGTTTTTATAGAAATTTATTTAGTGAAAATATTTTCAATTAGTGATAATTGTGGCTGAATAACATGAGTTAACGGACATATCTCAACTTCCCTTATTTAGGATAATGTTACAAAAGACCTGTTCTGTTTAAAAATGGTCCACCAAATAAAGGCAATATATGGTAAACAACTCTATAATAATTGAACCTTTGAATCACATTTTATGAAATTACTTTTACAAACCGGTGCAGATACTATTTTTTCCACTCAATGCAAGAAAACAGCTAATGTTGCCAACCAATTGAACAGTAAGACATCTTAAACAGCACCCATCAATTTTCTGTAAACACTTGTCCTACTCATGATCAAATGGAGTTCTGGAAAATATCCTGGAGGCTAAGCCTGCAAGGCAGGAAACAACCCAGGACAGGTCACCAATGCATCACAGGACACACTCACACACCATTCACACTAATGGGCAGTCTGGTACCACTAATTCTCCTCAGCACATTTATGTGTTGTGGCAGTAAACTTGAGTACCTGGCGATAACCCCACCATGACACAGGGAAAACATGTAAACTCCACACATATGGAGCCATGGTAGAGACTCACACCATGGTCCCAGAGTTTTGAGGTAACAATACCAACCACTGCGCTACTGATCTTAAACAACCTTCAAAAACATTTTTTTTCCAATAATACTATAGATCTAAGTTTTACACACCGGTCCCATCACATTGAAAAGAGCATCTACAGTATTTTAGATGTATTTGCAGTACAACCAACACATGACTCTGTTTAGAGTTGCTTCAGGATCGATCTGTTCAAGTCAGGTTATATGATGTATAGGTATCCAGAAGTATCCTGGCTCTGGGTGACAGACCTTCAGTGTGAGTTAAACATGTCCTCCACCTGGGTATGCAACAAACAGATTGGGTGGGGATTTTCCCATATGCTTCTGTATACTCCCTATACTGTCTAAAAACACTACATTAGTTGTAGTCTGAACACACTGTGTTGGCATCTTTTTACTGATGTAATCAGTGTTCAAGAACATTATGGGTATGTGTAAAGATCTTTTTATGAAAGGTACTACTGTCCATCTGGTGAGCCTGGCTGCCCTGGATACACTGCGTCTATTTTTATCATCCCCCCTTCTTTGACCCTTGCTTTATTTTAAGACCACTGATTCATCTGTCATTCATTTCAGAAAGCCACAAGCCAGCTCTAGCTTTGCAGCTCACACTGTTCAGATGAAAGAGAAAGAGTTCCTTGCATAGGTGCGTGAATGTGTCTGTGTGCGTGCATGCAGAGTATGTGACCAAAAATCAGCGTGTTTACTAATGCACAGTTATTTATTCAGCTTGCTGGCCAGTGGCCCACTGTAATCAGCTTCATTACATCTATCAGCAGAAGGTTGCAGACCTCAGATGATAATGCACTAAACTGAGATCTCAAAAAAGCACATGCAATCGAGGTATGACACTGTAAAACACCTTTCTGGCTAGATCACTGGTCCGTTTTTGCATTTCTGGGTTCTGTAATTTAATTCCCTGTGTAAAACTGACAATTTAAACATAACAATCAACAGATTTTTTAAGGTGGGGGTCAGCATTTGTTCCCAATAAAGAGTCTCAGAGACACGATCATGGACCTGAGTTTAAAATGCATAATGATGCACAGGACAAATGACCAAGAGTGAGCTTTTTCAGAGAGTCCCAGCAGGGGAGGGTAACTTGTTGGAATGAAGGTACTGTTGCTTAATATCTACAACCTACTGTAGCAACCCGGAAAGTTGGATACAATGGTCAGCTGGACTTTAGGATTGGTCAGACAGCTAGCATGGGCTCCGCCTATTTACTTGACCAGGGAAGGAAAAAATAATAAAAATCAAAACATCCTCAGCACTTCACCCACTCCTGTGCACTTGACCTCACAGCACTTTAATCTCAATTGTGTTTGTTTTTATTTATTTAATTTAATCATTTTGATTTGTGTCTGAACATATATATATATATATATATATATATATATATATATATATACACAGCATATATATTATATCTAATTATACATCAATACATGTACTGTTATTATCTGTTAGTCTGGAAGATCTCAAGAGCACAGATTGCTTTGCAGCATGGATTCTCCATATGCGGCCTTACAGCACTGTCCAGAGTACACCTTTCAGCGGTAAGTTACATTGTGCAAATGTTTCTTTGTATTAAAATAAGTTCTGTAATCTTTTAGCAATGAAAACCATCCATGAGTGGTCATAATGCATACTTTAGTGCATTTCACTGAAGACTACTGGCTCTGTTCATTTTGAGGCTAAAGGACAGGTGATCAGGAAATGTTTTACTGTATACCTCTTATGGCTTTCTTAGCAAAACCCATAGGGAATGACCCATATATGTGCAGTAGAGCATAGACGTTTACTCTCGTTAACTAATGAAGCTGAAGCAGCATTTCTTCTGTCAAACAAGCTTAGGCAGCCTGGTGATTTTAGAGAGTATACGTGTGTAAATATGGGGTGGCTTTGTCTATGATTACAGCTGTTATGAGAGTATGATATTTATAGTTGTGCCATACTTATAGTAACAATGCAAGTATATAGAGGCCTCTGGTTTAAAGTAGCAGGCAGATCATCAAAATGATGGGCTACTTGTTTCCCCTAACACATACACGGCCACTGAGAAGTGTGGGTGTTTGGCCATTCAATCCAGCAGATAACAAGTACTATGATTGCATATACAGTGGGGCTGTTATTAACAACCAATGTGTCATCATTTATTTCTAAAAATAAAATTTCAGAACTGAAATCCTTCATGTTCATTTATATATTAATGTTAATACAAAATATAATTTTATAATAGCAATAATTATATATATCCATCCACCCTTCTAAGTGAATATTCAGCACAGTAGTGGGGGCCTGAGACCCATTTACTGTAACATAGTAATTAAAACATTCTCAACATATCCCTATATCTATGACAATTGATGTAGTATTCTGTGTTTTCTCATTTAACATGTAACCCTTAAATAAATCACAGTCAAAATGCCAGACTGCTACAGTTTTTATTATTGATGCTGCCATTACTCTTGAGTGGTTGAATGGATAACTTTTACTTATTTAGTTTTACTTATGTGTTTAACTAGTAATGGATTTAGTTATGATGTAGTCCTCAATTTTTGTCCACCCTTTCCAATTTTATGTCAATATAATTGTAATTTATAAAAATGTAGTCTATCATGATTCCATGTTAAAAAAGCCTAAATACAGGAACGTCAAGAAAGCAGCATTTACATGCCGATGCAGCATTTATGCTGAGTTGAAGGAATGTTATTTTATATTTGTAGCACCTGTGCAGAAATGTCATTAGGACAGTGATCATTGGGCCAAATGTGTGTGTGTGTGTGTGTGCTGATGTTTTTGTTGCTTAACTTGTTTTAATTAATTTCCATGTTTATTTTAAAGAAAGCAGAGGCCTTATGTGAATAATTACAAATAATGTAATAGATTGACTAAGCAACTATTCAAAACTAAGCTTTCAATTCATCTACAAAAAAATCCCAAATACTATGCCTTTTATCTATCGCTCACTGATACTAGTCATTACTAAAAATGACGTAAATTCTTCACACCAATTTCACAACCCAATAAAGAACCTAAACCACACATGAATGACAAAAAGTTATATATTTGTATATGTATCATCTATGGTTTCTGTATGCCAGGCAATCTGTTAGTTTTTTGTCCACCTATAAATGCTCCTTAACTTTAAATGCACCACCAATTCCACTCAAGTTCCGTAATGTGAAAACTGAATTATCTATGAAATGTTTAAAGTACAGTAAACTAAGGGTTACACATTGAGGATTTAACTTATATTTAACATATTGGAATTTCATAATTTGTGCGTGTCAAGTACAACACTTTTGTACATGCAAGGTTTATATATAAACTGCAATGAAAACATATTATCATTAAGTTTAGACAACTTAGATAACTTATGATAGACAGTTATAATACTGTCAACATGATTTCATGAACAAATCATGAAATAACAAAAATGTGGAACTTAAAAAATTCACATGCTCCTCCAGAATAGTGATTTCTGTTATAATAGCACCAAAACAAAACTGTCCATGACTTTTACTTACTGGTTAAAATTCAAATATGATACAATTTGGAAGACAGTTGATCATCGCTTCCAAGTACTCACATATTTTCACATAATTCTGAAAAATGAGTTACCAGGAAAAAAAAACAAACGTTTTACACAAATTCTCATCAAATTCTCTGGTTTGCCAAAAACAGAATTCTGGAGGTAAATACACTATGTACCTTTCATTCCCCAAGGTTTGGTGTTACAATATAAAAAACTAAAATACAAGCAATACCCAAAAATCTGCTCATCCTATTTTATTCTCTTCCACACTACATATGAGCAGGAAAATTATGCTTGTCAGACCAGAAGGCTATTCTATACAGTATGCCACATGCTCTTGTAAATGAAGATACGTGTAACTCATGTTAAATGTCTGGATGCTTCCTTCTGCTACAGCTGTACCTTTTTGTGGCGCTGTGATATGTTGGTTAGCTGAATGCTGTTAAGGCTGATTTTCTGGCACTGTACCATTGGCTAATGTTATTTAGTCGCCTGGGTGCAAATACAGCTCCTGTTCCATTTCCTCACTGAACAGGTAGCAGGGCACAGATCTCATCCCAGAGTGGTAAACCCATCTAGTCTCTAGCAATGAATGTGAACTATTCCTCCAGTGTAGCCATTCAGCACCTGTTGGGAGACTATGTAATTCCTGTGTTCTCATTGGGTTAAACTGCTTTCAAAATTAGTAAATGATAATTAATTGGAGTTAACTGTAAAGAAATGTAAATCATAGAAGATGGTTCTACACATGCCTTTACACACACATGCACTTTAATGACATCCCATTCATAATACATAGGCTTTAATATAGAGTTGGCTCACCCTGTGCAGTTATAACAGCTTCAGCTCCTCTAGGAAGACCCTCCACAAGCTTTAGGAATGTGTTTATGGAAATTGACCATTCTTCCAGGAGAACATTTGTGTGGTCAGGAACTGATGTCGGATGAGAAGGCCTACTTTAATTCATTCCAAAGGTGTTCTCTTGGGTTGAGGTCAGGGCTCTGTGCAGGCCAGTCAAGGTTCTCTACACCAGACTCACTCATCCATGTCCTTATGGACCTTGCTTTGTGCACTGATGTGTAATCATGTTGGAACAGGAAGGGGCCTCTTCTCCAAACTGTTCCCACAAAGTTGAGAGCATAAAATTGTCTAAAATGGCTTCAAATGTTCCAGCATTAAGAATTCCTTTCATCGGAACGAAGGGGCCAAGCTCAACCCCTGACAAACAACCCCACACTATAATTCCCTCTCCATCAAACTTTACATTTGGCATGATGCAGTCAAACAATTACCATTCTCCTGGCAACCACCAAACCCAGACTTGTCCACCAGATTGCCAGACAGAAATGTGATTCATCACTCCACAGAACACATCTCCACTACTAACAGTTTACCATGGAATATTTAGTAGTGAGGAAATTTTACAAATGGACTTATTGCACAAGTGGCATCCTATCACATACCATGCTTGAATTCACTGAGCGATCTATTCTTTCACAAATGTTTTTAGAAGCAGTCTGCTTGCCTAGGTGCTTGATTTTATATACCTGTGGCTATGGAAGTCATTGGAACACCTCAATTCAATGATTTGGAGAGGTGTTCCTGTACTTTTGGCAATATAGTTTATATAACGTTAAAACTCATACAAAAAAGATAAATCCAAACCCTGGGTATGAGCTGAATCTGTTTTCAGTGTAATGGGGAATATGTAAATAACAATTGTGATTAGTCATCCACAATGTCAATCGGTCTTTATCAGTCACGTGTCTGACACACCCCCATTTGGCATTTTGAGATGTAAACACATTTGGTTAACAAACTTAATATTTCATATTCAGTGTTTTTTCTCCACAAAAATGCATTTTTTTATGTAACCAGTAATAAGCAATTTTCATTTCAAAAACACACTAGTACTTGGTGTTTAATCCTCGTGTGTGCCACGACCCCCTTCATTAACCACGTGTGCTGCCCTGTTTGTGACAGGCTGTTTTCCATCAGTTTGATATGTCCTCTGTATTTAAGTCCGAGTCTGAATCCGTATCCCCAGATCCGTCACTGGTGTTTGTTGCCATCTGCCATGTGCTTCCCTCATTTCCCCATAATAACCCCTTGTGTCCTGGATCCTCACCTGCCTGACTCATCCTTCCTTGCTTCCTGCTAGCTCGCCTGACATTGGTCACAACACCAAGCCTGTATTCTGCTTGCCACTTAACTTTATTAGTCACATTTAAAATAAAATATATGTCAATGACATTTTTGTGGTGTTCTCGACTCCTTTCTTAACCCTCGAGGGTCAAGTGCATCATCAACGATGCAGCAAACTTTTTGTGTCTATTTCTGTTTATATCTCGCTGAAATCTTAATGTAGAATCATGAAAAAAACGCTGGCTAAATCCTTAATCTGTCTTCTTTTCAAAATATCTATTGTTGGAAGTATTAAACTTTTTTTAAATTGGGTTAAATCAACAAAAAATATTTTACTTTGTTTTACCTGCATTGGGGGTATGTAATACCACTCTCACCCAAAGATCTGTATTCACATTATAAATAGCCGCATTGGCACGTATTCAGATCGCATTTGCATGGTGATTTGATGAACAGCACAACGGTGAAACGTGATCCAGATACATTCCCATCAACGCCATAAAAGGGGGGTAGGGATGTGGCCAGGTGTCAATGGCTCATTCACACACATGAAAGTTGCTACATATTCGGAAGGAAATGAGCCAGAAGGAAAGGAGCCAGGAATAGTTATCTGGGAACAAAACAAACTGTCAGCATTGCTTACTATGTACTTTTATTATGTTTCTGCGAGTGTTCCAAACTGCATTTTGTAATGTCTATACTTTGATGTCAAATTACAAACTTAACAAAAATCTGACATATTCATATACATTAAAATAAAGATGAGTGTAATGGCAAAACAAATATATAAGAAATAATTTATTTGCCATGAATTAAGTTTATGATATTTTAAGCAATGTGTGATCATGTCCCAGTCAGTGAAAGTGTGTTTCATACCCCTAGACCCCAGAGGGTTAAAGGCAGTGCAAGTTCCCGAAAAGGGGTGTGCTGCTAGCGGCTGTAGCATAGTAACACATACATGCTCTGCTGGTTCCCGGGTCAGGAGTGATTCTTCCAGATATTCAGCAGGGAGAGAAAATGGAGAGAGAGACGGACCCCACAAATATTGTTGGTGCATCCTTGGGTCTCTTCTCCTTTTGCTTTCTCTTCTTCCTTTTTATGGCAGTTTCGGGTACTGTGGTCGGCTACAATGGCAGATCCATCGGTACTCCATTGTCCAATGCCTCCTGCTGCCTAATGGTCTCAGCCGCTACTTCCCTGAGTTGCCATAGGTTCCGCCAAACCTCCTCGGCTAGGAAGGCATCCTTCATCGTGGAAATCCCCTGCAGGATATCCCCTGTATGGATTGCCAGGGCGCAAGCTGGAGGTCCTCCAGGAGCTCTGGCTGTTGCAGCCAGTATATCGCCTCAGCGACTAGATTGCCATATTCAGCTTCCATTAGCTGAGGTGCCTTCTTCGGGAGATCCATCATTCTGTTGTGATGAGCAACCTGGAAAAGAGGAAGAACGAGGCAGGCAGGAGATGATCCAGGACACAAGGGTTTATTATGGGGAAACGAGGGAAGCACAAGGCAGACAGCAACAAACATCAATGACTGGGGATATGGACTCAAACGCGATACACAGGACATATCAAACTGAAAGACAACAGCTGGTCACAATTGGGGCAGCACATATGGTTAATGAGGGGGCGTGGCACACACGAGGATCAGAGGAGCTGAGCATGACACTTGTTATACACTGAGTTTATACAGATCCTTCCAGACATCATGTGAAATGTTAGAAACCGTACTTGCAAATGTTTCTAAACTTAAACTTTGTTTGCACAGCACACAGTGACAGCTACCTTATCCAGCATTATAGTTTATAATCCATGCATGCAAATATACACATACATGCACTGATAAATGTGTCATTACAGTTCTGTTCTTTACTCTTGTCATAAAAAAGCATTCACTCTGTAATGCTAGTTTAACACGAACAGATTAACCTATTTATGATACCCTTCGTAGTGAAGCTAGCTTGCTAGCATAGGTTAACCAATTTGAAAATACCAACTTTAGAAGACAAAAAAAAATGCATATTCAGTAATACTACTAACAAAAAATTGCTTGACTTTATGAAAACGTAGACTGCAAGCACGCATTAAAGGAGATATCATGTTCTTTTCATCTCATTGCTGCGGCCCAGGCAACCCGATGCATCTTTGTTGCCTCCTCTATCTGTTCATATCCTCTTTTCCAAGTGGGAAACCAAAAAAATGTCATGTTGTGGTCCACATTTTCTATCATTTCTGCCATGTGATTTAGTAAGACAGTCTTTCACACAGGATGAGTGTCCCATCTTACCAAAGATAATGCTGCAAGCAAATTCTGGCACTTGAATTGTATACACTCACAATGGCGATTCGACCCACAATACACTGTGGCTATAGCGAGTGTGACGTCAGCTGTCAAAGAGCGATACATGGGGTGTTTTGGAAAGAACATGTACTTTTACAAAAATAAATATGACAAAAATTCTATATACACCAACACCATTCATTAAGACACAGAAGTTGTAATGTATTGTATGATTCAGTAAAGATGAAGAGATCTTATTTGAGTTCAATCAAGAGAATATTTTAAAAATAAAGTTAAACTAAAGCCTAATCAGAGGTTTGTACTAACTGTGGGTTCACAATATATGCTATCTTGATATGTTAATCCATGTTCGCAGGCAGGAACAAAGATTAAAAAAAACAAGCACGATAACTGAAATACTTGAACCCAAGAAATACAGGGCAGCGTGTGGCTCAGTGGGTTAACCCTGTGTGCCTGTAATCAGCAAGTCACCAGTCAGCCTCAGGATGTCTGCGAGTCCTTGAGCAAGGCCTTTAACACACACACACAGATAGATAGATAGATAGATAGATATACAGTGGAACCTCGGTTCTTGAACTCACTAGAACTTGAATTTCTTGAAAGTCGAACAAACCAGTTTAACCTAGAACTCGATCTGAATATCAGAACTTGAACCATGAACGCTGACATAATATAAATCGTAGGTGCCAGGAAATGAGTCATACTACAATGTGATTCTTACTTGAATGCCTTCTTCACAGACAAGACAATTAACCAAATAAAGCAGCGCAACATTACAGTAACTACCAATAAATAAACCACTAACTTACGTGGACTATTAGAGCATTTATGTTGTTTATTTAAACTTTATTTTACCAGGTAAATTAACTGATAACCAGTTCTCACTGCTTTACGTGATACTCGGGAAAAATAGCAGATTACACATCAGAACTGCCTGGGATACAAACATCACGCGTGTAACTAAACTCTTCAGCCAATACGGGCAAAGGCTCTTCCAGTTTGTGCAGCTGCGTGAGAGGTCGCAATGCATCTAACCATAATGCATTGCATCTGGATCAGAATGTGTTGCTTTAAGCTAGCACTGTAAGCAAGTCAAACACACCTAATGAACGGACTGGGGAAACAAACTGAAATGCGGACTTAATACAGAGGACTAATGACAACAACCAGGAATAGTTGATCACACAGGGATTCCACACGGGGTTAAGGAGGGGACATGGCACATGGAAGGAGCGGACGATCGGGGCAGGACAAGGGTCATGTTGGGATAAGATCTTTATCATTTTGGAAGCCATTAAAAAAATGCTCTTCTTGTTTTATCCTGTTCATTTTCTGTTTAAATGCTTAAAAAAAACATATTTAGGTGGAATATTGGGGGGGCTGGGAACTAATTAATTGGTTTTCCATGATTTCTTATGGAAAAATTTGATCAGAACTCAAATTTTCATTTAGCATAGGACTGGGATAGCTAGGGAGTTCTTAGCTACATGCTCAGCTCATTTAGTCACAGGGAGCAAGTGTGGAGGGTGATAAACCTGGGAAACACAGAGAGAAGAATGGGTTGGCTAGCAACACCTGGGGAAACAATGGACAGAAAGGGAAGAAGCAGGGGCCAATCCTTGTGTGCATATTTCATTTATCTGTGGACACAGGCAATCGTGGATCAATCTTACGTGAATGATATTCCACCTGACCAGGAGAGGACAGTGGGGTGTACACACCAAGAGATAATTTGGTAGAGCTGCGATAACAAACATGATTACTATATAGTTTGAACTGTGTCTAAATAAAATTAAATCAAACACATAACATGATGTTGCTTTGTTTATTTTATGTTACACCACAACAGTGGGTGTAGAATGTTTCGAGCAGACTCACATACACAGTGGAAATAAATGTATGCTTCTTTGCAGTTATTCCTTTTAAATTACAGGTCATCTGCACATCTTCAAAATCTCAATGCAACGTATCATATACAGCTCTGGAAAAAATTGAAACCACTCCATGTTTTAAAAAAAATCTACATTTTTTAAATCCTGTTTAATCCTGGTTCCGCTGGCTCAATGCTACATGACAGGTTGCTTCCAGGCTCAGAATTTCTAACGCAGCAATACAGAAGGGGAAGAACAAGGGGAAACAGATGACACTGGGAACAACCAAAAACTAGCCAAGTAGATCATGGAAGTGACTTTAATGGCATAGATGACTGAATGGGAAAAATTAAGTGCAAGTGCAAAGTGCACCGCTAGGACAGATCATACCAGGCTCCTAGAAGTAGGGCTAATGGTCCATAAAGCAAGGCAGAAGGCCTTCATCAATGAGAATCAGGGTAAAGCTGTGTAAATTTTACACAAATTCACAACCGTGAAGTGAGAAATGAGTGAAACAAAAATATGTACTGTGGTTTCTTAAATTTGCTGTATAGGATTTTAGGATTTTCAGGAAACACATACCTTGGGTCTTTAGCATATAAATTTCCCCGGCATACAAAATTTCACATGGAGGATTATTACTGTCGACTACTGTGGTTACACTTTGTATAGTAGAGGGGCAGAAAAAACACAGTGATGACACTCCTATAGTGACCCATTGTATAAAATAGGAGAAATTTTTACCCTTATTACACCCACTCACACTCTTTTTGTCCATAAAGTGCAAGGTGTGAACGGAACATTACATAGTGGTAGTTTTTGCAATGTTCGTCCAATTTAACTTCTTTTGCGGAGAAAGAATGACAATGGATTTTCATCATGGGACACTTTTGAGAGGTGAGTACTTTCTATATAAATAAGCCGGAAAACATATTTTGCCTGGCAGCCTTATGAAATATTCTACAATATTCTTATTTGTACATTATTTCGATGGGAAGATGATTCAAAACGGTTTTAAAGTTTAACATTTCTATGTTCATTTTTCAAATAGGTTTTCCCCTTTAAAATCAAGGAATTAAGTTTTAGCATGCTGCATGCAAAAATAGCAACTTTTGACACATATTGTATTTAGTTTAACCATTAATAATGCTTGTACAAAAAAACAATGAGTTGTTTATTTAAAATAATCGATAACTACAGCCCTAATGCACACACACGTGTACACACAAAAAAACACTTTTTGAACAAACTTAACCTTTTACACCTTTTTAAACTTCTGTCTCATGTTTCACCTCACCCTGTGGATTTGGAGTCCCTGGCAAGTCTACATATTTGTTGGACATCTGATATCTGTTGGACATCTGCAACACAGTGATGTAATTAGCACAAGGATTGAATCAGGTATGTTAAATGAGGGGAAACCCAAAAATGTGGAGGGCTCTGGCCCTCCAGGACTGGAGTTTGACACCCCTGGTCTAGATGGTATGACAAATTAGATATTCAGGTACCTCCACAGCTCCTCATAACTACAACAACTATTCTTCTTCTACTCTGTCTTCATTAACCTTTGCTCCATGAAAGTCAGTACTGCCATCTACTGGAAATACCTAGTCATTTTCCTTGCACATGCGCAGTTGATGTGAGCAAAAATCTGGGGTGGACACCACTGATGAAATTTACATTAATAAAGCTGTGCAAGGACCCTAACAGCTTCTAAGTTAGACAGTTCAGTGTTCTTTTGGGCCCCCTACATAGGTTATGATATTGTTTCTGTTGTATGAATTCTGAAATGATGACAAATATTGCCAAAGTTTTTTTAATATTGACACTAAGTTGGCTACACTGCCAAACATCATTTTTTCTGAATATAACTAAAACAACTATGTCAGCAAACACTCTTTTTTCTCAGTTTATGACATTGCTCTCAAAATAATGGGATATTTATAAATAATAAAAAACTACTAAAATCTAAAACCTATTTGGCAAATGACTCAAAAATCAGAAGCCTGACAACTATTAATAGTACACTTAATAACTGAAAAGACACTTATTTTAAGGTATTAGCCTTCAACAAAATAAAACAAATATTGCAAATGACAATATTTTAAACAGTGTTTTAAAATTAAACAAACCTGCATCAAGCATGTGATGCTGAATAGTTTGATTTCAGCTGTGAATTCTGGGATTCTGTGTAACCACACTACCAAAGCTTTGGCGCTGTTTACATCCCAGAAGGAGTACCGTTTGTTTCTTTAAAAAACTTTAATATAGCCCTAATTTTAACGCATCATGAAAGTATAATGGTATATACAGCAGTGTTATCCTATATCTTGTTTTGCAAAATATCAGTATACCATATAAATTTATTAAAATATTTTTTGTAAATATTTTTTTACACTGTTCAAGTAAATTGTATGGCCCGGTTCGGTCCTCGCTGAGGCCCCCAGATTGAAAACCCACTTTAATAGTCATCAGCTGTGGTGAAACTGCAGATGGCTTAACAGCAAAAGTATGGTAATCTAACAATTTAATTCTCCTTTGCACAAAATCTATATGTATTACAAAACAGAAGTATTTGAAGTATTTTTCGTTTTTATGCATTTTTGTAGCAAAGTGAATTTGCATTGCCTTTTAAGTTGGAGATGAGTTTGCTTTGTTATTTGATTAGTGTTATTTAAATATTTCTGTGTTTAGCCAGAAGTTTGGGCTGTTTGGATCGGTTTAATATGAACAATTTTGTGCTCTTGCAGATAGAATCAAATGCTGCTGTAATTTCTAAAGTTTTTGACTCTGAGCATTAGTACAAAGTTCACTTAATTTATTGATATAAATTAATATTTAGTTACTTCACATTTCATGATGTTCACAATCCAAGTACAAAACTGTTCATATGCAGCCTAGATGCTCTTTAAAATAAATAAATAAAAATATCAATAATCCACTACAGACTCCTCTCAACATCATTTAATTTAGCACTCGCATCTTCTGGTCATCAGGAGTGTAGAAGTCAGATTGTTTTTAGCAATTAAAATACTACTGTGGTCGAAGTCCAGTCAGTGAAAAAACTAGGATTTCTGCAAAACCTCATTACATGGTCAAATTGTTAACAGAGTTCTTTGATTTATATTTTAATGTGTCATTAATATGTGTGTGTGTGTGTGATATATGACCGGTTATGGGAAATGGCCGAAACTTTATTTGGCTGTTGTGGGCCACAGCCACGTCACCCACACTTTATATTCCAATGGAACAGTCGTAGAAGTCCTGCACTACACCCTCTCTACTTATTCTAGATCATTTTTCTTTCCTCCCGCCAGCATCTCAGCTCTCCTGCCTCCTCTGGCTCCTCCCACACACCAAGATGGGTGTATGCTCACAGAAAATATGCCTCCCCAGCAACCTCTGTAACACAATTCTTAAACACACTACAATACCCTGTTCTTACTTAAGTCCTCAAACCAAGGACAAAGTCCCTGAACCTTGTGGGGGGTCTCCTCCTTCTCCTTAGATGTCCTTAGGAGGCATGGCCCCTTGAGGAACAATGGGTGCCACAGGGGCAGACTGGTCACCTCCGGCTGCTTGGTCCAAACTGACTGGCATACTCAGCCTAGCTGGAGATAGTATAGCAGGGGACAGGGGGCTTCCCCTTCTGCCCCGTACCCCTGAGGTATCACAGTTCGCTTGTAAGGCACCAGCCGGTTATGATGGAGTACAACTTTGGGTCTCCGGGAAGGCAGTTGCACCCTATGCACAATTTCCCCCACCCTCTCCAGGACCAGACATGGCCCCACCCAGTGGGAGTCCAACTGCTAAGGTTCGGTTAAACCGCTTCACTAACCCATCACTTTGGGGGTGGAAAGGTGTGGTGCACGTCTTTGTGATGATGGAAAATACCCAGGATTCAAAATTCTTCCCTTGATCACTATGGATGGACTCCGGGACCTGCTGAGCATCCCCTTAACCAGGGCATTGGCCACAGTCTCAGCCTCAGCCTCCTCATCCGGCAAGGCATAGGCCTCCAGCCATTTGGTGAAGTAGTACATGGCTGTCAATATAAAGCGGTTCCCCTGTGTTGTGCATGGGAACGGCCTCATTTCATCAACCCCCACCCTCTGCATGGGTTCACCGACCATGAACTGCTGGAGCTGGGTCCTAGACTGCCCCTGTGGTCTCTTTTGTGCCACACAAAGGTCACAGCACCTGCAAAAGTCCTCCACATCCCTCCCCAGTAAAAGTCCTGACACACACACCGGAGGGTTTTAGTCACGCCAAAGTGCCCAGACCCTAAAGAGCCATGCAGAGCCTTCAGCACCTCCTCTTGCATCCCTTTAGGTACCACAATCTGCCATCTCTTCTCCCCTGTTGCTGGCTCCACCCAGGCCCACTGCAGGACTCCATCCAGCAGGCGTAATGTGTTGAACATTGCCCATAGCCGTAATGTGTTGAATTTTGCCCATAGCCCTTTGACGACCAGGGAGCGGGATGCCACTTCTTCCCATGATGGCCACTGCTGTGCGCTCACCCATAGCATAACAAGTTGCAGGGCTGGGTCACATTGCTGCTTCTCAGCTCACTCAGGGGCTCCCACCCCCTGTAGTTCTCTGTATGCCTTCCCTGGCATCCCTCCGCTCACAATACTTGCACTTGTGTGTACTGCATGGGCACCAAGACAGTGTGACAGCGTTGCCATGTTGATCTCCTGCATGGTGGACCACCGTGAACTCGTAGCTCTGGAGTTCCTCCAGCCAACGAGCCATCTGGCCTTCTGGCTCTTTAAAGGACATCAACTACTGCAGGGAGGCATGGTCAGAGCACAGTGCTGACCACTCAGATAATTCGTAAAATGCCTGACGGCAGAGACTGCAGCTAACAGTTCCCGATGGGTGACACAATACCTCCATTCTGCTTTGCTCAGTGCCCTGCAATAAAAGGCCTCCACCCATTGCCCATCTGGCCACCTCTGGGACAAAACTGCCCCCACCCCCTACCTACTGGCATCAGTGTCCAGTACAAAAAGCAAGTCGGAGTCAGGGGGCACCATGCAGGATAGGTGAGCTTCCTGTAGAGGTCGAAAAGCTGCCTGGCAATTCTCCGACCAGACAAAATTAAGCAAACCCTAAAAAACTTTTCTGCCCTCTCTGATCTACAGGTGTGGGTCACTCATATATGGTGTGCACCTTGTCCTCCACAGTGCCCACCCCCTCGCAGCCCATCCAATGCCCCAGGAAGGTCAGTTCCCTGCTCAGGAGCTTGCCCTTGTCAGGGTGTAGCTTCAGCCCTGCTGCCCTGATCCTCTCCAGCACCTGCCACAAAGTGGTGACTGCTTAGGAGAATGAGTTTGCATGCACCAGTATGTCATCCAGGAAAACAAGACATACATGACACGGGGGCCCTCCCAGCACCTGTTCCATCAAACGTGGCCGGTGCATTACATAGGCCAAAGCAAAGAACCATGAACTGTCACAACCCCTTGCCATTACTTAATGCAGTCTTAGGTCTAGCTTCAGGGGACAGAGGCAGTAACCGCTCTTCAGGTCTAGAGACGAAAACCTAGAACAGTCAACTTCCAGGTCAAGGCATTCATCCACATGTAGGAGGGAGTAAGATTCTTTTTTGTTACCTCATTAAGCTTTCTGTAATCAACACAGAAGTGCCACTCTCCCCACTCCTTAGGGACCATGACCACTGCAGATGCTCAGGGGCTCTCAGAAAGCATTGTTATGCCAGCATGTAACATCTTCACTAGAGCCTGCTCTGCGGCTTCCTGTCGGCCCAGCAGGAGATGGCGTGGATGCTGCCGTATGGGTGCAGCATCTACCGTGTTAATACTGTGTTGCACCAGGGAAGTCTGCCCCAACTCATTGTCATTGAATGGAAAGCAGTCCTGAAATTCCAGCAACAACTGCCACAGTTATTTCTGCTGCTTCTGTGCTGGATCTCCTGCAGAGCCGCCATTTTCCTATCCTCTCTGTCCAGCAAAGCATCTGGTCTGCCATGTCCCTCCAGTACCTGGCTTGGAATGCACACTTGGGTAGCAGGAGCCTCAATAACAGGTATGGGCCCCTTTATATGGCTATGCCGGGTCCCTTCTGGGTTCCCCGCCTCCTCAAAACAGGTAGGTTGTGTGGGGCATGCCAGGGGCTCATTCTGACGTGTACCATGTGGGCTGGTTTTGCACAATTCTTTACATGTCCTTAGCCAGCCTGCCTGGGGTCCCGCTGCCATTTCACCAGCTCACTGGCCATCTTTACCACATGGCCACTGTTGAAACTCAATGTGGCATTTCCTAGGTCCAACAGACGTTCCTGATCCCTCAAAAAGTCTAGACCCAGAATGCATGTGTCCTGCACATCAACTACCTAAACCAGATGCTGCACACTCTTGACCCCAACTGCTAACCTCAGCAGTCCCTGCTCCCTCATTGGCACTAGCTCACCAGTTATTCACCTCTGGATGGACCAGCGTGACTGTAGACCCAGTGTCTACCAGGGCTGTGCACGGAACCCCTTTGACGCTGGAATGTGGCAGAAATCTGACACCAAAGTCCACCCCACCACAACCACTCCATGCTCACCTACCCAGTTGGTACAAGTGGGCAGGATAACCTGTGTAGATGACGAGTGGAACATGGGTGTGGGGGCCTGCAGCATCCTGCCTACTGTGATCCCGCACTGTTTTCTGCTGGTTTAGCTCATGCTGGGCAAGATCTGACAAAGTGGTCTGGCTGTCCACATCCCCAGCAAAAATGGACCGGTGCCTAATGGGTGCCTGGCTGGAGTCAAGGTTATCCCTGTATCATCTCTTTTTTTTTTTTTTTTTTTTATATTCCCTCCACCACCCCCCCTCTGCGGAGGACTACTTTATTTGTATTTATTTATTTATTTTTATTTGCTTCCTC
>JABFDZ020000037.1:11582642-11601904 GCA_019775955.2 Pollimyrus isidori
CACCTCCCTTCTTACCTATACGGTCTTTATGGAACAACGTGTAACCATCCATATTATATTCTTGTCCATCCTTTTCTTTCAACCACGTTTCAGTTATTTCTTTCTTGCTGGAGATCAATGAAGCGCACATCCCACAAACACAACCTCACTTCTTCACTACAATTTTTCTCTTCATTGTGCGCTGTGCACGCATTATGGCGGACAACCAGCTCACATCAGTGATTTCATCAAAAACATTAATAGGTAAAATCAGATGTGTTCATTATTAGATAGTTTGTTGCAACTGAAATATTTTGATGCTTTCTTTGATTTTTATGTATTTATCCAGACTTGAAAATCATCAAAATCAAATTCCATACTGCCTAGGAATGCTATTTTGTCTAACATTGTGAGATACATTATCAGAACTTATAAGGACATCCATCAGTACTTTTGACACTAACACAGTGGATCTTTTAGATAACATGTGGTCAGATTTTAAAATAAATTAATTTTATTATTTTTGGATTGCAGACTTTTCCCTGAGCACTTCCTGTTTTATATCTTTAGGCTATCAGGTGTATGTATTGGTGTGTTCTGTAAAATGTGATGATTAGCTGTACTGATTTGCTGAGAACCATTACTATGGATTTTAAATCTGGCGCTTTTGCCTGGATGTAATTATTTAAACTGGATCCATTATCTACTGCTTAAACACAATGGACACATTGTCTTAAAAGGAGTTCAAATATTCTCAACTCTCTGTGTGTCCTTTGTCTGTGGTCTTATTCTTATTTCTACCTGTATGATAAAGTGTTAAAGAGCAAACAAGGTAAGACTTCCTCAGTACAGGCGGGCAATGTCCTTGAATGTGAATGCACTTCCTGTGTAGTAATATATATATAGAATGAAAAGGATGTTAAAATCTTTACACATCAGCCCTGGGCATTCACTCCTTTAGCCTGTCTGGCAGTGAAAACAGATCAGGGCTCCCCTCCCACTAAAGGAATGCTGCTCTCTCTCTTCCTTAGGTGCTGTCTGGTACTGGGTGGGGGGCTAAAAAAAGAGTAGCAAGCAGAGCGTCGCTTTCTGTATCTGCAAGATCCGCTCCTCTGCTTCAGTGGTTAGCACACCTCTGTAACCTTTAGCAACAGGAGACCTCAGAGTACAGGCCATGACACATGGGGAGGTCCGGGACTATCCAGCAATTACACACTTAGCAGCACCCTTTGATGAAGGGCCAGACTTGGCACTGCCTTTCCCTCTTTCACGTCTCATTAGTATGCATCTTTCAGTCAACCCCCACAGAGGGCATGTTTGCATTGTCTAGGGCTTGCGCTTAGTAAGGCATTTTTTTTACTTCTTGTTTTCTTTAGCTGCAGGGTAGCAATTTAGCAAAGAAGCTGCAGCCATGTCTTGGGTCCTTGCTTGATAAACAGGTCTCTCTTTGCAACAAGGGGGGAAGAACATTTGGGTTAAAATCACAAAGGAATGTGCTGGAAACAGTGGTAGCAGGAACACAATACTTTCCCCAAAATAACTGATTTTAGGCCAAGGTTCAAATCAGCTGAGCGTGGCAGAGTAGGGAGTCATCTAGAAAGATGCCAGTTCCCTTAAACTGCTAACACAGTTGTTTCGCTCCCGGTTGAAACAGAGTCATGACCTCTGATTATGAATTTGGAATCTCACCTGTATATATCATAATGTCACTTCCCTACAAATTCAGTAAATGTAACCGTGTGTATCTGTGTGTGAATATGCATGATTTCCTCCTTATGAAATAGTGTTAAAAAAAATCCCTTGATAAAATTCTGTATATTACTGATAAGTGGTCATTTACAAAAAACATAAGCAATAAAAAATCCCTCTCTCTCTGAACAGGTTCAATAACCTTGGATAAACCATGTTTGAAATTCGAAGCATCATTCCAGTATTGTTTGCTTTTATGATAATAAGGAAAAATATCTTGAATTTGTAGGTACAGATTTGTGGTCGCAGCTAACGAGACTGTAAGACACCTCCCCAGCACTCATAAGCTCCACCATTTGCCCTTCAGCAAATTCAGAAGTACTGCGTGGAATGATAGGCCTAGGAATTAAACCAAATTCCCATTAGACTATAAGGTTTTTGCTTTGATTTGAATATGGTTCATGTTGTTGAATATGATTCAGTACTCATAGTATCAAGCGTAATGATCTGCATGAGCTGCATGTAGGACCAATCCCTTATAAAGATTAAGCTGAACCACAAAGTACCTGGTGAGAATTCAAAAATCACAAAGAATTTGTAATGTGTGGTGTATATAAATCACAAAGAATGTACAATGAGTGGTGTATGTTAGGGATAAAACACAAGAAGGTGTGCTGTTATACAGAAATAATGAATCACTACTTGTTTTAATGTTCCCTGAAGTGAAGGACCGCTCACCAAGTTGGTGTTCATTATTTTCATATAATCACATAAAATGGATTATTCTGCTTGTACCATGGCTGACAAGCAAAAAATAAAATAAACTAGTCACAGTTCACTATTCAAAAGAACATTATTTCAGTTAGCATTTAATAATGTTCCAATGTGCCCTTAAAGATATAGTCCATATAAGAATAAAACATTATTTTTTGAGTCAAGGCACTAATAAGCAGTAGATACATATGTATTTTACTTCAATTATTTTTAGCTTTGTGACTGTGTTTGGCTTTGTAATATTCATTTGCCTTGTCCTAAACTAATATATATAATATATCCTAATGAAATTATTATATCTTTTAAATTTTATATCTTTTAAATAGTTTTAAATATAAATAAATGGTATGGTCTATTCCTTGCTGTGTCCCCTTATCTGGTGGCCCTTTCCCAGCTAATATATATAATATATATTAATGAAGATATTATATCTTTTAAATTTTATATCTTTTAAATAGTTTTAAATATAAATAAATGGTATGGTCTATTCCTTGCTGTGTCCCCTTATCTGGTGGCCCTTTCCCAGCTGTTCCCCATGTTTGTTCTATCTGTCCATTCTGTCTGGATTCCTGGTTTTTATTGGTGGTTCTGTGTCTAGTATTTCACTGTCTGGTCTTGTGTTCTCTGTCTCTGTGGCCATGACATTACCCTCACATGCCTAGTGTTCACGCATTTGGTTGGTGGTAATGTCCAGGTCAGCGCCTGTCCGACCCTGCACTTCATGTCCCCTTCCTGTTTGGCCAGCAGGTGTTTCTGGCTATCCTGTCCTCTTCCCTGCTTCTTTCCCTTCAGCCCCAGTGTGCCTAGCCTCTAGCGTGCTTTTCCTGTTCCCCAGACTGCTGCATAGCTTAGTAGGATGAATCTGTAGCCTAGATTCTGTTCCCCTGTGTCATGGGTTTGAGGCTGGCTTGAGAGCAATCCCACCTGTTTTGTTTTCTGATTTATTGTTCCCTAGTGTTTATTTAGTGTTTTCTTATTCTAGATTTTCCTCAGGTTTAGTGATTATTTCTGTATATTTTTATTTCTAGGTCCCTGGTGGTGTTCCCGCAAGCCGTTGCTGTAGATTGTTATTCCTTAGGGTTTGTTCATTTTCTTAGCTCTGTGTTTTCTTACAATTATTGTGTTCGCCATGTTTCTCATTGCTCCTTTGTCTCCCTTGATTGGTTCATTGGTTGAGTTATACCTGTTCCTTGTAGCTCACATTGCAGTAAATTAAAGGGTCATGTTTTAGGGTACCAATTTGGATATATCTGCCCTAAATGCTTATTGTATTATTTCATTATTGTAAAGTCCTCAGGATACTTGGAGGTTTTTCGATAAAATCGACAAATACCAAAGTACTTTAAATATCTATGAGAATGTAAATTTACAAATTTTATACACTGAGATCACCGTAAATTAAATGATATGAAAAGACAAAGAAGAGTGTTATCTTTTAGTCAACGTCAATCATAAAAACATAATATTAGTTTGATTACATTTTGGGGAATTTGTTTTAAAACTGTGAATCATATTGGCACTATGTTGGGGTCATTAAAATGAGAAGACATTGAATTTTCACAAAATGGAGGGAGTTTAAAGATAAGTGGACTATATTGGAATGAATAACGGTCATCTTCCCAATGTCGCTCCCACACACTTTTTTCAATATGTTTCAAGACTTAATTGTATTGACACTAAGACCTATTTTTTATTATCCTAAAGAGATTTGCACTTTTCGTTATGTATAGAGAGAAGCAATGTACGGGAGTCACACTGTTAAGGACTGTCTGGATTGCATTAAAAGCTCCTTAGAGGAGTTTGAGGAAGGTGTATATTCTCATACAACTTTTTTTTCCTTCTACTTTTTGCCCCCTTTGGGCAGAAGTGCTCAGATGAGCTGTTCATTGAGATCCACTCTCCAGATAATATGCCTAATGTTTAGATAATATGCAAATAATTTACCAGGCATAAATATCTGGGTCATTGTGTCTCAGCTTTGTTTACAAGTTTATTTTCTTGCTAATACTTAAAATATAAATAATAAATAAATAAATAAATAAATATGCTTCTTCACTTTATTTTTCACTTTTATTTAGTTTAAATAAATATGCCATTGTGACAGTAATATTGCATTACTGTTTGGCTTAGATATCACTTCTGTTTCAAATGTATGTCATCTGTGCTTGATGCAATACGGCCTCTTGGGTAATAGAGTTTTTGTTGAAGTAAGATATTTTTTCATGTTTGTCAAAGTATTACATATATGTTCAGTTACCTTTAAAGTCTTTGACTGGTGCAATACTGAATTAAAACTGAAAAATGAAATGTGCATCAGGACAGGATCTGATGAATTCTGAAAACCTACATCTTACTGTTTAAAACTGAGAAATCTGTGTAGCTTAACAGTTGAAATTGAATAAATGAAGCATGAACAACTACAAACAGCAGCATTTTAGTGTTATACCTGAGTAGGTGAAGGTGTGGAATCTAGCATTGGGCGGGCAGGTGTCAGACTCCTCCCCTTAGTAGTATATATGGCAATCCCCATAGAATCCTATAGAGACTCTGATTATCCTGTCAACATCCATAGACCCCCAACAAATCCTAAAAGCAGGGGAAACAAGGTAGAGAACCCTGGAGCCAGAGGAGCAAACAGCGGCTGCACTGCTCAACCTCAGCGCCAACATGTTGTACTTGGAGACGGCAGCCCCAACACAGTATAGTGAGGTAAGAGGCTTGGAGATCTCCTCTCTGTCCCACCTCAGTGTCCCACTAAGGAAGTTACTTCTTTCGGTGGCAGTGGTTCAGCTTAATAATGGCTGAAATGGAAGCAGCCTCAGAGATGCCATTCCACCGATTCTGACCTTGACAATTTTGGCGTCTTTCAGAATTTTTTTTAAATAAATTGGTAATATATTATTAAACATAATTATAATACAGCTATCTTTATAACAGGCTGGTCAGTGTTGTGAATCTTCATATGGGTCATGCCATGAATCTCTCATAAATTAGTGGGTGCAAGTAATTTGTCTTCTGTTTAGCACTTGGAACAAGAATTTTAGAATCTCTATTTACAAAGGGTATTTTAGTTTTATATAAATCAGGTACCAGTTAAAACAGTATAAGTAAGTGATTACATATTGATGTTTGGACAGTGGCAGATGCTATGGTCACCTCTGTTTCAGTAAGTCTATTTCTTAATGTCGACAGAGCAGGAGAATTGTCATCTGAAAAGACTGGCATTTCACCACCACTAGGCAAGCATAGTCTAGATGTAATATCAAACCCACGTCTTTTATTTGTTCAGTTTACTAGATTATGCATTAAAGTTTATGCCAGTGGCACTAGTATTTGACCTGGCTTTTGTTTGTCGATAAGTTGTATTAGCATTCACAATTTGATCTACATTGTTGGCTATTACACTACTTGTAAACCGGACAAGAATTTAGACGGGAAACTATATAGAATCAGCTGTAATAATTTTGCTATGAGTAACAACAGGCAACAGTAAATTCTGTATCTTGGTCTGTGCTATAGTTGGTGTGGAGCATTAATCTCCACATTTAATATAGTTGTCTAAAAAAATTGTTGAAAATTCTTTGTGAAGCAATTTTCCCCAGTGGAACGTAAATTCCTAATGTGTTGCCCAAGATAAAAATGTCTTCTACACCGCCTGAACAGATTTGGTGGAATGAGTTTGGTACTGGGTTGCACACCTAGAACAGATCGAAAGGCTTGCGTTCATTCTATCACAATTACCATCACTTCGGCAGAGAAAAAAGAAAATGGGTAAACAGGAGGTAAACAAATATGCCATGAAAAAAATTTAAGTAATTCCCCAAAGAGAGAAGAAATGTAATCGTCACAGCCACTGGATATTCTCTTAATTATTCAGTACGGCACAGTAATCAACATTTTATCTGGCGCTGTTTATTAAATTACTGAATTTGCTTGGTCAAACGAGCATTTCAGTGGGTTGCTGGAATACATACTGACTTAATGACATCATGCATTTGTAACTGTTATATAACTCCATAATGATTCTTGGATGAAGTGATATTTTCCATAAATGTTTTTGTGTTTAATACTGGAATCTTAAATTGAGCTTAAAATCGCGCATGCCAATTATTTAACCTTCGGATGAACTTTTTTGATGATAATTTTTTTTAAAGTCAACTAAAATACAAATTTTTTTTTCTTTTTTTCAGTAGTTATTTTTAATGACTATTCTTTTAATAGTTTGCTTTAGCCTTTATCTTTCTATTCATATTATTTCTTGAAAGCAGGAATGCTATAAATGGGAAAGCATTTCATGTAAATTATAGTAGTGATGCTCTAACAAATCTGATTTAGCTCATAATATGGAGTATAATGGGGGCCTTACTGATGTTGAGGAGACACAAAGTCTCTTTATTTGCAAATCATGAAACAGAAAAACCTTGACTATTTGGATCTTAAAATCTCCTTTTTTATGACATTGCTTTGCATTATTTGTCCAGTGTATATTTAATGATCTCCGCGTATTTCATGCTTTCACATGAAAATAGGTTCCTTTTGCAGTGTGGCCAGTTGAGCTATGTCTTTCATGGTCTTAACCTGCACCATGTAGGCTGTTATGTCACTTTGCTCCCTTTCAAGCCTGCCATTCTTCATAACAGGTGCCTGTGTTGTCGTCTTGGTCAGACACCTTGGCTTCACATAATAGTGCTGTCAACAACAAGTCACTGTGACCAGAGTGAAAAAGCCTCCCTTCGGTCTTCTTTCATGAGTTGTCATAGTTGTACTTGTTTTTACAGAAGTCTGAAATTGTCTTGTTTTAGGTTTTTCTTGTTCCCCCAGAAAAATCTCAGTGTTTTTAACAGCTATTTTCGCATAGCCTTTATTGAGTGACCCTGGAATATTTCTAAAATAATCAAAAAAATTCATGAACGTAAGACATGTATTTTTTTCAAATGCAAATATCTTTTTAAAGGTCTTTCTGCTGCCTTCCATGTAACTGGTTTGTTTTTTACCTTCATATGGGTGAATTACTCATATTTTGTCCCCCAACTTGCCCACCCACCCCCATCCGGGGTCAGGTTCTGCAGCCAGTAGTCCCCTGGGAGCCATCAGCACCATAAGAATGTGCTCACCTCGGGAATGCTGTTTAGTCTCCTGCTGTAATTGCTTTAATGGTGTGTTGGTGTAGATATATAATCACACACTCCACCTATCCTTGAAGGTATCAGTCCACAAGACCCCCATGCCTTAGTCAGCACCTTTCCCCTCTATTCAATCACCGTAGAAAACAGACGCACATGCTGCTTTGTCTAAAGAAATTAAAGTGGACCCCAGGAATGACAAAAATGTCACTCCTCAGATGAAAATATCTGATTTTGAGTCTCTGCATTATGTAGTTTGCTTCTTGAGTTTTGCAAGTATGTATTTTGTTTAGAGCATTGTTTCTTATCAGAGAATTAATATATGTTTGCTAATAATTAATAATAGGATGAAAAAATAAAATATTATAAAACCTGTAAAATTTAGCTTTTTAAGTCAATAAATAAGAAAATTTACTACAGTTGACAGACGCGCTTAGCCAGAGTGACTTAAGTGCTTAGAAGTCTCATCAGTGAATATACAGTATTCTGATACTGGTTCAACAGAACACACAAAAAAAAACTGTGTTGGCAAGTAATACAATTATTTTCTCTATTGGCCATATATGATTGCAAAGAAGTCATCATGCCCTGTGAACTGTCAGATTGGAAAATATGGTTGGATTGAAGGGAATGTTTCAGATATTCTTGTTATGCAGAATGTTACTCTGAACATTTATATGTTCATACTCTGGATTTCAGATTCCATTTAAATAATAGTCAAAGAAAATAGAAATAACCAATTTATCAGGTATATATTTCAGCTTAATCATTTGCTGGGATGCATACTTTTTCATAATTTCATAAGAAACAATTTATTTTTTGAAAAAAAAGAAAGTGGCTAGTTAATAATGACATTAATTTTGACCTCCAGTTGGGAATATAATTTGTGTTTGTAAAATTCCAGCTATGGTGTCTCCGTGATTTCGATTCTTCAAACCAAATCAAACCAAGTATTTTTGACTGTGAAGGTTATCAGTTCCTCACACCCCCACCCCACCCCTAACAGAATGAAGTCTTGAACACAGTCTGTCCCTGACAGTGAACTGTCTGAAACAGACTGCATAACCATGTATGCAATAATCGCCACATTATAGGTTTTTAAAGACACAAATCCTGTTAATTTACAACATTTCTGCTTAGCATTATGCCTCTCCAGGGGCATACTTTTCAGGGCAGTTATAAAAGTAAGGTATTTTTAAGAGAAGCTGAAGTACTTAATACATGCATGCTACAGTGCAGTGGAATAAGGTGAAAGAAGGTATTAAAAGAAAGTATAGAATGCCCCCCCAACAGATTTTTTTATTGCTTCCTCGAGTTATTTAAAATGTTTTATTTAAATTAATGTACTGTAAGGTTTTAGTCAAATAATAGCTTAATCCTAAAACACCCAGTTTCAGCCTTCATTTTTTCTATCAGTTTTTTAAAGAATTGTTACACTAAAATCCATCTGTTCCTCACTCAATACAGTCATGTTGATGGTTAACAGTTTTTGTTTCCTATTAACTTTACCATAACTATTAAGATTTCAGTCATTTTATGTAAAAATTGTGTTTCTACTTCCAAGACCTATTTTTATAATAGCAGATGATCTGAATGTGTTGGACAGATTTGAATTAGTTAGAAAAGTTACTGTGCTGCTCCATTGTAATGGTGCACTTTAGAAAGTCTTAGATGAGTTACTTTGACATGAGGAATTAACAGTCATTATTGCAGATAATTATGGAGAACTTGTTGAATATTGATTTAATGCCATGCTAGTGTAATGTATTTCTCTCAACTTTCATGGCAAGTTACTGAGAATAAAACAAATTATGAATGTATAAATAAAATACATTCATACGTTACATGCCTGTAATACCTAACTGTGTTAGGTTTTTTTATATACTCTGCAACTGTGATTTAAAGTTATGTGAAATCCTTTGATACTCACTGACTTCCTATTCTCATAAATGCATGACATATATATATATATATATATATAAGCAATTATAATATATAATTTTAAACAGATCAACAATGAACATTCAGTACATTAACTGTTTTAATATTAATCTTATTGATGACCCTAGCTAATTTGTTCCCTTGTGCCTTTGCAGCCAGATCAGCTGCTAAACATGTCTGTTGAGCCCTCATGGTCTTGAAGGGCCCTATTGTCTTCTGATTGTAAAGCGATTGTGTTTTCCCTATTGTAATAACACACGTGTCCTTAAAGAAATGCATTTTGCTCGAGACTGGAGGCTTTAGTTATAACATGGTTTTCTTTTTTTTCTGTGTCTATCTCTCATTGACAGGACAATATACACTTTTTCACATGCCCCCTTCCATCTGCCCTGGTACATTGTTATCAGGAATCACCTGAAAACCACATTGCTATTGTTTTGGGCTCTGGCTAACTCGTATCACACACAAACACTGACCCTTATCTGCAACCTGGTAATGGCTACCTCCTGACTTAACAGCGTGGACTAACCTCCCTCAGATGCTAGACTGTGTGTGTGTGTGTGTGTGTGTGTGTGTGTGTGGATTCTATTTATATTACATTGTGATAAAATGTGATAAAAAACTTATATTTTGACACTGTGGAGAATTTTTCAGATCCCCACAAAGTTCTGTGAATGCAATCAAAAACTAAAAATTCCAAAACTCTCATTTTGGTAATTATGGGTAAGGTTAGTGCTGGATGATGTTGGGATTAGAGTTTTCTCCGTAGAAATGAATGGCGAGTCCTCAGAAAGATATAATTACAAAACTGTGTCTGTGTGTTTGCGTGTGTGTGTGAAAGTAGCCGAGTCACCTGGCAGAGATTGCACCTGCCAGAGGGTGTAAGAGCAAGACAGCTGTAACCTGCTGTGCCTGAAATAAAAGCAGTCATCCTGCAGAGATTAATAGCTGTCTAAAGAGCCACAGAGACATGGCACCTAGTCCGGGAATGTACGGATATAAATGGAATGAAATGGCATGAATGGTTACCAGAGTGGGCAAGATGGGGCTGGCAGGGGTCATTCCTTCTCCCCTCAAGTGACCATTTTAGTCTTCATTTGCTCCGCCCACATTGCCAGGGGCAGTAATATTGTGGGCCCTAGACTACCCAACAACAGAGGTGCCTCATAATTGCCTCCATATCACTGCCTGTCTAAGGTGTCACAATAAATCCTGACATTCCCTTTTCCTTTGTAGTTCTTTTCTCCGCAAATTGCATGTTTTCACCAATTACTCTGTTTACCAATGGACTATCCATTTTATTTATTTCTTTATTTTTATTGTATTAATTTATTTATCTCATGGTCATATGGCGATCACTCATTTATTTTTTTTCATGAATCAAAGTTAAAAAAATGTATAGTAGATTTGAAATGCACGTGGGTGTATGTGTGTTTGTGCATGTGTGTGTGTGTGTGTGTGCACATGTGTGGTATATATTTTGTTTAAAGCTGTTTAAAGAACATGTGCACATTCACAGTAACAGTCAGTAACACAATACAAAAGAAAAGGAATTTCTTCAGTTCAGATATTTTGTTGGATGGCTAAATGGGCACCACTTTGGTTCCTAACCCACTTCTCAGGGTTCCCATCAGCCATTACATGTATTCATTCAATTTCACCACAAGCCCTAATTAAATAATTATTTGTTAATATTAATTAATTATTTATATAAAGACTTTGCTTAGCCAAGCAAGGTGTGCCAGTGGTTCAGTAAAAAAATACATTAGTGTATTGAATAGTTGCTACAAATACTGGGGTGATTTTGGAAGAGGATTTGTAATGGCTAAGCTGCCACACATACAAATCTTTGACTGTGATCAAACAAACAAAAATACCCCAAAGTCTTGTATTTGGTCACTTATGCTTAAGGGTGGGGGTTACAGTTGTCATAGTTGGAATTAGAAATGATAGAAATTTATAGGAGAGTGGACTGTGTGTGTAAGTGTGCGTGTGTGTGTGTGTCCTCACATGCACACACATGTTTGTTAGAAAATTATACCCACGATGCAAGCTTTGTCACAGTAAAATGATATTGTTGTAATACCATGATGAGACGTTCTCTGGAGTGAGCAGAATTACTCATTACAGAACATTTAATGTCTAGAGTAAGGGGATAGAGAAGCCATATTCTGTGAGCTTCTTTGAGCAGTTTTCATTGAAACATCAGAACCCGTCTTACCCACCATAATAGTAACTGATAAGTATTGCAGTACAGTACACGGTTGAAGTCCTTCTGTCCTTGTGTGATCTTGAGATTATGAACCCTTCTTCATGATGTTACTATGGATGGTCTGTGTCAAACCCCTTTTTGTGGTGCCGGCATTGATGTATCCGTCAGATATATTGAGAGCCACTTTTCATTATCATGGATTAGCATGGATAGTATGTGCCACTAGACACAAACGATTTGGAACCCCTTTTCATTGTCACTTTGGTTAGTTTGGTGCAGACAGATTGAGAACCCCTTTTCATTGTGTCAGTGGTGGGTAGTATGAGCCAGTTATATCAAGAACTCCTTTTCATTGTGCTAGTGTAGATAGTTTTGCCAGATAGATTGAGAATCCATTTTTATTGTCATTGTGAATAGTATCTGCTAAATAGATCAAGAACTCCTTTTCATTGCATCATTGTGGATAGTGTGTACCTGATTGTTACGTCCCAATCATGCCACTCCTCCTGTGTGGCATGCTCCTTTGTCAACCTCATGTGGAATCCTCTTGATTGCCAGCTGTTCCTAGTCTTTTCCAATTGAGTCTGTGTATCTAAATGCTTGCCAGTTAGTCTTTCCCCAGTCTTGTCAGTAAAGTCTTGTGATCGCTCATGTTTCTCCGTGCTCCCGATTGTGTCATCCCTCTAGTAAACCCTGAGTTTACCCCTTAATCCTGCACTCCCGTGCTTCCCTTCCCATTGTGCTTCCAGTGTGTCCTGATACTGATAGCTTGAGAACTCCTTTTCATTGTATCAGCATGGCTGAGTTGCAGAAACCAAGGTCCTTTTATGTCTTATGCTTCACTGCTGTTGTATTAGCAGTGATCTGAGCAGTCTAAACAAAAATATAAGTAAAAAATACATCTGTAGCCACACCGTAGATGATATTTTTATATTTTATAAAAAATCCTCAAGAAATGTTACAAAAAAATTAAATGAAAGCAGATAACCCTTTAAATCTCAAAAATGTATAAAGAGAACAGCACAAGATACAAGCTTTTGAATACATACATAATATAACAGATCTTAGTTTTCAGACAGTAGCAACAAACGTTTCATAATAGTGTGGCATTGCTAAAATAAAATGTACTTATCCTTTGTTTTTGTTGAATATATTTTACGTTTACCACTAATTTAATCTTTTGGAAATTCCTTTTCATAACATGAGGGCTGCAGTAATGCTAGAACCAACAGCTAATCCTGCATATATAAATATTATTCCTTCCACAAGTGCTGCATACTGTGCCTGCAATTACCCATAAGAAAATATACTTTAGGCATAACAGTTGCTTATGAAATGATCAATTCCCACTCTAAATAATTCGTTTGTCTTTTCATTGGATTTGTTATGTATTTATTATAGCTATGAGCCACAACAGTTGTCACCAAAAGGTATAATTTTACAATGCCACATTAAATCAGACTCTCAGATTTTGAAAACAGCGTAAGCTATATGTTAAGGCTAGAGTTACATTATTTTTTCAGTTCAAATGAACTATCAAAACATTTTTTTTTGTTTGATACAAGCATTGTATGCTAAGTAAAGTCTTTCAGTTTATGGGTATTTTGATTAGGCTTTTAATCTTATGGCAGTGTATTCATGTATTTGAATACCTTGTTTACTTGTTTATTTCTATGTTATTGTTTGTCTTGCTGGTCATCTAATAACTTTTCTTATTTCATGCTGTTGACAAATAATTTGATTGTTTTACTTTATTTGTATGCAGTAACACAGTGTGATTCCCCCCCCCCCCCCACTTTGTCTCTGTAGTCTCAGTACACAAATCTGGGGCTCCTAAACGGCATGGACCAACAGATACAAAATGGTGGCTCTTCTTCAACGAGCCCCTACAACAATGAGCATGCTCAAAGCAGTGTGACAGCACCATCACCCTATGCACAGCCGAGCTCCACGTTTGAGGCCCTCTCACCATCGCCTGCAATCCCATCTAACACTGACTATGCCGGTCCCCACACATTTGACGTTTCCTTCCAGCAGTCCAGTACAGCCAAGTCTGCCACCTGGACAGTGAGTATCTCACCATACATCTCACTTTCTTTCTGTGAACTGTGTTTTGTGTATATAATGCATGGTAAGGATGACCCTCAGATACATTCACTTGTAATGGCTTTTGTCTTTTACAAAGAAATTCAAGAAACAGCTTTTAACCGCTCCTCACACATTTACAGTATGGATTATTATTTAACTGGCAAAGCATGAATAATGTGGCTTCCTGATTTCTGCTCCAGGAGATTTTCAAAACCCAATCAAAGTCTTCAAATATAGAAGCAGCACTGGATCCAATAACAGCACCATCCCTTACTCTTTGGCCCTGATTCATTTTTTTTCAGTTAGCATGCTAAGTATAACAATAATTTTTTTGTTAGCAACCTTCTTGTTGTGAAAGAAAAGGATTTCATTCGCCTCAGGTGCTATTTATCTGTGTTTCTGAGCCAGATAAAATATGTTGTCCCACCCTTCAGAGGACTCTTAATAGCTCTTAGTCTCTTGAATTCTCAAAGTTAGTGTTTTTCCCTTCCTGGATTAAAATATTTACAGTCACATCTTATTTGTCTTATTTGTGTATTCATGTATTTAGTTATTTTTTTGTTTATCTGTCATTTACTGATATAAGGCTTATTTTGAGGTTAGAAATAGAAAGAAAATGTTTTTTAGAGTTTATAAGTAGTTGCCTTGGCTATGTAGATGTCTTTCTTTGCATCAGAATCAGAATCAGAAACACTTTATTGATCCTGGAGGAAATTGCTCATGTTACTACTAACTGGTCACACAGAGACAGAAGACAAGAACTAAAAAAGAATATCAGATCTGGGTGGCTAAAGCTGTTTTCTGTTTGAACTTGTAAATTCCGAGTTCCTAATCGGAAATTTGAACTGGAATGCCCCCTGAAGTCGGAATTCCTATTCTTGAACTCAGAGGAATCAACACAACACGGGCTGAAAATTCAAGATGGCTACACCCCATGTCAACAGAAGTTAAAACTGTAGTCATAAACTGTTCATTAGCACATACGTCTTTTTTGTTGCTTATTAAATCAGTTGTATACACAGTACTGTCCAACCGCTATCTCTGGCATTTTGTTATGTAAAATACTGCGTAATGTGTTGTTATCCACTGATTTTGCTAAGATCAGCCAAGATTTGCTAAGATTTCTTGCTTAAGCAGACAGCTTGTCAGATTTAAGAGTCTGGGTTAAATGTAAGATAAAGATAAAGGCAATTTAAACTGGGGTCAATTAAATCTAAAAAGT
Organism: Pollimyrus isidori; assembly: GCA_019775955.2. Lineage (NCBI taxonomy): Eukaryota > Metazoa > Chordata > Actinopteri > Osteoglossiformes > Mormyridae > Pollimyrus > Pollimyrus isidori. The sequence continues at coordinate 11,597,671 of JABFDZ020000037.1, forward strand.
TATCCAGAAAAGCAAGAAATCTTGCTTTTTAAATGGGTTCCTCGTACTGCTAAATGGCTTTTGGACTTTTTGTACTGGAACACTATTAATTTGTGTGTGACGTCATTCCCAGTTCCGAGTTCTGACCTCCAAGGTAAATGAAACGCAGCATAAGTCAATGTTGAAAAGTGAACCAGATTCCTAATCATATAAAGTGTGATTGAGGGTGTGGGGACAATTACTATATTAGTGCTCAGCTTATACAATTGATTTTCGCATCCTTTGCTCACTGCAGAGATGGTTAGGTGAGATAGTAGCTTCATAGCAGCTTTTATTCTGCATTCTCTACTGATCTCGTAGCTACTTCTCCTGCAGATGGTGTCATTGTCTCGCATGAAAAAAGTGCTGGCCTTGCAGATGACAGAAAGATTTGTCACAGTCAGTTTTGTCATTCTTGAATATACCTACTAAATATTGCTAATAGGTGTAAATACTGCAGAATTTTGACATTATTGTTTAACAGGTAAGATAAATAGAACAAATGAAAGCTATTTTATAGCTTGTAACTAAACTTTGTATAGTAAAGAAAGACATCAATTTACAACTGACATCTTTTCATCTTTTATGTAGTTACACCCATTTTTGCCTTTGGCATCCAGTATACCATGACGTATATCTAGTAAAGTGATGTTGTAGCTTTGCAAAATGGTATTCCTAATGTTCATTTTAAAGATTAATTTCTGCTGCATTTGCATGAAACATTTTGTTTCTTAGCTTCTCTCATTGTTCTGTTAACTCTTTCATAATGGTATAACATATTATTTGCATTCTTATTTAGCTAACACTAATATGAAAAAGTAGTTCAGAAAATCTGTGTTTAATTGAAAGTTTTTCATCCAAAGCATCTTGGAGATTTTCAGTAATGTTGGCTTGGTTGTCTCAGTGTAGCTGGGCACAGGTTTGCTGAGAGATTTATTCATGGTTTTTGTCTATGGGAATCACTTGTTTCACTGTTAATCCATGGAGCTCTTTATTGTTATTAAGCATGGAATCACAGAGTGTCAAAAGATTTAACAGCTTATTTGGTGGAAGTAAATGGTAAAGTGTGCCTTCAGGTAAATAGGCAGATTAGAGGACGTTTTGGAGCTGCTTTGCTACCATGGCTTATTCAGAGTGTGGGATAGTGACATTTACCCGATTCCCACAGTGTACATTTTACCCTCTCATTTTGACATCCAGAAAGCAGTATGTCTGTCAGAATAGCAATTGTTTACAGAGAATTGTGTGGGGGGTGAGTGACACGCCTCAAAGACTCTTCTCCTCAGCTCTGCTCTGGGTGTATATTCTCATAAACTGCCTTGATGGCTCATGCAGGTCTGTTAGTGATGTATTTTGGGTTTGCCTGTGAATGCATTAATGAATTATAGTATGACTATGGATGAAGTGAGTACAACATGTCACTGCATTGTCTTTTCATGTGGGGTAGCTATCTGGTACAATTACCAATGTTATATACGGTCAAGTCAAAGGGTTTAGAAATGAATCTTAGGTTATTTTTTTCTATTTCTTCCAATGAGAATGACATAAAATGTTAAATATCACATGTGACCACCTCAGTGAATAGGCTGGCAATATATTTGACCAACTCACTAATTCAGCAGAAGATGATATCTCTCATACTTAAAACTCTGTGAAATTCTGAGTACAAATCAACAATTGCCTGGAGGAATTAGTCCCTGCCGTTTTGCTTGATGACTGCTTTCTGGAGACAAAACATAATTCCATACCTGGGTCTTAACCATTTCCTGCCTATGTCCGAGACACTTGTGGAAAGTATAACACATGACATTCCCGCAAGTTCTGGAATAGAGTGGACAGAGTTGGGCACACGTACATGTCCTTTGTCACTTTTGCATGTGTTCTACCCAATCCTCTTCCTTGTATGTTTCCTAAACTTTATTCTTTTACTGTTTTATAAAGTCAGGCAAACCTGGGCTATAAAACATCATTTTGTCTTACAGTGGGTCTTTCTAAAGTTTATCTCCTTTTTTATATACTTAGATTATCCTTTGGAGTTCGGGAGTTCAACCAAGGCTTACTCTAATGGGTTAAGAGTCCATAGACAAAACTTTGGTAAACATGGTATGTCTTTTCTGTGAAGGCTCGGTTCTGGGCCTGATCTTGGGAGCTTTGAATGGGTTAAGTTCAATGATTATGTCTCATATTGTGCCGTGGGCAAAGAGGTTAGGTAAGTGTGCTAAGAGACGTGTTGTTTCTCCAAAACGGCAAGATATAGCTTGCTTCAGAACATCTGCAAACCCATCCCATTCCACATGAGATGGAGCCGAGACTTGTTTGTGTCAGGAAGCCTGCCTTGACTTGTCTGTCACAGTGGACTGAGCCCAAACTTTCAAAGAAGAAAAAACTGGAGTGAAAAGATTTGCTGATAGGGAATTGCTTTCTGGGTAATGCTTTTGAAAAAGCTTTATTTTAAACATGATCGTAGTGCTTTGAATACGACAAGGGATAGATTTGACAAGTCAGAGGAAAGTCATTTGTCTTTTTTCAAATGTAGTAAAGCCTTGACTAAATCCGACAAACTAATCACTGCAGATTGTGAGTGTGACTCCATACTAATCATGGCACTGCATTAGTCTGCTTCCACTGGATGTTGTACAACACTTCCTTTTCTCTTTTCTTGCATATTTACTTGGATAATGGAAATATCATGCGCATACAATTTTCTACAAATCAAACTGTTACAAGGAACCGTAAAGCAGGAAACATAATAGCATATTATGTCTGGACAACTCTTTAAGAAATAAGGGAAAATCCACCATAATTACACAAAGCCTTATCGTCTTACAGTGCAGTTTTCTCACTGAGATCACATTCTGAACTTGATATTTAAGCACAACTAATAAAACTGGACTACGTTAATTTAAAATGACTCTGAGGAAACATTCAGTTGATAGCCTTGTGATTTCAGGATGTGCTTTGCATTTGGAGTGATTTTACTCTGTTTAAAGTAGTGGATTTGCACAGTTTTGTTATTGACTCAGCTGTTTTATGCATGGTTTTAAAAATACGATTTAGAATGTTCATTTTGAAAAGCTGTATTTCTTTGTTTACCATATGCTTACATTAACCGTGTTGGGCAAATGTGCAGTTGTCATGAGAGTGACATTAACTTATTTTACATACATACATGTCCTATGCAGAATCGCATGGGTCCAACACACACACAATTTACACACACATTTACACCTACAGTATACGTATGAATTGGCAACTACATTTAAGCGTAGCATGTTATTGGACTGTGGGGGGTAACCTCAGAGAACACAATGTCACAGGGAAAACATACAAACTCCACACACAGAGCCACGGCGGAGACTTGATCCCAGAGGTGAGGTGACCTATTAACCAGTGTGCCACCATGCAACCATTCAGCTTTACATGATGCATCCTATTAGCAACCAGTCCCTGTGCATCTGTCCTCTTCCTGACTTAATTTAGCATCTTTACATGTAAATTAAACTTTCACTAAATACAAGTGTAGCAGATGTGGAATGGCAGAGACAGGAGCCAGGCTTGGAGGGATCAATTCTTCGTTTTATTTTGTTCCACATGCACCCCGAAAGCAGAATGGGGACTGTACACACACGTAAACTGCAGTTTCTTCCGCTCCCGCAACAGCACCCACTGTGCCTCTCCAGAAAATATGGGAGAGCTGACTGCGGCCTACTTACTGCATGGAAATACAATTCACGTATGTATTTTTAAACAAAAGAAAAACCCGTCCAAAGTTAGATTACGTATAAAACTAAAATATTACTAATAAGTGCAGATACTGGACGGCTTAATTAACTGCACCACGAAGGCAGAATGTGGTCTGTACAGACCCGTAACCTGCAGTTTCTCCCGTGCCCTGCACAACAGGTAAAAAGTTAGACATGTAATTTTCCTCCAAAACTAACTTATAAGTACCAAAATGTGCATACAAAATGACTGTACACTATCACAGCAGTTTAACCATGACAATTCACAAAATGTGGGAGAGCTGACTGCAGTCTGCTTACCGCAACAGCACCCACTGAACCTCTGAGGAGCCGCAGAGGCGTGCAACAAGGTGCGTGCGTAAGGTGTAACTGCACGCTAAGCCCCACCTGCAACCCGGAGGTATGGAACCTTCCACATAATAGTTTAGCTCACTCATTTATATAACTAATGACCATTCAATGTTGAAAATATA
>JABFDZ020000037.1:11604526-11618648 GCA_019775955.2 Pollimyrus isidori
GCCCAGGCGGAGACTCGAACCCGGGCCCCAGAGGTGTGAGGCAACAGTGCTAACCACTGCACCACCATGCCGCCCCCGTAATATAAACATTCAAAATAATAACAGAATGACCATATTTTTGTTCTTAGAATTATTATTTTTTATTTGTACCACCACCCTTAAGTCTTAGATCTAGCTGATTTTTCAAATTATATGCAGATGAGTGAATGAATACTAAAGCATAGTTCCTCTGAAATGCTTAGGCTATTTAATTCTGACTTGACTAATTTTTATAAAGTAACTGCTGTAACTGATAAATTAATTTTTAAGCTTCAGCCTATAACTATCCAAGTGCATCTATCAAGCTCGTTGCCCTGTTTAGACTCTGGCTTCCTTCCAAAACGAGCTCCCACCTTCCTGTAAATGGAGCTGCTCAGAGGTATATTTGCATCTCCTAACACTGTGGCTTCAGGGCAAGGATGGTGTCGGGAGAGTAGTGTATGTGTTTCTGTATTATTTGACCCACACCACATTCAACTAGAGCTGGCATTCTTCAGGAGATCGTACCGCGTGGCTGAAATATGCCCCTACCTCAAAACCAGCTAGCACAGGCAAAAACAAAATGCGGGTGCCCATCAATGGTTTCTGCCACTGTTGTCTATTTTTTTTCACATCTGAGGTAGTTTTTGTAACTGGTCTTAGTCCAGGGTGGATGGAAAGCATCGGCCACAAAGCCGGGGGGGGCCCAGAAAGGAATGCTTGTCCATCACAGAATGTAGCTGCAGAAACGAAGGAGAGCATACAGCAGCAATCGGGAGTCAGACTAACAGTCTGGGCTTTTGAGGCTACCAACTGAAATGCTGCCTGGTCTCAGATATTTTCTGCTTCAAATAAGAAACCTCAGAAAAAAAGATTAAATTAATGTTTTAAAACCCCATAATGTTACTAAATATATATTTGAGTATATCTACTCATAAGTGCCCCAGAGGTAGGAATATTTTGTATTGCTTTACATTGTTGGTATTTTTAAGTGTGACTGGAGGTCAAATGTTTAAGGATGTAAAACCCTCAGGGTGTGGACCATTTCCTCTGTGACTCTGCGTGACTTGCCTTCCTTTCATTTTGCTCTCCACTCAGAATGTGTGAAGTTATGTAGAATATGAAAGTCTCGCCATGTAGAAAGTGTTGCTGAAAATTATTTATGACAAAGTCACTGTAACTGGTGTATTTGATCAGGGATAAATGGAGTTTTATTACTTTATTACTGATTTTTATAAAACAACTTAAACTGGTGCTGTGTGAAACAGGCACTCTGTGAAGTTACTCTACAAAAATGAACATCACCTATACATTAAGCCAAGATGAAGAGAGGCTTCATTGCTGAGGCAGAGTGTGGCAGATACAATGGGACCCGTATCCTATCCTAAAGTGGTGGTGTAAGTAGACCATTGAGGTGACATCAAAGTGGGTGTATTTCTTCTGGGCTTGGCAGAAGCCAATTCACCATAGTAATGCCCCATCCACACCCTACTGCAGAGGCCAACTCACAGAGGGTGGTGGTTAAGAGGGGAAAATTCCTGTTCTAGCTGCAGAGGTGTGTACTGCTTTAATTAGAGGCCTCAGTGCTGCATGCAATCTGTAAACCCAAACAGCCGAGCAGGTTGCCATAGAGCGTTCAGCCTTTGTATTAGCAGCGCTTACTCTTGAAAGGAACAACTGTTGCAGGGAGTCTCTTTGAGAGCTGAACGGTGTGGTTTCATTTAGCTTGTTTACTTTTGGTTGGTTTTTGACAGCATTTAGCAGTAGCTACATCGCTTCTGTTATTTAAAGAAACTGTCTTCCAGTTGTTTATAATTAATAAATATAATTTAGATAAGGTGCGCTAAAACCAATAATATGTCTATAGCAGTATGGTTTGTGGGTGTGTGTGTAAGATAGGAAAAAATAATAAGGAAAAAAGGAACATTGCGGGTGCTGACGTGCACCCAATGTCAATGCCAGACTTGTGTAATATTATAACTCAGCCCAGACAGGTGCTGGGATGGGCCCCTTTCATCGGAACATTTCATATCAAAAGTTCATGGAAATGGAATTCTGTGTATCATTGTTCTCAAGAACAGCCTTCAGCGCTCTTCAGAAGTTTTTTTTTCTTTGAAATTAGCGTGAACTGGAACATGCTCCATTTCGATGCTCACCCGATGAGTAACACTTTCAGAGGTGTTGAAGCACAGTATCAAATTGTGATGGCAGCTAAATTATCAAGAAAGTCATCATTTTAAAAGAATAGTGTAACCCACTGTAGGTAGTGCTATGCTGCTGTGCATGCGTTTAAGTAAGGGATAATGTACAGGCAGCCGGTAGTTATCGCTGAAATAAATGTACATTATCCTGCTTATTACACGGCTACTTGTCACATATGGAAAAAAACTGGACATGAATATGACTTTGAAACATTTTATTGGCATATTTGTTTTAAATTAACATTTTTATCGTTACGCAAAATGATATAGTACCACGTGACTAACATTCAAATGTTAGTAAGATGATTTATAACATCTACATATGAATATATAAAAACGCATGTATTTTATTTATTTACAAGCATTAAATTGCACATTTCCGTGAATTGTGAAATGTGACATTGTAAATGTGTCCCACATTTAGGGATTTTAAACATACAAGTAGTACTGGCTATGCGTTATTACTTTGGAGCGCTTATTATTTGAAAAGAACGAACCTGCAAATGTCTCAACTGACCAATCAGAATCAAGCATTCCAGAGAGCCGTGTAAACTGGTATAAGGAAAACCATAAAAGCACGACACACAGTGTAACACTGAAGTAAGGCTCTTGACTTCAGTGATTATTGTATGGGCAGTAAAGGTAGCTGTAATTACTGCAGGGAACAATCCAAGCCCAAGTATTTTAAATGATCTGGTTTTCTCTTTGTAATGTTTCTGATTGGTCATTAAAAGTACAATGAGTGTTTCATTGCCATCCTTTGTGAATGTAAGTCCAGGCAGCTTTAGAACCTGAGGGAAATGTTTGACTCTTGGCTTAAGAAAATACCCGTATCCAGTCTTCAGGAGTCCCGGGGGGCTGAGCTGGAAGACATCAGAGCCTCCAGGGTGTGTCCTTAAAATTCTCAGTGTGAATACAACTGGGAGTGGGTTAAGATTAACTGTTTTTATGAAGACTATAATCACAGGGTAAGCTTTAACCCTTTCTGCTCAAAAGCTGAAGTGTGACAAATATGTACCTTGTGTAATAGCAAATAAAGCAGAAAGCTTATAATTGCGTTCCTGTTGTGCTTTTTAAATCTAATCACATTAACATTTTTCCATGTACCATCTGTTCTGTGTCAACCATTAACTTTAGAAAAACAGGTCATCCTTATGACATGTCATGTCATTTATGAATATTTTTCTCCAGAAAGTGATGCACACTGTATGATGAGGCATCCATCGTGGACATGATGTTTTAATGCATGACTTTGAAAGCAGACTCCAAAGCACTGCCATTACCCTCTGGAGGTCTTTTTCAGCAGCAGACTGGAAAGCTGAAATAGTTGGAATCTTTATGGAGGCTGTTCCTCGGCGTTATACACTGTAGCATGTGCTCCAGAGAACTACAAAATGTGTGTAACAGTGTGACATAGTATATCATCATGAACAAGTCGAGCTGAGTCAAGTGACTCAGATGTATTTTTCTTTTGTTTTTGCTTTCCTTAGTATTCTACTGAACTGAAGAAGCTTTACTGTCAGATTGCCAAGACTTGTCCCATTCAGATAAAGGTTATGACCAGTCCACCCCAAGGTGCAGTGATCCGGGCCATGCCTGTGTACAAGAAGGCAGAGCATGTGACTGAGGTGGTCAAGCGCTGCCCCAACCACGAACTCAGCCGTGAGTTTAATGATGGTGAGTTCCTTGCCATTTAAGGTCAAAGATAAATAGCTTACAGGATATTAGTTCAAGTGCCATGCGGGGACCTGCTGATCTGCCTTTCATTATAGTGCAGTATATTATCTTAATGGCTTTGGTAACATAGAAAGTTATTTTCTATAAAAATCAATATGATAATAATAGCAATTCATTTTCTGAGCTCATAAGTCAGTTTACACTATGTTTACTTTACACTATATGTACGGTCTTTGTACCTTGTCTGTTTGGCACTATGTGTATGTATGTCTGTGCAGTATTTTCATTCTGTTGTAAACACCAGAATTTCCCCTGTGATCAATGAAATTATTCATACTCTTACTCTCAATCTTAATCATATCATTTATACTGCCTTATAAATTTATAACATACCTTATTCATTTACCCACCCACACATGACTTCATCATTCCTAACATATGAATATTGGTTAAATGCTAAGTGCAGGTTCTAGTCCAACTCTGCAATAACTACAGAGAACTTGGCTACAATTTGTGACATCTGTGTTTCAGTCATTTAATTGGTCACCTGTTATAAATTAGCTATTATGTTGAATTAAATCCTTTTTGAAGTTTTACTCACAATAGAAGAATGTAGCGTAACCTGGACCATTTAAAAGGATACTAAAAAATAAACAACAATTCCAATCCTGTTTTCTGTTTCACATAAGATAACTGTATGCAGAAAACCATCTCATTTAGCTTTTGAAAAGATTTCAGATGTAATTATTTGATTCTTACAGGCCAAATAGCTCCTCCCAGTCACCTGATCAGAGTGGAGGGAAACAGTCATGCTCAGTATGTGGAGGACTCAATAACAGGTCGGCAGAGTGTGCTGGTACCGTATGAGTCCCCCCAGGTGAGTCGTAATCTCCACCTGTCATGTGACCTTAGTTATGATGTCGCTTCAGGTGTTGCAGGTGTTACATGTAGATGCGCACACAGACAGACACACACACACAGTCATGTAATCATATCTTTTTGGGGACCGCTTATTCACTTCTATGGGAAAAATGCTAATGCTAACTATGACAGCCTTAACCCCTACCCAGCTTTAACTTTAATAAGTAACGAAACATTCTGGCATTTTGAGTTTTTGATTGCAGTTACAGATTTTTAGAAAATTAAATTTCCTGTTGTTGAGAGGTAAGGAGCACGCACTGATTACAGTGTGTTGCCACACCCACCACATGACAAACCACCTCAGGGATGAGAACCTGAGTGCAGCCATGTGGCAGATGATACCTCAGCACCACACTAGTCCAAATGGACCAATGCGAGTTTTTTTCCGCTGGCTGGAGTACTAATCCTGCCTCCTACCCCCAAGTTATTCTCTGTATGTTGGAGGACTTCCTTATAGGGCTGGATGTAGATTAACGTCATATCCAGGATGAAGGAATTGCAGGTTAAGGGCCATGCTTAAAGGTCCAATTGAGTATAATCCCTCTGGGCATTTATGGGATTTGAACCAGCAACCTTCCAGTTACTCATATAGATCCCTAGCATCAGAGCCACCACTGTTTGACCCCTGTTGTCGGGACCAAAAAAAATGTTCTCTAAATGTTAAAATAACAGTTCTTTTATCACATTGTAATGGTTTAACTGAGTAAAAATTATAGACTATTACTGACTAAAATCAAATGGCCTAGATCCATTCAGCTTCAATAACACATTTGTGAATGTTGACATTACCCTGTGGGTGTCTCAGCAGTGGCCTGACAGCAGACAAGGGCCTGACAGTTGTTTAGGCATTTGTAGCAACGTTTGCCATATAAGCAGGCATTTCGGTAGCCACTAATGTTGCCTGACAGCAAGTGGTGAAAATTAGATATTCATTTTGATGTACAGTAACTGAAAACTCCAAAGTCTCTCACAGAAATAACTCCATGTTAATTCATTCTGGATGTTCTAGTCTCAAGTTTCTTGCAGTATTATAGTAATGTTGTGTTTTTTCTGAACAGGTGGGCACAGAGTTCACTACTATTCTGTATAATTTTATGTGCAACTCCAGTTGTGTTGGAGGAATGAACAGGCGTCCTATTCTCATTATCGTCACTCTGGAAACCAGAGAGTAAGTCCCCTGTCTTTTTACCATATGATCTTTGGAAGACATGAATGCCATGCAGCCCCTTAACATGATAACTTTGGTTTCCAGTGGCCAGGTACTAGGACGGCGCTGCTTCGAGGCCCGGATCTGTGCCTGTCCTGGCAGGGACCGCAAGGCAGACGAGGACAGCATCCGCAAGCAGCATGTAACAGACGGCACAAAGAGCAGTGAGGGTACGAAACGCCGTAAGTAGTGGCTGGGACTGGTGCAGGGCTTTTTGCATGCAACATGACCGTGAAGCTGTATGACGCACACTATATTGGCAAACCCTGCATGACTCATACACTCTATGCCTCCGTGTCCTACACACACTCCCCTTTCCTACTTCCTGCTTGCATTTACATTTCCTCTGCTTTTTCTTCAAAACCCTTCCACATCCTGAGCCTGCTTGTCTTCCTTCCCTGTAGCGTTTCGGCAGGCCTCGCATGGGATTCAGGTGTCTTCCATTAAGAAGAGAAGATCTACAGATGAGGAAGTGTTCTGTCTCCCAGTAAGTTTTCCCTCAAGCTCCCACTGCTTGATATTTTTCCTGAAGATGTTTGGCTTTAACTGTGCCGCCTATTGCTTACAGCTCCCTCCTCTCTCCCCAGATTAAAGGGCGTGAAATCTATGAGATACTGGTGAAAATTAAAGAGTCTCTGGAGCTCATGCAGTTTCTGCCTCAGCACACTATTGAGTCATACAGACAGCAGCAACAGAATCTTATCCAGAAACAGTGAGTATCCTAATCAGTGAAGTGTGTGGACAGTGCTCAAAATGGCTTAGGCAATGGCTTTCAAGATACTAGAGAAGAGTCCAACCTGAACACAATCACTGTTTCTGTGTTTCTGCTGCTTTTCTTGGTTTTTATGGTTGTCCTTATCTGTTGTTCATCAGTTTGGCTTAACTGAGTAGTTTGCGTTGAGCTTTTTGACATTAAGGGTGTTCAGTTGGTATGAATCAGACAATGAGAGAGTCACTTACTGGTTTGGATTTATAACCCAAACTGAGCATGTGGTGTTGCAGTGGTGCTTTAAGATTATAGAATGAATTAGATTATGTATTTATGTTGTATCTTGGCTGTAGTTCAAACTATTGTTAAAAGCACTTAATAAATGCAAATGTCTTTGCATTATGGAAAGCTAGAATAAACTAGAATATCCTGCTAGAATAAACTAGAATACCCAGAGGAAACCTTGCACAACATTAGTAGATTGTATTAAATTCACTCATAGAGTGGAGGTTGGTTCAAATCCCCAAACCTGGAGGAATGAGGCAACAGTGCTACCAACAGAGCCTGCAACCTACCACAGTAATAAGATTGACTTTGTGTAATTGAATTGATTGGAACAATGTTACACTTTTGCTTTGTCAGTTTAGTGGCAAGGATGCAGTTGTGTTTCTACTAGTTGATGAAATATTTTTCTCAGACAAGTACAGCTGTGATCTTCACAGAGCTGACAGTGTCACTGTCAGTGTCCTCTATATCCTTTGCAGAATTCACATGGCGACCCTGGTTACCCAATCTGCCTCTGATTACTGAAACAAGTGGCCTGTGGCGTGTGTTATTAGATGCCCAAGGGCGTCATCCCTCTCACCCGTGCAATACGTTGCGATTTTAGCACGACATTTAATATGCATACACCTATAATTTCTTTTACTATCATTTTTCACAAAGAAGAAGCTAAGCCATAAGGTTATGTTTGTATTTTCCCAGCTTGTGTTTGAGTCATTGAACTGTTCACATTTCTTTCTTTTTTGTGATTGCTTTAGCGCCCTGACAAACATCCATGTTGTTTAAGACATTCAGAAGCTCTGTGGAACACACTATTGATTTACAGTTCAATTATTGCATCAGTCTCTAGGCCTCTCCAAATATTTAGGTGAAGATAAGTTGACACTTAATTAAAATGTGTTCCTGCACTTCTTTTGTCATGCTCATCGCAATTTCTTCCACATGCAGTAGTACCAGAGAATTAATGCATGTTATTTTTGGAAAAAAAACAGCATCAAGTTTGTGATCGATCACACAAAATATGCCAGGGACAAGATAAAAAAAAGATTGAATCATTCAATCTTCTTAGACACTGAGCTGATGTGTTGAGGCCCCCTGGTCCTTGTGTGCTCTAAGTTTCACTTGCATGCCACCCCTGTTCCTTCCTTATCTTCCTACACTGTGTCCTGTGAGCTGTTTTTCCACAGCACATCTTCATGATCATGGTCACTCTGTACCTTTCACCTTAAAATACGGTGCTTTTACATTGAAATAAAGGCCCTTATTACCTTGGAGGTGTGAAAAAAAAGTATGTCAGCCTTTTTATTTTTGCCCTGAAGAGTTCTGAGACAGGTCATAATTATCTCCTGAAATCCAGATGTTTTAAATGCCATCTGGTTTGGATGCATAGAGGTGTGTTGTTTCACTCAGTAAAATGCTTAGGGCTACAGCAGCACCCTCTGGATGCTAGTAAAATTACACCCTCTCATAGTATGCTGTACATGCATCTCAATAAAATACTGATGCCTGCATATATGTGAATGAAGCATTTTGTTCAGTTCAACAGTAAAACAGAAACAATTCCAGTTTTTTACCGAAACAAATGTTTTGACGTTTATGTAAAATGCGTATTGTATTTAATCCACAATTAACATTTTGGCCCAAAAAGCTCTGTTTAGAGTTTGTCCCCTTAGATTACTTAAATCCTAAGTGTTGGTGTTTGGTTTTACAGAACATGTATTCGTCAAAGCAGTCACACCCATCCAAATCTCTTGAGTGCTCATTGTCATGAAGATGCATTCTCCCCTTTGAAACACACCCTCATTTTCCCTTTTCTCTCTTTTTTCTCTCTTCTTTCGGTTCCTCTCTGCAGTTTCCTTAAAGCCAGTCTCCACAATGAGCTTTTGGAGCCAATCAGTGACCAGAAGACACAGTTCAGTGCTGCCTGAACCACAGCCAAACATTCCTTCGTGAGCCCGCCTCCTGTGGCCACTTACATTGACGCTGCCCCCGCCCCCCATTCCCCTTCCTGTCGCACCTCATGATAGAAACTGCACTTGATTAGCAGGAAATGGGGAATGATAGATTGGTCATACTATGAAAATCATACGCAGCCATGAGCCTGCACTCCACGATCAACTGTAATCTAACGATGGCACCTAATAATGCTTTTAGCGCAAGCTGTTTATGTGGTGAGATCATTTCAGATCCTTCGGTTCAATTTGTGCATGTCTTATTTTCATTATATCTCACCTCAACATCTCACTTCAGCTTCAGCTGAAAGATTATGTTCAATTAGAAAAATTTCATGTTGTGATTTTCTTTTAATAACTACTGAAAAATTATCATCTCACCCCCTTGCATGAATGATGCTTTTACTGTAGTTTTGTGTAAAACATAAAGGACAAATAAGAATCTATATTGCTAGACTGGCTTGTATATGGTATTGCACAAATATGTTGTACATCTATAGTGATGCCCTCTCAGCTGACCTCCTCACTCTCCTCAGACTAAGGGAAGTGCTTTCTAAAGAACCTCCAGAGTTGGTCAGGAACCAAACGCTAGTATTTTTCTATTAGATCCATTATTGTTTTTGAGCTGCATCATGTAATGCGTGGCTGCTTTTGTGTAAATGTTATGTTACTGATGGAGCTGGACTCAAGTGCGGTCATCCCTGGGAAGGAGTCAGGAAAAATTTACAATAAAAAAGACAAAAATAACTTTGATAATGCTGGACATGTTTTTTTTTAATCACTGCAGGACAGGTTTCTTCCTTTTGACTTTTCTAATGAAGATTTATTTACTGTGAAGACTATGATGAAACAGATGTTGAATGTACAGTGATATTTAAATGGTTTAGCAGAAAGTGGTGTCTAATTCTGTTTGAGACAGATTGTAGTGATACATACATTTTGCACTTTTTTGTCATTACTCAATAAATGTCTGCTGATCTTTATTTTCCTATTTTATTAAATCTCAGTTATTACTTTTAGCTGTATTTTTAATGTGTATATACTGCATGTGTCATATGAACTGCATTAGATACAAAAATGGTTGTTGAAAAGATGTTTTAATTGTATAATTGTGATTGTATCATTTGATTATTATATTGTCTTTTGTCTGTCTACCAGTGCTCATTAGGGGAAAGATGTATGGGAATTTGCAATGCTATTATTGCCATATAATAGCTGATGGTATTACAACCATGGAAGTTAACAAAGAAAACCTGTGTTAAAATGTAATGTAAAAAATGTAAGAAAATTAAAGATATGTAAAAAAAATATCTGAGGGGAGTACAGTGGGCCTCAGTGATTCACAGTAGTTTAGCTGGAAATATTGTTTATAGAAAAAAAATTGAGTTTTTTCTAAAAATGGATATCAGAGGATAAAACATATTTTGGATAAGTACTGTAGATCATCTTTATAGTTTATATAGTATAGGTCCTATATTCTGTTGATGACAATCCTCATGAAGAACCATGTCACAAATGACTATAATTCTGATTATAACGAGACATGTTTCTGGTACTATGGGAATGCTTGACGAATGGCTTTTGTGTAGGTTGAGATAGGATGTGGCCCTGGGGTTAATGAACTTTTTTTCATTCACCTCAGGAATTCCATCCAATCCCAGCCACCCTTTGGTTCCAGTTCCCCTCCCCATGGCAAGGTGAACAAGCTTCCCTCTGTCAGCCAGATCATCAACACTCAGCAGCGGAACTCACTAACCCCGGCCAGTATGTCCGGGGGCCTGAGTGACAGTAAGTGGGTGCCTCCCCAGCCAGAGTACTGTACACATTTATCTCCAGGGCACTCATGTCACATGCCACTGCTGCTTGATTGGACTTGTGTGCCTTAAGTTTTCACTGCTGTATATTATAGCAGATAAATATGATCCCCATAAGATGAACCTGTAGAAAACATCATCTTGTGATGTATGCTACTGAAGAAGCCAGAATCTCATAGCATGTTTGATCATTTCTTCTGTTAATGTTATGTTCTGTAAAAATGTTTCAGTCAACTCAGTCCTGAGAGCTTGTTGTCTTTTGCAGTGGCTCCCATGATGAGCACGCATATTCCCATGGGTACTGACATGACCACACTGAGTCCAACCCATGCCCTACAATCTCAGTTACCCATGGTACCTGCTTCCCACTGCACTCCTCCCCCACCCTACCCAATGGACTGCACCATATCCAGGTAGCTTTATTAACAAAAGTCCCATTTCTGTAGTTCATTTGTCATGCTTGTAATCCCATGGATTCTTTTTGTATGTTCCAATTACCTCTCTAGATTTACAATTATTATGACTTGGAGGGCCATAAACCAAAAAGTGCAGTAGCTTATGTAGAAGTCCAGTGCTATAAGCGTGCCCTTTGGAATCTTCAAGCAGGGAGGCCGGTTTGGTCTAGTTCTTACACTAGAGGCATAAGACTCACTGATGGCTGTCTTTCAGATACCTGAACAGATGTTGATACGTCAGTACAAAATTTATTTATAAATATATTGCTGGGCTAGAGCTGGTATTGTACATAATTTCCTATAATAATAATCATCATATAATAATGGTGTCATGTTTAGATTGATTCAGGCAGAAGAAGAAGCTGTTTGAGGTGTTGAGGAAATGAAAGTTTTCAGACTAAAAACAACCTATTATTATATTAAGTTATTAATGTTAAAATTAAAAGTAAAATATATTTTGTAACATAACTGGGGATACTACTCTAGTACACAAAATCAATAACAGCATTGTAGAATTGTTACTTTCATTCTGTCTTCTTGAGGAGATGACTGTATGCTCTTTTCTCCCATTGCATTCCCTGTTGTACTTCTTGCAAAGCTTCCTGTTGCGGCTGGGCTGCTCAGCATGCCTCGATTACTTCACTGCTCAGGGTCTAACCAATATTTACCAGATTGAGAACTACAACATTGAGGTGAGTCTGCATCCTGGATGACAGTATGGTGTCATGGGGAAAGTGACCATCGCAGCTGAACATCCTGCTCTTCTCGCACAGGACCTGTCCCGGCTCAAGATCCCCGCTGAGTTCCAGCATGTCATCTGGAAGGGGATCCTTGAGCACCGGCAGACAATGGAGTTCTCGCCGCCACCCCATATCCTCCGAACAACAAGCGGCTCCTCCACGGTGAGTGTAGGCTCCACAGAGGCTCGCAGTGAGCGTGTCATCGATGCTGTGCGTTTCACACTACGCCAGACCATCTCCTTCCCCCCACGTGATGACTGGAGTGACTTCTCCTTTGACATGGACTCTCGCCGCAAGCAGCAGCGTATCAAGGAAGAGGGGGAATGAGTGACCTGTGTTCATCACAGCTGGAAAATTCCCCACTGTTATACAATGTTTGTCTCCACAACCAAAATAAATAGCATGATACTAAATGCCCTCTTGAATACAGTCTATTTTCCTTTTACGGTACAAATATGCACTTATTTCTTTTCAGGAGCTTAGCAGTGGTGGATCAGTTATTTTAATATCTTGAGCACTTACCAAATGCCAATAAATGATTTTCATCCATGGTTTAGTTATTGAATGATAAATTCCAGGTGGATGTTTCAGTAGCTGGAATTATGGCTGAAGTTTTTGTTAAGAAAAATAAGATGGACACTGCTAATTTCTCACTGCCTTGTCAGTTTTATGATTGTCTAGTCAACCTCTTTCAAGACAGCATGTTGTCCACACTGACATTAACCTGTTACAACTGTATATATCTGAAGTGTTTCACTACTATGTTGGTGTTTGTTTCATATTGTCAAAGGAAAGTATTATTCTATCTTTATATGTGAGGTTTTCAGACTGTAGTTTCACTTTGCAAAAGTGTTGCTCTAAATCCACCGTATTACCCTTTGTTGCACTTAAAGTATTGTTTTTTGGCTATATAGTTGGTTTTTAGCCATCCCCTGTCTTGAAAAATGCATTCAATGATAGATGTTCTGTTTTTTATTATTTGGCTGCTTTTGTGGTGATTTGATTTTACAGGAGTATGTCCAGCAAACCACAATAATAAATACACTGGTAGCTTTAAAGCATTTCATTCTTAATTTTACATTTATCTTGATTTTTCTTGGATCTATTGTGTAGCAACTTCTCACAGTTTCCTTGCTAACTGTATTTTGTGTTTTTCGTATTTGAAAAAGAGACATGATCCCCCCTCAGATGGGGTAAAATAATTCATTTTTTGGATCTTTTTAATCTTAGCAGTAACTAATGAGTTGTGTTCAACTTTCTAATGGATGAAATGTTGACATAAATTGTTGCATTTTGTTATAACCTTAAACATGCAAGGGATATTATGTATTTTTAAGGGTAAGGAAGTTTTAGGTTGCTTAATCACATTTCTGCTGCTCAAATAATAAATGACCAAGTGACTGCAATTTGATTTTGTTCAAAATATATTTCTACTCAACTGTATGTATGCATCTCTTTATGATAAAATATTGTTGTGTGTCCTGAATTTCAGATAAAGGTATTAGAAATATTTGTTTTTTGATGACAGACAGCATATAGTGCCAAGAATGTGGTTTAAGGAGGTGGAGATACCTTTAATATTATGTTACTCTGTTAAAGAGTAAAATATGTAGGGTTTAAACATTTCAGGTAGACCCAAAGTACATTGAAAGCTATAAAACAGGGTTATTCAAGTCACGGTCCTTGAGGTCCAAGCACTGCTGGTTTTCCAGCCTTCCTTTTCCTGTGAGCCAGGTGTGAAGCCTCTGATCAATCAGAATCAGTTATTAATAAACTAACTACCTGGGTGAACTGAAAACAAGGCCTGAATTTGGAATCGAGGTCCAGATTTGAAGAAACCTGCTATAAAAGATTGAAAAAATATTTTTTGAAAAAGTGTTTTCAAAGCAGACATTTCTGAGAGAACCACAGATGTGAATGTCCACATTATTGCTTTCATTTTGTATTTCATGTTTGTTTTTATATTTACTTAATCTGGAAACTGTCATATTGTAAAATGTTTTGTAAATACGTTGCAATTTACAGATTTATAAACATGTTTTCCATATTTTCATACAAACTAAATGAAAATAAAGATGACTGGTTAATGAAACTTGTTTGCTTTATTACTATTATCCATATCCCAGGATACAGTGTGGGTGTGTAT
>JABFDZ020000037.1:11705443-11721858 GCA_019775955.2 Pollimyrus isidori
CACAGACCCACTGCGCCTATCTTTTTTGCCACCTCCCCCCCCTGCGACCAGCTGTTTTTGCACCACAGCCTGTGCCCATTGGCCCCCCCCCCCCCCCCCCGTGTCGATTCCGACAGATCCTCTGTCTCCACCATCCTCTCTGTGTTCCCCACCCCTGCGCCGATCTCAGGGTGATCCCTTAGCAGGGCAGCCTGTCCGCGTCTCACACACGGGACGGAGGGGGTGGGAAGATGGTGGACGGACGAACTTCCCGAAAAAACGGCTCCTGAGCTCTGTGATCCGAAATGGAGAACATGGCCACCACACTCGTGGCGTGGAAAACAGCTGTCCCTGCTGCATGCCAGATGCCAGGGACAGCAGGGAGACCCCCACTGGTGCAGATATACAAATTAATAGCTTGTGCTCGGGTTCGAGTCCAACAAAAGCTGGCACGTGTCCATGTCCTGTGAAACACGCAGAGCACAGTGGCGAGGCGGGTCCTTCGACCCTGGCTATATTCTAACAGGCAAGGGGTGCACGCAAGGGTCAGACCCCCCCCCAGCTCAGCATACACCCACCGTTGCCCTGGTTACATAAATTCTCTCTCCATCCCACCATCTATCATTTATCTATTGCTCACAAATCGGTCCGGAAAGCTAATAACGTGTTATGCAATTACGTAAGCCCTCCGCCGGGCGATTATGGTGTCGGGCGGATCAGAATGTGGAAGCGCTGTCAGTCACAGTCAAAACATTACGTGTCACTGCAGGTGGCATAAAAATAGCTCTTGTACACCAGAAAGAAGGTGGACCTTCAAGGTTTCCTGAACACACAGTTTGGCAATTTTTTTTTACTCAGCATTAATTGGAATATGTTCAATCCTTTGGAATGACTGAATTATGTTTACATTGTACTACATTACTTATTTACATATTAATTGTCCTAACTGTAATCATATTTACTCTTTCTGTAAGCATCCTCATTTCTGTTTGTGTTTCATTTGTTTACTAACGGCTGGAAGGACTAGAGTGAGATTTTCATTGCATAGTTTACTGTGTGTATGATAATCAATCTGGAATCTATTGTACTGTTACCCTGGACATTATACACTGTTTCAGACTGACCCACTCAGCATGTAGTTACTCCTGCTTACTCTAAATAATACTAGCTCTTTTCCTGCGTATCAGCACAGCATATTACCATGAAATCCACCCCTAAAACTTCATAAGTACCTCTTCAGTTCCCTAATTGTTTCAGCAACAATTTTTGAATTAATTGTTTGAGTGAAGCTCAGGAGATGAACGACACTCGTGGGGGTTTGAGAGGAGCAAGGCCGGGTTAAGGCCTCTGTCACAATGCGGCAGCCTTCAGCCCACAAACTAGGGCTTGGTGCTTCTCTCTGGCTGCGAAGACCTCTGCCGCATGTACCCATTTCACAGGAATAAGCCTGGATACATAAACATGAGAGAAAAAAGAGTTCCTCACCCACTAAGAAACCACACAGTGCCATGCTCGCTATCACTGATATTTCACATTAGCAATCGGACACCTAAATGGATTAAAGTACACATTTCCATTTTCACTTGACTGTACCCTTGAACAGCAATGGATGTCAGGAGTAAAGAGCTATTTTCAGATGCTCTGATCTCCATTAAGTGGCAGAACCCAGTGACTTACAAAATATGGTATATTAGTGTGAATACGCGGGGGAACGCTATTTGTTTTGATTTAAGTCGCTGCGCTTTTAGCACGGATTGTAACAGGAAGGCACTCCGAGGGCATAGAGGGACGGGCATCGGTGTGGCAGAGCTTGGCTATAAACCTGTCTGCTGCATGAAGTAAGAGGTTAAAATTTAATGTTACTGCAGTAATTAATCATTCAGATCTGGGTTTCTTTACAATGAAATAATTTAGCACTGAAAAGAGGTAAGGCAGAAAATCTAACTAGACAAGGGGGCTAATTAAAGTTTACTAGTCATGGTGGACTTCTCTAAGAGTGAACTCAGTACAGGGAAGGTCTTCAGACGTGGGGCATAGCGTTCAGTGGCGTAGGTCCTAATGCAGGCCAAGAGGGGTGAGTAAGTTACTATTTTGGGCAGTTCCGTGCCACCCCTACCCATCAGTCCCTATTGTTTCCTTGGTAGCCCCATTTCCAAGCAACCACCTCCCATTACCATAGCAACAGGCTCCCCGTCACAGAGGCTGCAGAATTTCAGCAACATGGGGAGCAAGATGAAAGGACAGGCAAGATGGGTACAGACGCATGGGAGATGGAATGAGAAACAGCAGGATAAAAAAGAAATGATTTTAGAAACAAAGTTCATTCCTCCCACGTTCTCTTGAACAAAAATATCTTCCAGTTAATCAAAATTTGTTAATTAAAGTAGTTAGTCTCTGAGTAGCATTTTAGCCTTTTATTATCCGGAGTCTGACACCGTTTTGTTGCTGAAAAAAAAACTGCTTTAAGGACAGTTAAGTTTGTTCATAGTGGAGGCAATAGCATAGGAGACTCCAAAATAAAATGTAAAGGCCTATTTTAGGGGCAGATCACAAACACGGTGTGCTAATGAACAGAATCTCGGAACTATTTCAATCGGCGCAGCAACACCGGATGCGTTGTGCCAGAAAACGTTTCAGCTTCAGACGCCAAGCATGCATCGGTGCAGCTGAAATGCAGGCGCGTTAAAAATAACTCTCCAGCACCAAAAAACAGACCCTCGCTCTCCTTTCATTACCGTTTTTTTTTTTTCTTTCAGCAAGTGAACTCTGAGGCGGATTAGCCGAAGGTGGGCGGACAGGTGCCGTGGTAATTCATTCTGTCACCGGCGTGTGCACCTGGCACACAGCGGGGGCCAGAACTGAGGCTGAAAGTGGTGCGGAGGCCTCCATGCCGCTGGGCACTGCCCGCTAAGACAGAGAGCGGCTCGCCTCACAGTGCCCGCTGGGGTTAAGGATGTGCCGCTCGGAATGCAGACATTTCTGTCTTCTTCACTGACCCCCCCCCCTTGAATGCCCCATCCAATCCATAAGGCCCAGTCCTGACCATGTGCCCCTACTTGTTAAACGATGTAAGTGCATTAAAGGTGGGCACAGTCACGTGGAGGGCGACCTCATACGCTCCTGCCGCCACGATCCCCACTCCCTGCTCACCTTCCAGCTGGGTGCCTGGCAGGCAGTAAGACGCGACCTCGACATTCCATATCACACAGAAATAATAATACAAGCAGCGTAAATCTAAAAACAATAAGCGACTGTGTATCCCCAGCTAAAAGCGTCAACGTTCCAACTTATACGTAGCACAGACAGCAATATCATACAGTCCAATGACGAAGCATTCGAATGTCAGCAGAGGCAAGAAAATCTCAATGGACATGAAAGATTACATTCTTAAGCAACACTGATGGGCACTGAATGCAAAATAATGGATAATGGATTTAATTACTAATGTATAACAGATTAAAAAAACAATTACCGCCACATAAAAACTACGGGTCGTTCTTGAAAAACCTGTATGTACATCTCTGAGCACTAATCCGCTGAACATCATCATGGAAACCAGCTCTCTTAATTAATGACTTTCATAATTAAGATGCTAATACAAAGTGGCTTAATGTCACCGTGTGCCCTGCAGCCTGACCGGCCTTGAGGTGAAATAACAGAACTAAATCCCTGTCTGCTTTATAAATAGCAATGAGGCAGGGACTCAGTACGGGGAGCAAGGAGTTGGGTCTACAAATGGCGGACGAAGGCCAGCTGGGCAGTGCCAACATGGGGGCTGACTGTGCTGCATGGTTTCTTTGTTTTTTGTTACATTAAAGACCCTGCAACACCCTTGACACTTCTACGGTTTACAGACTTAGAAGACGCCTTATTGAAAGCGATGTATGTTTCAGACAGCCACTGAAGCAATGGGTTTAAGGGTGTACACAAGATCTCAATGGTGGCATCACTAACTCTGGGATTTGAGCCAGTGACCTTCTGATCACAGACACACTGCATCCTCATCCGCACCTTTCACCCTTGACTAAAACCTTGCTTTTCTGCGGTTAACCGGAGAATGCCTCCCCCCACAGTGGTGGACCATCTGCGCACTTGTGCAACGTGAGTGTGATTTTCACAGCACGAGAGAGGGCGCAGGCCCATGCATGACACATCTGTGCCGCCGCGACCTCTCCAGGGGCCGTGCCAAAGCAAATGAACGGATCCCATCGCCTACTGCTGACGTGCATCTGGCTGCTCAGCCGTCAGGCCGTGTACGCGTCCTCTGAGTCACCGCAGGACGCCACCAGCCCCCCGGCGCGTTACCGAAGCAGACGGCCGCTTTCGTCTGCCGCTGCCGCATACACCCCCACTCGACCTTCCTCTTCACTGTCCTGTCATCCACTTGCCCAACATTTTGGAGCGTGTTACCTAACCTATTGCATAATCATTTAACGATCGATTGGCGATTCATTTTGAGGCCCCGCTTGCCAGTTTTCCATGATAACCGTGGCTTCTGAAGGTTAGGGATTCGAGCCTGCAGTTCGGTCATCGTCGCATGCGGTGTATCATCATCGGGGCCATTAAAGGCATGATGGAAAAGGAGGGGTACGGAAGAACTACAGGGAGAGCAATACTAGGACAGCAGAGCAGAGCAGGCTATTCTTGCTCGTCTGAATGTTTAATAAGTAGCTATGTGCCGCCTGGAGCTCATTTGGATTTAGACTGGTGAGGAGAGACAGAGAGGAATGCTTTGTACAGCACGCTCCTCCCCCGAGTCGCTGTCTACAGCCGCTGAGCTCAAACGCTGCCCTACACCTGGGCGTCAGTCCCGAATGGCTGTCGCTGCCGCGTCTGTACCCGGCTGCACTTTCCAGGTCCACTTCACATGCCGCGTCATACATATCGTGCTCCAGAATTCCTACTCCTGGCCTTCTATCCGTATAACTCAAGACACACAGCGGCACACTGTGCTCGGGACGTCGCTGTGCGGGAGAGGCCTCCCCGGAGAGTCTTAAATGCAATTCTTTAGTGTAGAGTCCCAGAAATGTCTGCTTTACAGAATGCTTGTTCCAGGCCCCCCAAAAACGCTGAACGCAAAACAGCACAACGCACGTCGCAGCGGATGAGCATGCGTTTGGGACTCCAAGTTAAACTTTTAAACAGGAGGAGGAATCAGAATTCAGGACTACAGAGAAAGCAGAACATCTGATAAAGGAGGCGGAGCTTTGCTGGACAAATGGGACAGCAGAGAGATAGAGGAGGCGGGCCTCCACTGTCGGAATTTAAGAAAAAGGGATGTGATGCCGCCAGGGCCACACAGATAGACACCTCCACTGTACCAATAATTAAGGAAAATTTAAAGTGACACCCCCATCCCACTGCATACTGACCTGTGTTTTACACTTAAACACTGAGAAAACCCTCTCCATTTCAATAATGGTGCAGGCGCTACTGGGGGAATGTTAATACATGCCACTGCATACCTGGGTATGTGGTATGACAATAAAGCCTGACAGGTCAAGAATGGACAGGGCGCCGCTGCCTGATATTATCTGGAATGTCACCTGACCCCTGACCTTCTGTGTGAAAATGCAGGACTGGCAATGGCTCTGTGAAGGTCACTCTTCTACATGACTTTATGCTGGTCTCCAGAGTGTCATGCAGTAACGGACTGCTTCACTAAATGGGGCTTCCTACAGTATGTCCTCCAACTACCACCATCACGGTTTTAAGGGAAGAAAATACAACATTGAAGTGTGAGGATAAACAGCAGGTAGGTCATCGGTGTCTACAGCAGCTCAGTGGGGTGGGATCCTGTGTCTGTGACTGGAAAGTGGCCGACTGAAATCCCACCTCATGGGAGTTTTACTTACAGAAAACTGTTCCGAGGGCAGAACGAAAAGTGATTAATTCATGGAGATAACCAATCAGATTCTAGAGGAGGTGGGCCCAAGTCACTAGAGGAGGCAGGAGCAACCAATCAAATGTCTTGACCTGCCTCCTCTAGTTGCTTGGATCCACCTCCTCTACAGTCTGATTAGCTATTTCTCGGAGCCATGATCATTTTTCAGTCTGCCCTCAACAAATATTCTAAAAAAAAAGAGGATCTGATAAACAAATAAAATGTAGATAATATCAAAGCGATGCCAACACTAAAAAACACCTAGTATCAACACTGATAAGAACTGTTACAGGTGACAGAAAAATCTGTGCATCCTGCTGAATCCCAAGCTACAAACGCCAATCCCTGCCAATGGGTCAGCTCACGGTCTGGACACGGCCTGCGACATATTGCTTGGCTCTTTGCGCTTGCCATCCCCAGAGCCATCCCCATCCACCACCATTATAAGAACTTCTCTTTGGAAGCCTGGAGGAGAATGTGACAACCCTGGTGGCTGTTAGCGTGTGAGGGTGGGTGTAAGTGCTACTTTGGGTGACATGGCCCACCCCGCCTCGCGCACTGAGACACCCTAAATTACAGGGCAGAGCGGCCCTCAAGGGTAGCTGCCTCGCCCCTGCCAGTGAGCCCAGCTGTGCCATAAGCCATAACACATCCATTCATTTAGCAGTCACTGCGGTCCCAGATTACATGTGCCTGCTCACTCTGCTATTTGCAGAGGCACGGAGGCACATCCAAAGACACCGGCCTCATCTTCGCCGAGAAGGTACTCCGTGACGTCAGCAAAACGCGCACATCTTTGCCAAGTTTCTCGCCGCCGTCGGAATGGTGCGGACACGCTACAGGCGTGATCGTATTTACGAGGCGTGGCGAGAAAGCACTCACCTGCCATGGTACCCTGCTTCCATGAACAAAAAACAGACGGAAATTCGGCAATCGATATCTATTCTGGACATCGGACGAGACACTGGGTTCCATTTTGCGGAAGATCACGTTGCCGTGGCAACTAATCACCTGTCCCTGCCAACTGCCGTTTCAGTTAATGAAGTCCAGCTGGCCCTCATATGAGTGATTTGAATTTCAGGGACAAACATAGGTAGCTGGACAGAGGAGAGCCAGATCACCCACAATGGCCAATTTTGTTTCTTTGCGTCTTTGCGTTACCCTGTAAAACCTGTTCAGCTATTCCCAGAGCCTTAGTGTTTTGCGTCACAATCCTGCCTGCTTGAATTCAGCCAATGAAACAATACTGTCCCAATTAATGTGTCGTTTATTTAATAAAATCTTCCGCTCTTTGTACTGTTTCCAGCATTTCCGACCACTAGCATCTAACCTACAGTCATTATTCAAGCAAACATATTTTTAAAGAATGCACAAATAGATAGTGGAACTAAGGCACTTTCGTGAATAAGCAGCAGACTGGATCTGGTCGCAGGGAGTGGACCGGCTGGACACTTCAGTGATATATCAATCGCAAATATGGTAAGACAAAAAATATTAGATAACTTCACATCTAATACCAGTAGCAGTGAGACACTGAACAATCTTCCAAACCTGAACCCATATACAGTATAAAAACAAGAATGAATCGGCTCAATTTGAAGCACAACAGCTGAATCATTTCGCATGCTGATGCATGACACTTGATAATAATGACAAATAAAGCCTATTTCAAAATAAATATATCAATATTTATGAGTGTCCTGGTACATTGCTGTAACCTTTATATCGCCAGTTTTATATATGTTGCACAAACATTCAGCAGTTATTTGAGAAATACATTCCATATTTGCATAAAAACACACCAACACTTTAGAAATCTCCTGGTCGCTCTGGGCTCAGTGCATCCCAGCTTTCTGACAGGAAGCTATTAGCATCTTGGCAATCGTTACGGATTTACTCTGGCTGAGCAAAAAAAAAAAAGGATGAAATGACAAAGAGTCACATAAAAGTGTGTTTTGTTAGACTGGTTTAAAGGCTATAATAAGAAAATGAGGCTCTTGAAGAAACAGTTTTATGACGGACGAATCTAATTGGAAATTATTTACCGAGTATGGGCTGCATCTTAATAACCCTTCTGTAAATATCAATTAAGATGGAAGTCATTTAGTGCACCTTTATCTTCTATAAATGATTTAAGAAGACGGTTTCATGGCACCATAATTTGCCTCGCCAACCTCGCCGGTCAGAGTTTCTTGCTGATAGGAAGATTTATGTCCACTTGTTTACATTTTGCACAACAGAAACGTAAACTGATAGAAGGTTAATTTTAATTTATCTAACAAAACATGTTCGTGGGCAGCGTTTGGCCAATGCTAGTCTTGCCACCAATTCTTAAAACGTCCGTATCTCAGTTTCCTGAATATCTGAATTGCAAAATCAATTTTCATGAGGCACAATGTGAAATTGCACAACACAGCAGAATCCCATATAAAGCTCTAAAGGTTAGTCCTAGGACGGTTACAAACTGTTCATCTAAACACATGCATCGAAAATAGAACCTTTTTTTGTTCTCCTTCTGTTCATTAAAGATTCCACAAAGATATCACACTGTTACGTATATCTGCAGATGGCGCCGCCCTGGAGGCTGACCGAAAATGTGCAGTGAGAGATCAGAGTTTCCATTTGGTGAGTTATACACCAGCCTCACGGCTCTCAGCCCGAGAACAGGAGCTTATTTATAGGGAGCGGAGGAGCGGGCACCCAGAAGCATTTCACTCATTGCCTGCGCTTCTATGAACTTGAAGCAAAAGGGGGGAAAAATGATGAAAAAGCATCATCTGAAGGTAAACTGGAGAAGTACAGCTTAAAGGAGGAGCAGTGAAAAAGAAAGGAAGGTTCCTGTTGGCAGTAAGATGGGCCACCACAGTGAAGGCAAGAACCAGGAACCCGCCTGCAAGGAATGACTCGCCTACCGACGGCTTCCGATCACACTATTACCACCTGTACTGTACTTAGTTACTCACTATTAACAACAAGAAACCCTCTGGTGGATCAGTAACGGTCCGTCTCGTCTCATTTTACCTCACAGCCTTATAATTATATGCATTTTTTAACTCCAAAAGGTCTTTCTAAGGCACTGATTCCCACATGGAGTCAGGAGAAAAGGTGCAGAAATTTGCCGTGTGATTCCGCCTTTCCCGTGAGATGCCTCGTGTCTCCGTAAGAGAAGAGAGACAGAGCTGCCAGTGTCCTACATCAGAGGTGAATCAGCTGCCAAAGCAGGGAAAAGCTGAGATAAAAGCAGGTACTGCGATACTGAACTTATACTATAGCTACAAGACCAAATTTGTGAATTAATTTGATGGCAGGGTCTCTGGGGGCTGATAAACCAATGTGTGGTAGACAAGTAAGGTAAATCCAATAATGGTGATGCCCTCTGCTATGACACTGGCAGGACAATCCAATCAGCTGCAGGACCTGGCCTGCACCTTCCTACCACGGGTTACCTCCCGAGCTACGAAAGGTCTAACTTGCTCCCCGCTACGTTTATTATTTCAGCCTGCGAGATTCATCTCCGCTGGGATCATTTCATTACTCATCACCGATGATGTTCTACAGGAACCTTCTGAGCCTAATATCTGCACGAGGTTTCCAGGCCTCCCCTCATCCTACCATCGCTGCCGCTAACGGTTCCCACAATCCATCACACCGTGGAAATCACCTCAACAGAACAGGGACAAATTCGGGCTTACCTGTAGAGCATCCACGGTGAAGGTGAGCCCCAGCCGGGAGGACATACACAAAACAAAGAGAAAGAGAGAGATTTCCATTAGTTTTTGTTCACTCAGTGGGAATCATAGTAAAAGTATACCATGTATTAGTGAAGAATCCACATGCTTGCCTGAAAGAGTAACAGTTAAACGTGTTCAGCAATCACTCGATTGTTTGTGACGAACAGGAGACAGTGAGCAAGGTGCCTTGGTGAGACCAACCCAAGCAGGAAAAGGGCTGAGCCCACAAACGTGCAGCATGACCACAGCGTAGGTGCCACGTTGGGAACACATCGCGCCCTCGGGTCACACCCGAGTCAGAAAGCTGCCGATTAGCAGGCTTCGCATCGTCAGCGGTTAAGGACAGTGCGCCAGCAGCCGGATGCAGCGGCGCACCAGAGTTGGGCCGCGCCACGCACGGTGGCCAGTCGAGGGCGCTGTCCTCCAGTGTGTTAGTGAGCCAGGCAAAGTGCCCCACCCTGGCGGGACCCCCGACACAGCCATGCTCTGAGCGAGACGTTCAGCCCCCCACCAACCTTCCTGCTTGGAATGCTCTATGCGCTTCTTGATTTCCTTCCCCGAGATCACAGGGGGCACAGGGGTGTCTGGGAGACGGGGGACAAAGGGAGGGGCCGAGGGGTTCAACCCGGAGCGGGGAGAGGAGGGGGTGAAGGCTGGAGGGCTATGGGAAGGGGATCGCTTCAACCTAGGGGGGGATGAGGGGTCCTTGGTAGGCCGGCTCTTCTTCGGCGGTTTCTGCCCTGGGGATCGAGGCTGGCCTCCTTCCTTCGGAGAGGCCAGAGGTGTTTGTCCAGGAGAAGACGAGGGAATCAGGTCCGGGGAGGTGGTACGAGCCCTGAGGGGACCTGGGATGGGGACAGGTTCTCCTCTGAGAGGGGAAGGCTGGTGATCTAGCTCCTCAGGGGTTATGCAGGACAGGTCTTTAGTAGCATCAGGAAGGGGGGCTACTTTATCCATGGGGGCATCTGAGTCAGAGGCTGGGGTCTCTTTAGGGAGAGGAGGGGCCTCCATCTCCAACCACTCTGCAACGGAGATGGTGTTCAAGGGTTCCTGATCAGCCAGATCATGTTGGCTCTCTTCACCGGAGGCCGGTTTGCTGTCAGGGGTCTGAGGAGCCACCTCAGGAAGAGATGATGTAAACGTGCCTCCAGTAAGTAGATCTAAGTCAAGGGAGAGACTGTCTCTAGCTGTGCCCAGGCTGAATCTATCAGACACTTCCAGAGGAACCAGGGCAGTCTCTCGGTCAGGACTGGCATTCGCGGGTGGTGAGCACCGGTCTCCCTGAAAAGGGGACGTCGACGGGGAGGTGGCCCTGGGGTGCGGCGCGAAAGGAGGGGGCGATGAAACGCCTCCCGTGAGACAGAGTAGGTCTTCAGCCAGGGAGGGAGGCAAGCTTGGGGGGGGATACTCGTCCGGGCCGCGCGTGAACGACGAGGCTCCTGTGGAGGAGAGGAGCTGTTCCTTCAGGCTTGGGAGATCTTCAGGAGCCAGAGGGAAGGCGGCGGGTTCTGCCACCAACTCCTGCAGCTGAGACTCTAGGGGAAGGGCCCATTCCTCAGGGAACTTCTTCCTGTTTTTGCCCTTCTTGACTCGGGAAGCACTCCTGCCTCCCTCTTCAGGCTCCCAGCCACCATCTCCTCGCAGAGGGTTCCTGCGGGTGTTGTCCACTGGGGCGGCGCCCTCACACTGAGCTTCCAGGGAACTACGACCGTCACCCGTGCCGTACATGTCGTCCCTGATCCTCCTTTTCTTCTTCTTCTTCTGCTGCTGCCTGCGCTCTGAGACGTCCCCCTCCCTCTCCTCTAAGGCCCCTGGCCCCTGGTGACACTGGGGGTCCCTTGGCCCCTGGGGACCCTCCACCATCTGGCTGGCATGCCGGCTGATCACCGTGGAGACGCTGGGTGTGAAAGGGAGTTCTGCCCGTAAGGCCTGGTCGCCTCCCCAGGGCTCACCCCAGACTGCTCACATGCAGAGAAGGAAGGCAGAGTTACACTCACACAACAACATCCCCCATTCCCTCCTCCGCCCCCCCCTCCAGGCGACAGCCCACACGGCATCAGATCTATATTCTCACCACGTACCGCTGTCTGGAATTACATTACAGGTAGAAATGCACGCCCTATGGCAGGAAGGCATGTTAACACTTCCTGCTTTAAACTCAATGCCACACAGTCATCCCTACCGAAGTACTGTCATTGCTCATGAGAAGGGGAAATAGTCACAATTTGTGTAGTAGAGCTTTTTAAACTATCATGATTAATTATGCTTCTATTATGCAAAAAAAAGGTGTGATATGTATTTTGGTTCCTTTCCTCCGATGTCCTCTGGCTTTCATTACTCATTTTCTTTCCTTCCTTTTTTCCCCCGTTCAGTAGCTCCCTCTACTTATCTTTCATGTATCGCAACACAACCCTGAAAAGTGCCCTGGGACAACTCTGTTGTGAAAGGCGCTATATAAAAATAAATTGAACTGAATTGAATTGAATATGTACTTAATTCTAGGTATATTTGGCAGAGAACATGTCTTGTGCGGAGAATGGTTTCGACCTGGAAAGCTACAGTGGGGCCAGCAAACGGTGTATCGTATACAATCGAGAAAATTTAAATGAAATGTCAGGAAATGGACGAGTGACAGGGGAAACAGATAACACTGACAACAGGATCTATAAACCAGCCTGTTAAAAACATCTGCCGTGCAGGTATTACTACCCCCGCTCAGAGAAAGAGCTCCGATCTTCATTGTGAAGACTATCAGTTAAGACGGCAGCGTTAACGGACAGGTGATTGCGGAACTCCACCCGCTGAGTGCTGAGGGGCTTCAATGAAGACACTCCGGCCAGATATCACCGGGAGAAAGAGGTGACTGAACAGAGGCATGAAATAAAACGGAGCGGGGGAGGAGGCCAGCGGAAAAATAAAGCCCGGGCAGAGGAGACGGGGAGGTCATGTGACGCGGGCTGCCCAGCACCGACGCCCTCTCAGGCGGCACAGAGCAGCGCAGTGTCCAGATCAACAAATGGTGCCATTGTCCCGGCACGCATCTCACATAATGACAGTGCGTCATGGCGACCAATCCCAGCACTATTAACGCTAAAAGACAACATAAACATACAAATACACATACAAATACACCAATAACACTACTAAAGCATACAGTCTTAGCATGCTCAGCAAATGCTGCGTGATATACTCCTCTCTGGCAGTTTATTCTACGTACACATTAGAAAGATTAACGGATTGACACCAGTAACTGACACATGCACCTGTTTTTGTGCTAAATATCCGAAATACGCCTCTAATACGCCCCAATAAAGGCAAATTTAACTGGAACTAAAGGAAAAATAGCATCATCCACTGTAGTGCTTCCTATTCTTCCAGCAGAGCACTGGGGGAGTGTTGTCTGCTTGGGGAACTAGCTGGCTTTGAACACGGGACACTGCAGAGCTGTGCTAGTCTTTGTCCTGGACAAAGTCCCGTGTGCCGAGCCACAACCCAAACTACACAACTAACGTCCATTTTGGCTAATTGATAATGCTGGCTTTGAATACAGTGCCACCTGGTGGAGGAGGTCTTACATTACAATGCAATGACTGTGAGAGTACGGCTAATTATGCTAGAAGATAATAAATGCCGGAATAGAAAAAGCCAAAAACTAGGCTTTATCACGGCAGGAGACAGCTGGAATTCAGACAAACTATTCAGTTTTTGTGCCTGGGCGCGTTTTTCATTGGATTAGGACTTCAGGTAAAACATGTGCCAGTCACAACAAGAGATGTTTCGAAGCTCTGATTTACTTGATGAGGGATCCACAGTGTGTCCAAAGATTCCTGTCTCAGCCCTGTCCTTCGGGGATCCAGCCGCCTTGTCTTGGTCGGTGAGTGGCAGGGTGGGTCTCTGGGGGTCTGCAAGTGCAGGGGGCCCCTCCATTGAGAGCAGAGTTACCCCCACATTCAAGTTCATTGCTGGCCCCTGTTGAGAAAAGTCTGCAAGACAGAGGTATGAAGAGAATGCAGTTACTGTGCCAGTAAAGGGAGGGCGTGGGATCCGGGAGGACACGAGCAGGCAGAATGGAGTGGAATGCACCAATCAGAGAGGGCAATCAGGGGTGATTCCGGCGGAGGCCTTACCGATTCCTAACATCATAGAGGCAACGTTACACATGGTGCTGTGCGTTTTCAACAACTACGTCACGTTTGTAACAACACTGATGGCAAAAACAAGCCGACGATATACCTGTCAGGCCAGTGTCCATCTGCGGAGTGGCGGCGTGGGTGAGCCAGTGTTCAGGAAAGCCCCCTGCTGGCCAGCCAAGTGAATGACAAGGAGAAAGGGAGGGTGGCAGGAGAGAGGGAAGGAAAGAGAAAAAGTGTAAGTGAACAATAGAATAATGGAGTGAGGGGGACAGAGGGAAAAGAAGGAAGAGACAGAGAAAGGGGGTGAGAGAGGAAAAAGCAGAGAAAGAAAGAGAGACAGAACGAAAGTGAAAGGAAAAGGAGCAGAAGTTCAAGTTACAGGAGTCAGTGAGCCTATGGGCGAGACAGAAGCAGAGACAGACACTGAGGCAGACACTGAGGCAGGCACTGAGGCAGACACTGAGGCAGGCACTGAGGCAGACACTGAGGCAGACACTGAGACAGACACTGAGGCAAGCACTGAGGCAGACACTGAGGCAGGCACTGAGACAGACACTGAGGCAGGCACTGAGGCAGACACTGAGGCAGGCACTGAGGCAGACACTGAGGCAGACACTGAGGCAGGCAGGGGTAAGTGGCTGTGATACCGGAGCTCTCTCTCTCTCTCTCACCATGTGACGGCCCGGGATAAGCGAAGCGCACCCTGGACCCCGCGCACTTACCTGGAACGAAGTCTGGCGCAAGGACCCGTTGCTCCTCCAAATGGTTTCTCTCCTCCCCCTTTGTTCCTGAGTGCCGCGCTGGTGCCCTTCCCCCGGGTGTCACCGCCACACCTGCCAGGCGGCAACGCCGGTCAGTGCACGTCGGTTCCACCACACTGCCCAGCCTGCCGGCCCGCCCGCCATCACCCTTGGCGATGCCCGTCGTAGTAAACATAAACACAGGCTGAAATCATTTACAGAAGGCATAAATCACGCTTTTATAATCCAAGGAAGAGACGCAATTCGGTTACGTCGTGTATATTTAGGGTCCGCACTGCACCACAATCTTTCTTCTGCCCCCGCAGGTAAGCGTGACTCAAGCCCAGACCAGCATTTGGCCTTGGAGCAGACCCAGACAGTCATCCTGGGTCCCTTCCGGTCCTCACCCTATAAGCATTTGGGTGGACGTCGTCGGTATCACCCTGAAAGCTAAGCTGCCTCCCGCCCCAGCATGACATCCAGTGGTGCTCCATCTGGCTCAGACACGCCAACACAAACTGCCAATGCAACTAACAGAGACAACAGCGGCATCTTAAAGGGACACCGTCATGATATCAGGGGTGACTCGATCCTCAAACCAACGAGCGTTCCGCCTCTGATTCTGTTGAGGCTCGTGTCCCTGAGTAGATTGAAATTTAAAAAGAAGAGATATCACAATGGCTTTTGGAATTTCTCTCTTCTGATTAAGAGGGTGTTTTCCGGGGCAGGCCTGGGGACACAGGGCATAGAGTGCTCAGCCCAGAAACTGTCACACATCATAACATGTGACTGCAAAAATGACTGTAAAGAAGGATCTGGAACTCTCGGGGTTTAAGCCCTGTAAGCCCCACCCCTGGCACTGGCCATGGGAGGTCACACCCCCCTGCATATTTCAAATGCGTTGACTTGAAATGACCTAGGAGATGTGGATTTGGCCAAATCTCCTAGGTCCACCTTCCTTCTTATCTCCCAGAAAAGCCAAAGACTGTTACCTTCTCCCTGGGATGGTCTGGTGGCTTGCTCACGTTTTGATCCCCGGAAAACTAAAAGCCCAGGTCAGCAGCTGTCTGAAGACCACTCACCGTCAGCACATGACTGAGACCCAAACTGTGCGCATCAATTTCCCCTTAAACTCCATCACCTTTTTTGCTTGCTTATCCGCAACGGTGCCCCAGTGCCATCCAATTCTTAACTAGTAACTCACGGTAATCCTCAGTCACTACCCTTCCACATACTGTTCAGTTAAACTGTCCTAGCCAACTAGGCACAATTATTCATGAAAAATATGAAAGCATTTTATTAATTTCTTGATAGCCCCAGCTTTGTCGAATTACAGGAACAAACCAAACTGGGTCACTAGTGGTTGTCGCTATCCATGGTCCTGAATTGTAAAAACCTGTGAGCAAAAAGCTGTGAGCTTCAGACCCTCCCCAATCATGTCTTTATTATACTGTTTGACACATTCATTCCCTACTGAGTCAACAGCTTTATCCAGGATGATAAATGCAGCATCTTCCTCAGCTGGGAATTCTGCCTGGACGTATTTGGATTAGGGGTTCTTTATGATTACAGCAGCACAAACCATCTGAGGACACAACACAGAAGAGTAACATGCTGTAGAAATTAACAAAACACAGAAGCATAACATGCTGTAGGAAGTAACACAACACAAAAGAGTAACACGCTTTAAGAAGTAACAACACAGAAGAGTAACACGCTGTAAGAAGTAATACAACACAGAAGAGTAACACGCTTTAAGAAGTAATACAACACAGAAGAGTAACACGCTTTAAGAAGTAACAACACAGAAGAGTAACACGCTTTAAGAAGTAACAACACAGAAGAGTAACACGCTTTGACACATTCATTCATGACAGTGCTGTCACTCTGGCTTCACAATCGCTTGTGGGATTGGAGTGCTGACATTTCAGGGACTCCCCATGCCTGT
>JABFDZ020000037.1:11737395-11749410 GCA_019775955.2 Pollimyrus isidori
ATTTCAGAGAACACCCCCCCCCATTTCTCCCCACGCTTCATCGACACCGAATGTCACCGTACCAGGCTTGTGACTTGCCACAATGACTGTCTGTTTCTGCCACTCCCTAAGCAGATGTCGTTGGTGACTGGGCCATCCCACTGGGACCAGGTAAGGCTCTCCCTTCAACCCCTAGCTGACAGAGAGAGGCGGCTGACAGAGGCTCCTTATCCAGTTTTTGTGTGCTTGTTCCCACGGAACTATCACCAGGAGATGCCTGAATCTCTGCCAGGTAGTAAAACATTTAGCCCAAAAAAGTCACACATGTGCTTAATTTCAGCTGAAAGAAATGACGTCAGACACTGATGTCAGAACATTGGGGAAGTAATGCAACATTAACATTGTAACGTGGACAATCTGAATTAACATACGAGTCAGAGCAGGGCCTACTGGAGTCAGCATGTTTATTTTACATAAAGCTACAGACATGATGAAGTTCACTCTTGGTGGTAGGTGACAACTCTGGGAGCAAACCACTTTTCCAGGGACAGGGGAGATGCCTGAAATTCCACGGTGTAGTCTCTCCCTCCCCCCTTCGCTGGATTAGGGGGGTGACTCAGCAATGACTCACAGTCACGCAATCCAGCCCGGGCCCCCCACACAAGGTGGTGACCGCACCCCAGACCAAACTCTAAACCACGTCGTTCCCAATAAGCCAAAAGCCACCCCCCTCCCTTACCATAACAATCTTTCTGTTTAATAAAATGAAATTAGTTTCCTTTACTGAATTTTAGGACTCTTACTCATCAGATATAAAAGGGAAAAAAGTATCTAGAGAACAGATAGAAGAGATAAAAAAAAGATTAATATCCTCCGCTGTCGTGACTGATGATATATTAACGTGACATTGTTTCTCTATCAATCTTCTGGTCTATAAAACTGAGTGAACTGAAGCATGCTGCAGGTGGAAACTTGTTTTAATATTCAGAGAATAACCAGCTGGAGCCAGAACTGATGACCCTGGAAAATCATTTGTATACGTTTATTTATTTATTTTTCTATCTATAGTGACTGAATGTGTCAGTTGTTCTGTTTGTAATTTGGTAACTTCATTCTAAATCACTGGAGAATTTCCTAGTCAAGTGCCAAAAAGATCCATCTTTTTTGTGTGATCGGCTACTAGGGTTTCTGCTAACAATGAGGCAATAAGCTGTCTTAAGCTGTCTTCTGAAACACAGACAGTGAAATAACAGCTCAAAGTGATACTTTGCACGGCAGGTTTTCACATGTGCCAAGAAACGGCGAAACCAACGGTACCCTTAACCCCCCCCCCCCCCCGCGCCTTTGCCTGTGGGTGGGGGGTGGGGGGGGGGGGGGGGGGGGGGCGTGTACCTGGGGCTAACAGGCCACGCTGGGAGCTTCAGCTTCAGGTGTGGGCGCATGACCTCAGATATCGCGTCCCCGTGTCAGATTCCTCGCGCTGCGTCTCCCCCGTCGCGCGCTATATGTTTATACTCTCACCTCCTTAGGCTGTTCCCGCTCATCCCAGATCGTTCGCTAGGCCATTTATAATGCTTACAAAATATGTGGGGATGGATACAAGGATAATAATAAAGCACGATTCAAATTTCTATACAATGACCTGCTGGCCCGAAAAGGTAGGAAATCAAACAGAAAACTCTGTGCCCAGACTATTAAAAAGTGACCATTCCTGGAACACAGACTAACTGCAACGCCAAGAAAGCGTCTTATTGAGAGTTAAAGAGGTTTACGGTAATCCGATATTAACCACAGTTTACTGCTTGGTGCTGTATTTTAAAAATCATACTCTGCTCTCCTAGTCATACCGTTTGTATTGTCCGCCACACAGGAATCTAACAGTAAAGGCTGTTCTTTTCTTCTAGGAAAGACATGGCCATTATGGATGCAGCCAAACAATGCAAAACATTCTTCTGATAATTTCTTGGATCCATGTTTACAACAAATGATTAATTCCAAGTTGGACGGAATTCCCGTAGACTGCATTAAAAAATTCAAAAGGTGCCAACTGACAGTGTTCGTTTAGCAGCGGATTGCGCCAACACTGTTCCACTAGAGGTCTAGGAGGGGCTCGAAATATAAAAATGTCACGTACTGGACAACTGCAGTGTGACAGGAGGCTGACTGGCTGAGCGGAAGGTCAGGGACTGGGCTCGTGTGTCTGTGTCAGAGCCCTCCACCGGCCCCTCGTGCCGCGTCGATGCTCGCCTTCTCCAAGCAGCTGTCTCTCACTCCTTTTCCCCAGGTTTTACGTGCCGCTGCCTGAATGAGACGGCAGAATTCTTTTCGAAAGCCCGCTGCGGCCTTTCCGTGCTTAATCCCATTCGCCCCCGGACATGCCTGACCGATGATGTCGGACGTATGATGAGCCCGGAGTGCGACGGCAGATTCCCGTGCCTGCAGGATGGTAGCCACCCGCCGCACACGTGATACAGGGACTCTCCCAAGCATAAGCCACTTGTTCTGGGGACATTTCTCAATAATCTTCCCCCTTGTGCAGCCCATTAATCGGAGCCGTGCTATCGCTGCTGTGACCCGAGGCAATAACCACGCCCCCTAGCCACGCCCCCTGGCCACACCTTGCAGATCTCCCCACTCACACCAGTCGTACCTATGGACAATTTGGTAACTTCAATTAGCTTCAGCATGTTTCTAGACTGTGGGGGAAAACCGGAGTACCTGGAGGAAACCCCACGATGACACGGGAAGGGCATGCCAACTCCAAAAAAGCTATGGTGGAGACTCAAACCCTGGTCCCAGAGGTGTGAGACAACAGTGCTAACCACTACACCGATGTGCAAACTTATCATTTTACCTATTACCTATTTTACAAAGGTTTTGTGGACAGATAAAATGATATTGACTCTTAATAAACCAGATGAATGGGCCAATGGATAAACACCTTCTTCCACTACAAGGTGGAGAACGAGTAATGGTGTGGGCAGCAATTATCAGTGATGAATTTGTAGGATCTTACCGACCTTAAAGATGTGTAAAATGTGTAAAATTTAACTATGTGTTCTACTGCCAATTTCTAAAAGATACCTTCTTCAATCACTGGTACAGGAAGTAGCCAGCAGCTTTCAAAAAGATGATTATATTCAAGCAAGGACAAGACATCAAGGTATTATATAGATTGGGCCAGAATGGCTGGAAAGGTCAAGTTCCCTTCATCACCTGACTCAATCCCAATTGAGAAATACCGGGACTTAGTAAAGCATGAGATTTACCAAGGTGGCAGGCAGTAGATGCCTCAGCGCCGCATCTGGGAGGCGACCCTAACTGCCTCAGCTAACACAGAATGTGATCGAATAGGAAACTTGACTGGATCAATGAACAACAGGCTCATGATCGTCATTAAAAGGAAAGTTGACTACACAGGACATTAGACCGTGTAAAATCGACTATAGAAAGGTGAAAATATTGCTATTCTTTATATAGACTGAATAACTAAAATTGTTTTTTATTATTATTTCTGTTTATAGAAAAGAGAGGAAAAGCTGACATTGTTTCTGATTGTGCGCAGCATTAATTATGTGTTTTTTCTTTTATTTTCGACGTGAAAGAAAAATGTGTAATTTTCTCTCTAAATAAATTGGGCATAAGAAATCTTCTAAATTCACTTTTATAATCCTGCTTAAATTTTGCTGAAAATTAACTCCGGGAATAATACTTGCCTAATAATCCTGCAGACCGTGTAGCACCAAAACCCTAACCAGCCATGCTAACCAACCATCCGTGAGCATTAAAACTACTAGCTGCCATCGTGGAATTGAAAGGAGATGAAGGATGTTATGTTATGTTGTGGGGGGGTGCAGAATGGGACTGACCGACGGTCTCCATAGCCATGTCTCTGCAGACCATCACAGGATATTCGTCGACAATTTGGGATCAATACAACTCAGTGCCAGATGGACTCCGGCTTATGGCTCAGACAGGAGGCAGCAGCAGACAGTGCAGAATCCGAAAGCCGATGTTATGTTGCACGGTACTAGCATTTCGACAAACGAGCACCTTATGGCAGTTCGGAGGATATCCAAGCCTCAGTCCAGAAACTGCCATGCACAGCCACACAAGGATGGTTGTTAAAAAAAGAAGAAAAGTAAAAAGAACCATTGGAGGCTTAAGGCCTGCAAGCTCCC
Organism: Pollimyrus isidori; assembly: GCA_019775955.2. Lineage (NCBI taxonomy): Eukaryota > Metazoa > Chordata > Actinopteri > Osteoglossiformes > Mormyridae > Pollimyrus > Pollimyrus isidori. Next base: position 11,741,556 of record JABFDZ020000037.1, read on the forward strand.
CATGCCCCATGCCCATTCGTGAGACCCCAAAACTCCAAAGGTCCTACCTTCATTATTATCTACACTGAAGAAAAACACTGCTGAAGTGTTATTTGTGTTCTTCACCCATTTGACTATTGACTGTATTGTACGTACCCTGTACACACTGCCCAAGCTGCTGCATTATGCCAGCCTGGCAGAATCCCATAATACCAGCCTTGTGCCATGGGGACAGAGAGCACTTTTAGCCAACGGACAATAATATATTACAAAGAATTCCACTCAGAGACAATACGGAAAGCAGGGCCACGGGAATCATGGAAATGAGGAGCGTATCCCCTACTCTGACCTTCAAGGTGGATACTCAATCCATGTCTAATTCTCCAAAATATACTTCTCCAGTAATTCACCCTTTTATTTACTTGACTTCTTTCCATGTTTGCATTTTACCAATAAGCTACTTTAATTTCAATTCTAAAATGCACAGATAGTACTGCTGTGCAAAGACACACAAAAAAGACAAATGAGAAGACAGTCCTGTTTATCTGCAGCAAAATGTACACATCACTATACCCAGCACCATTAAGGTACATTAATACTGCAGGCCGATGTCACTGATTGAGTATAAAATGAGTGCTATTCCAGCAAACTGATCTGATGTTTGAAGCTCTCACTGCACACAGGTTACAGCGCAACAAGGAACTAAAGTCAGCTAATGTGCAACACAGGAGGTTTACACAATCAAAATAATGGAAGAGATTCCACTCGAGTTCGGCACAAAATGATGGTACAATAAAGGTATGCCATTTGTGCTATTAATAGGTACGTTATGAACAGATTAATACATAAGTAATTTATGAATGGAAATTCACTCCTGCAAGCCATTGAAGTGAAAGTGGTAGTAATGATTTTCAGTAGAATTCCCCTCCAATTCAGTTCATTTACTGAGAAAATGAGTACTATTTCAAACCAGTACTAGCTTACAAAAGTATTAATTTTCTATCAGTTACAGTGGTAAAAAAATACTTTGGAATTCAATCGATTATTTTCTATCAAATGGGATTTTCTGTTGCTTAGAGGATCATGAAACATTCATGGAAATGTGATGCTGAAAGTGCGTTTTGCGTCGCACAGATGATTCTGCCCTCAGCTGCGAGGAGAGGCCGGCAAGTCAGAACGCAGTGAGTCAGCAGTCTGCCGCAGCCCTCCCAGCCCTCCCAGCCCTCAGGAGGAGCTTCCTCACACCTCCACAGATGCTGCAGCCCTTGGGGTCACCAAGAACGCCAGCCCATCCCACTGCTGCACCCGCACCGATCCGCCTTCCTCACCACCTGGGTGTCCTACACATAATAGACCTGCATAAAAAACTGGGCAGGGAAAGCTACCAAACATATGTCCTGTTTTCCAGTGTGTTATAGTATTCTCACAACAGCGATAAGCAGGACTGCAGTCATACTGACGGATACACAGAAAACCACGGCCTATTTTAATAATGCTGAAGGATTCAAAATACTGAAAATACAGAAAGAAAAAAAAAAAACGCATTATGAAACGTGAACACCTGCCAACCGCTTGGCACGGCGCCATCAACTCGTGAAGTTAAATTAAGAAAGGATACAAGCTACTTTAATCCGGCGTGACAGGTGATTCAGTTCCAGGTATTTCCACCCATACACTCCTGCACCAATAAAACCAGACAGACGGCCAGAAGGAAAAAGAAACAATTTGTAAAGAGAGAGGGTAGGTCAAGGCAATCTGAAAGGCACTTAGTTCACCAGAACAAATGCAGAATTGGAGCATGCCAAAAAGGAGACCTAAGTTTTGGTTCCACCTGAGTGTGCTGTTACTTCATCTTCTGACGCATGTGGGTTCACAGACAGGTATATTTACCTCTCACTCTCAGTGGTACTGAAGATTACCCCACGTTGGAATTCTCTCGTTCCAGTATTCTTCTGAATAAAACCTTGGCACTTACCTCAGAAAGCCTTCATTGAGTGCGTTTCATTTGAACCTACCAATAACTGAGAGGACCTACATGCAAGCTTCTTCCTTAGTTCCAGAAATCACAACTTAACTACACAACAGCAATCCTAAAAACAAGACAGCGTGTAAACATTTTACAGCTACAGATCACTATACATTTTAATCGTTGCTCAAATAATTAGCCTGGCCAGCTAATGTTTATAATGCCCAGAACTCTGTAAAACTTAAGTATACTTAGACAAGTATCTTTAGAGACTGGAAATTCAATTCTTGATTCCTGAATACCTACCGCACAAATATCATTTCACTTGTAGGTCATCAGAAAATTGTTCTTAATGACTTGCCTGGTTAAATAAAGATTAAATAAATTAAATAAAAAAGTGAAAACCCTTTACTCCAAGCAACCTAAAATTCTAAACATTCATGTAAATGGATTCTGTACTGGAGGCAGAAGAGAAGTGCCTTATTCAAGACTAATCTGGCAATGTCACGTCTTGACTAGAACTGGCAAACACCAGATCGGAAACCCTCCACATTCTTAGCTATATGCTATATTGTGACTTCGTACCCGTTTCATGTGCCCTGAGCTCAGATCACAATCTATGCTCCAACAGCTAAAACTATCAATGACACAGAATATAAGACACAAATTCTCCAAACACGCTACAGCATTTGAAAGAATCGACATTGTTTCTGTTTCTGACATTAATCCTGTTTATTATGAGACATTTTATACATTTGCGCAATTGTATCTTGGGGATATTTACAATATTGCGTCACACCGCATTTACTGCGCGGCTGTTGTGTATGTGTGAGATCTGTGGCACGCAGACACTCCTCCTCCCCAGGATGGTCTGGAAGTGCCAGAAAAATGCATCTCCTCCCCAACTCTCCCAGAAATTGTGTCTCAGCGCCCTCACTACCCTATTCACAAAATTACCAGCAAATTATTAAATCGTGCCTCTATGCTTTTTCAATGTACAATTGTTTCAAAGGTGGTGTCTCTGAGCAGACACTCTTCCCTGCTGCAGAAATAATAATTTCCACTTGGGGGCCAATAAATTATACCTATCGACCTAACCACACATTCAGGCAGTAAAGCGTAGGAATACTACTCGCTTTGCCTTAAACAACACTCAAATATAATTCCTACACTCTCAAAATGTCAGATTCTTAAATACAGAAGCCTGTCTTTGTTCATTTACATTTAATTTAAGGAACTCTGTGTGGGGAAAAAAGGGTACTGGCCTGGTACAATTTTGTTCCCCAAGGTGCAAACAACACTGATGCATCCCCAGTGGTACAAAAATGTTACTCGGAATCCATATCTGTACCTTAAAATGTATGTTTACCTACAGTTAAGGGATTGTTGAGGGTATAGCCCCAGTGACAAGCAACTGTACTCTGAGAAGTAGAAATTGGAACTTTATTCTGACAATGTTGCTGAATGGAGCACGGATTTATACAGGAATAGTTCATTTAAGTATATTTGTAACGCCAGTGTTTGCCATAACATATGATAAACATAAAGCAACCAAAATCAGACCTGGGCATGGAAGACATTTGAGTTCTGAGCTGGAATCAGAAGGAAGAAATTCAGATGCTTGTGGTGCCATCCCTCAACATGAGTCGGGCGCACGTTGTGTGTGTGTGCGAGTGTGTGTGTGTGTGTGCGTGCGTGCGTGCATGAATATTGCATTGTCCTCCATAACACCGTGATATGCAGAGAAGCCCTGGCTGCTGTCAACGCCGATAAACTAGGAGTGCGTGAACAAGTCAGAGACAAAGAGACACAGATAAACGGCAAAGTGAAAGTGCCCGCGAGAAATTGCCCTGAGTCTGCTGATGCATGGAAAAGCTGAAGGCGTATTCAAGCAGACATCGAAGGCCTTAAGTGTTTCACTTTAAAGATAAGGGAAAGTGCTACGGGCAAACGGTACCTGTTTTCAGCGTGGCTTAAAACGAGTTGTAGATAATTAACGCGCAACCGGGGGACAACTGCAACACTGTTTCTTAATTTAACTTTGCAACTGTTACATTAGCTTTCTTAAGCGCGTTCATTTTTTTTAACGCACGGTATCAGTCTGGACGCAGGGGCCGGACATCTGTCAACAAGCCGCGGCCACATAAAAAGTCCACGGGGGATAAACCTCTGCCCCGTTATCCACCCACGCCGCCCTAAATGCAGACAAGCTTTTTTTACAGGGCTCAGAGCGACTTAGTGGACAGACAGGGGCAAACGGGCTTACGCAAGACGTAAAAGTAGCGCCACTGCGCCACTTTAAGGAGTGCCTGAGGTCGGCGCTGGACCGGCGCTCAGTGGACACGCTCGTCCCCAAATCTGTCACTGTCACTGGCATGCGTGTCCCGGCCCGTCCTACCGACCCCGCTCTTAGGTGCCCATGGACCAAAACGCGGGCAGTTTTGTAGAGAATGACTCACCGTCTGCTTTTGACAGTTTGTCGGGAGTCTTTGTCCGACGATAGCCGTGCGCTGGTTCTCCCTCACTTACTGCGGTGCTGCGTGACCACGGAGCGACACTGGCATCCACCTCCCCGCCTCCCGCTCCACGCACTTTCTCGGACTGTAAATGACTTTGACCTATCACAGCTCAAGAAGTAAAACAGACGGCCAAATAAACCAATCATTATAAAGCACGAGAGCCCGGACGGTCAGGGACTTCCAATTGCATTTCAGGATTCCGTCCTGACGCCTTCCAAACTTCCTTGCTATGATCCCTGCAGCGAAAATATACTTTTGACGGACATCAGTAGCACGCAAATGAAGAGGTTTACTTCCTTTTAAGGGACTGTGTTTGTCCAATAGTTGCCTAGAGCGGTTACGCCAATAGGTACGTTTTATATGGCCTAAGGGCAGCCAGTAGTTCCTTACATTATCATGCGAAAATTTCAGACCGGACCCGTTACGGACCTACACTCGGTGCGTTGCACAAAAATTGTCCCCATTTACATGGTTGCCAACTCTCACTCATCTGGCGTGACACTCGTGCTTTTTATAATGCTTTCAGACTAAGCTTACGCAAGAAATCATCACTGAAAATCTGTTTTATTCCATTATAATCAAAATCGTTTGGGTAGTTTGAAAATTCTGCAGACTAATTACAAGGTAATAATTACAACTGTCACATACATGTAAATGCGTGTGCATATTTGTCTCAGATTGAAAATCTCACTACAGCCAGTTGACCAAAACTGGCAACCCTGATTTATCAGTGAACCAAAACGAAAGTACTAAAATAAATTACTGAAGAGCCTAGCAAGTACACAAACTAATGAATATAAAGCATTTGTTTAGTTCAGTCATTTATCATAATTAGGATTATTTTGTCTTACATTTCTTACCAACAGGAACATAGCAAGTAAAAAAATTAAACTATGACTAATTATTATTCGAAAGAATAATAAAATGTTCGAAAAGCCAAAATACATTGTAAGATTATATTCTGATTTGAGCGATAGGTGACTACGTGTTGGCAAGGAGCCCAACCTCGCTCATATGATTTACACCTGCTTTTTTCATTATTACATTTCCCATGCTTCAAATCGATTTTAAAAACCAAAAGATAAACTAGAATGGTTGCTGTAGCTACATGAGAAAGAAAGAGGGGGAAATCTGACAGTTGTACAAAGTCGAAGTGTATACGTTCACTTGTTTGTTTGTCTGTTTAGAGATACATTACTGCAAACTCAAATCCTTAGTTGGCATACATTTACACCTGAGTTTATTATCTAGAGATTGAAATCAAATGGATCAATATGTGATTATATAAATATAAAGCACAAAACTACATATAAAGAGTAACGAGGAGAAACGGCAGCCCGCGGTGTGTTTCAATGCGCCTGAGGAAACACTGCCCTCTAACGTGAGCATGCAATTGTCGGGGAAAAAACATTATTAAGCTAATGTACGTCGTCATCTCTCCAAACTTCATGGCTGATTTACTTCAGGATTCATGGAGATGGATTCTTTTACTTTAATAAAAAATAGTTCATAATCGTTCTTAAATTCGCTTATTTCCGGGCGGGGTCCTTTGGATATTTTATTATTGGGCTGGAGCTAATCCCTTTATATTCGATTAGAATACGTTTTGGGTTTAAACACAGTATTTGTTGTTTTGCGAGTTTAAACTGATCGAAGATTTTTTTTTTCCTTTTTAATTATTTTTTAACTGATCGCATTTATATATGGGTCAAAATACTATGCGTATAAAACAACGACATATAAAATGTTAATAAGAAACATAATGTTAATAACCTTATATTTCTTTTAGACATTGAGACTCTGATCATGGACTAAAATATTAAGCGTCACCATTCGGTCTATTTATCATAGTTAAAGTCGTATTTATTTACTGTGCGAAAGAAGCAACTTTCCAGCTTACTGAGTAACATCGGCAATATATAGTTTTAAAGTTCCTTTAAATAAGACAGACAAGGATATCTACCAGAAGTTACTTTAAAACCCTGCCGTATGCATTATTTATTCGTGTATGGTACCAAAAATATCACAAGGTACCCTATTAATGAACATTTTTGTTTTTTGGTATTCTAAATTATCGATGTATTCATTGAATACGCATATTTCCTCTTCTGTTGCTTTGCTTCAGTGTTCTCTGCCAAAATTAGCCTGTGTTGTAAAGTAAAATGTGGTGTAATTTGTAAATATGTTACACTGCTCTAACAACCTGAATACATTAAATCATTAAATAAATGCCACCTTAATTAATTATATTTAAGAATTCACAGTGGCAAAGTAACTGTGAAAGTTGAAAGTATTCCTAATACCGTAGTCAAGGCTAAGTCGCCACCAAGTGGTCAGAAATAAATGTGGGCTTATGTTGAAAATTTTTGAAAAGCATCAGGGAAAACTATGTCAGAGATTTATATAGGCTAGCAGAAAAATGGACGGAAAAACAAAACATCATGAAAAAATATATTGATTTATTAGTTTTATTTTGCACTAAACAGTAGACATTTGGCTTCTCCAGAAATCGTAGTAGCTTAGAACGTCCGCGACCACCGTGGGTTTGCGATCTCAGTCCCCCTGTGGAAGCGTTCCAGCTAATCGAAATGAGGGACTATGAAGGAACAAGTAACAAAATGCCCCGCCAGACTACTGTTGCTAGCAAGCGTCAGTAATGTTTATATATACACACAATGGTACCTCGGTAATCCGTTCCTGACTGCGGATCGAATCCTAAAAAGTTCGAGTTATGATCGATTTTTCCCATAAGAGATAATAGAAACCAATTAATTACACCTACATATGTTGTTTAGCATTTAAACACAAAATGAACAGGATAAAATAAGAAGAGCATTTTTTCTTAATGGCTTCCAAAACGATAAAGATCTTATCCCAATATTACCCCTGTCCTGCCCCGATTCGCGCCTTCCGTGTGCCACGCCCCCTCGTTAACCTCGTGTGGGATCCCATGCGATCAGCTGTTTCTGGTCATTAGTCCTCTGTATTAAATTCGTGTTTCAGTTTGTTTCCCCAATCCGGTCATTGGGTGCGTTTCACTTGCTCACAGCGCTGGCTTAAAGCAATGCATTCTGATCCTGACCCAATGCATTATGCTTAGATGCATTGGGACCTCTCACTGAAATCAGCTGTTTCTGGTTGTTGTCATTAGTCCTCTGTATTTTAGTTTGTTTCCCCAGACACACCTTTGCCCTTATTGGCTGAAGAGTTTAGGTAGTTGGGATGCGTAATTCCGAATATCACGTGTAGCAGTGAGAACTGGTTTTCAATTAATTTACCTGGTAAAATAAAATTTAAATAAATGACATGAATGCTGTAATAGTACACGTAAGCTAGTGGTTTATTTATTGTTAGTTACTATAATGTTGCATTGCTTTATTTGGTTAATCGT
>JABFDZ020000037.1:11749510-11767228 GCA_019775955.2 Pollimyrus isidori
AATCGTCCAGTCTGTGAAGAAGGCATTCAAGTAAGAATTGCATTGTAGTATGACTCATTTCCTGGCGCGTACAATTTGTATTAGGTCAGCGTTCACAGTTCGACTTCTGATATTCAGATGGAGCTCTACTGTAGGTCAAACTGGTTTGTTCGACTTTATACCGGTCTCGTCTCTTCACTCAGTTTTCGACTTTGCCTCTCATCTTGAAATTTCTGTGTTTGAACTCTGGGGAAGTTCCGGACATCCATCGCTGGCCATTGTTTCACCCCGGATGTCGTAGACACCAGAACTCATCTATAACCATCTTCTAGGCTTCCACCCTGTGGACTCCACTCTGCGATATATCAACCACGAATGTATGTAGGGGCAATATAATGTGAAACTTATATTGTTATAATGTGAAATTCTATGAATAATTACAACAAATTAGTAATAAAAGTAAAATAATAGTAAAAAAAAAATGATTGTGAGTAAAATAACAACGCAAGACGGTTTATATACTTGCTTTCAAAGAGGTTTATTGAAGGAAAAGTTGGACATTTCATCCGTTTATGGTACCATCACACAGTCAAGACCCCATAGTTTATTTCCTCCAATTCACTGGTGCTTGATATAAACATGGCTATAGAATTAATTCTCCTTGAGGTGTTGGGCTCACTGTTCTTCTTCAGGTCTCCTTCTGGCATGTTAGTATGCATTTACTGCTTAATTCTGACACAGAAGCTTAACGCGCACCTCAGGCGATCCAGAAAGCAGCGGGCTGGCTATCTTCTCCCACCATTTTCAGTGCAGCATGCAAATAAAATGTGCACAACGTTGATTTTTTTTTCTCATCTTCACTATTTTGATCGGAACCATCACCGTTAGTATTAATATTAATATAATCATGAATATGATTATTAAAAATTGGACAAACGTTTCTACAGTTTGCATTCTGGAGCATGCCACGGATATGACAGTTTCTGCATAGTGCTGGCTACAAGAGTGCCAAGGCTGATTCAATTACAAGATTCTCATATACAGGGAAGAGGCAATAAAAAAATCTACTGTAGACTTATTTTTTGTCAGAGTATATCTACAAATGCCAGACCTATATCAGACACATCCGTCGATATGAAAACAGTCTCGTCTACTGAGAGGCATCAGGTTTAAATGACAATCTTCCAGACGTTAAAGGGTGCATTGTGCCTTTGTAGGAGGCAGTATAACAATTATGTTACAGGTCATTTGTTGCAGATACCTGTACTAAGATGAAGACTACGGGCCGGTATCATGAAGCTGGATTTCTTGCTTAGGCGAGCAGCTTGTCAGATTTAAGGTGGCCTGGGCTAAATGTAAGTGAACGTAGATAATCGATTTAAACCGGGGTACCTTACATCCGAAAACTCATCTAGCTAAGCAAGAAATCCTGCTTTTTGCAATAAAGCTACTAGGTTTTATTTGATAAGGTGACAGACAGTACGGTTTTCAAATGCCTGAGCGAACCAGATGAATGAATTGAGGAAGCAAAACATCCTCGGGTGAGGATACTTCAGAACAAAGCTACTTTTACAGCAGGGGCCTGTATGAATATGGATATTTTGCTGAATTGGATTTTGCTTGTCAGATTCGAGGGGGCTCAGTTTAAATGGACTTTATCTTTGTTCACTTACATTTAGCCCAGACTACCTTAAATCTGACAAATCATCGAGCTACCCAGGAAATCTTGCTTTATCATACTGGTCCGAGGTTATGACAGAAATTAAGCTGAGAGCAACAATGGTAAACGGTTTGCCAACAATAGGGCGAGCATCAGAGCTGTGCAGAAAGGAAACTAACCTGAATCAGAGGAAACAAGACAATCTGATTCACAGGATAACAGTAGACATCTTACAGTACTGCGTGAAGGTTGACGTGGGAAGTGAAATCATCCCTTGGTTTGGCATCAGGGATAGAAAACTCCTGCGGTGTTACTGTCATGTGCTTGAATGTTTTTTTTTACAGACTAAAGCGGTATCAATGTCTTTACATTAAATACATTTACACACGTTAAAACACAATTTGAGGACTGAGGTTTCTGTTAATTGGTAAATAATGTTATACAGTGCCTCAGAAGTCCATGTGACCTTCAGACATGGGAGAAACAGTTGGCTTACAATTTACACATGTCCAATGTGCAATACTATATTACTGGGGGTCACTAATATCTCACCCCATTCTCTTTCAACACTAAAATTCATACCTGCCAAGTATAACTGAATTAGCTTCATGGGATTAACAAGTTATGCTAATAATGGCTGTACAGGTCTGGTTAAAGTTTTTAAAAACACAAAATATGCTCAGTTGAAAATAAACAATAAACAATAATCTCTACTTTGTGACTGGCAAGGCATTTGGAATTGCTGCAAGGGGCTGTGAAACCGAAGTCCTGGACGGAATTGCAGGGTACTCTGATTTAAGTTCCTATATAGTTTACTGTTCAGTTTCAAATGTGCAAACTAACTTTACTGTTGAACAAAGGGTCAAATGAAATCACAGACAAATTCAAATTAAATTGAAGTTGGGTCTACAAGCAATGCGGTTAGTTTGTAAACCAAGAGGCTGGTTTTTGAACCATGTTTGCTGTAAAATGAATAGGCAGCCCTGATGCCTGATACTTCTGTGTCACCTTTGCATCACCCATAGAGTGTGATTATCCATCCAGGCTGTACCCCTGACATTTGCCCTGTGCTGCCTGGGATAGATGGGGAGGGACGATGATTTGTTAATTAATAAAACCTCTTCTGGGAAAAAAAACTGTTGCTTGTCAAGACTGGAATTCGACAGCCCAGCTTTAGACTGAAAGTAAATATCAATGCCAGGACTAGTCATGCAAATCAATGCTTATTTTTATAATGGACAAGCTGTGAATTTTCAGACTCATGTTCAGTCTTGGTGAGGAACTTTGTAAAAATGCATACTAATACACAGGAAAAAAAAATCATAATTCCAATAGATTTTGGAGTTTGGCAAATATGTGGTCATACAGCAGATTGACAGCTCAACTTTTACCTCGTTACAGTTCATTACAAACTGAGGTGTGTAACTCGACCAAATGGAATCTCTGGTGAGGATTTAGTCCAATTAAAAGTTGTTTTGCCATGTTTTCACTACAAAGAAAGGGATGTGGGAAACGATCCACAAGACTGCCTAAAATCCAGTGCATATTCTTCCATCAGAAGAGAAATTCTGATATTTTTCTTTGCGACAGAAGAATACGTGTTGATTACTGATACAACACCCAAGAAATAAAAAAACATACAATACATATTTTCATTTCATTGTGCAACGCGGTACATTACAATCGACCACCTTTCAAAGTACAACCTGCCATCCACTCACCAAGATGAACACCAGGGGAGTTCTGCTATGCCACCTTTGAAGACTATCTCCAGAAGGAAGCAGAGAGAAGGGCCACCCGCCCAAAAGAATAGATGAAGAAAACATGGAAGGTGATTAACAGAAAACTACCGTCTTCATGAGCAAGAACTCTTTCTCTATATATTATATTGCTGTAGTACGATCCAGCAGATCACCACGCAGATGAATTGTGATCCACAGGCCTTAGCAAACTTCAGCAAACCTTTGGACTGAAAACCGACACAGTCCTGCAATAATTTAACATTTCTCTTGCTGAGTTTGCATATTGTTCGAGGATTCTGTCACTCAAAATCTGTACAAGGTTTATTTTAAGAATGTGATATGTTCAAGAGTAATTAATGGCTTTGAACACCCAACTCCCCCACAGCAACAGTTAAAAAACCACATTCCATCTCGTGGATGCGCTTTGGAACTCCAGGGGGCAGCAGCCACACATCTGTTAGGCCAGCTAACGCAGAAGTTCACTAACAATGTCAGGAAGCGACGTGGACGAGAGGCGGGCCGAGCGCCTACGCTGTGCACGTCTGTCTCATTGTTCGGTCTCAGCAGTAAAGGGAAAGTCCATCCAGTGTAGCCTTTCGCTTCAATGCACGCTTTGCAGTGTCTTGACCTGCTGTGAAGGACAATGAGCTGGAGATGGAGATGGGTCTAAACTCTAATCTCCGGTGGTTCCTTAAGTCAGCCAAGAACAGGGGTAGGCGGGGTAGTGTGGTGCAAGGTAGGTGGGAAGCACCCTAGGAAACCCCCACAGCTGATGTTGATGCAAGTAGGAAGTGGTGAGCACTGGCGGTCTCGTCCTCGGCGTGGAGGGACTACAGGGAAGACCTGGATGAGATGCTCCAAGGAGGGTCTAGCTCCCTGGGTCAGAGATGTGCCTCTGCGGCGTCCGTGAATCCAGAGCCACCTGCTGCCCCGGCAGCGACAGCCTCCGCTGTGCCTCGGGGTCCAGCGCAGGGGCCCCCGGCACCCCGTCCAGCCAGTACTGGGGACCGGCCAGGCCAGAGAGTCCTGCCTCCTGGTTGAGGGCAGCCAGTGGGGAACCCGAGGGTTGAGGCTCCACCGTACATTTCTGCGACTCGCACAACCTGGCAGAGGCTCCCTTAGAGCTCTGGGAGACCAGGATCTAGGGAGAAGACGTCAGAGTTGAGAGGAAGGTCAGTAGTGCCATGGAAGTTAATATGTCTGAAAACAAAGAGATGGACTTTGGGTACTCATTACTTTGGCTCTTCATCAATCTAAAACTAAACTGGAGAGACAGCCACAATAAATTCAATAACAAAGGCTTTAGTCCCTTGAAATAAGTGTACAAAACATGCAGAGATCTACTTCTCATGATGTCATTGCAATGTGATGCTGCTCTTTTCTAGTACTCAAACCAGGTATGATTCTAGCATTTGACATTTTCAATTAGAAGAAATATTGGACAAAAATACAGAACAAATCAGTAAATAGATTGGGGCCTGATACAAAAAATATCCATAATTATAAAACTAACTACCTGGGAGAACTGAAAGCATGGCCTGGATCTGGAATCAAGGTCCGGATTTTAAGACCCCCGGCCTATTGTGTAAACACTGACTGCTGCTATCAGACCACATGACCTCTTGCCACTTTACCTGTGAGAGCGACTGCAGGGTGTTGGACTCCAGCGGGGGGACCAGCTTCTCCTTGGGGTCGGAGCTGGGCGGGGGCTGATGGGGGGACGTCACCGTACTGTAGGCAGGGGGCACCAGGACCATCTGCCTCTGCAGCAGCTGCATGATGGTGCTGATGTCGGTGGACATGCGTATCTCTAGCCTGTGGGCACAAGCGAACGGCTCAGACGCCCGCCTTTCTTTGCCATGCGTCCACGCGGGCCCATTTCGAGGTGATTAGGCCCAGAAGACACAGTCCTCCTCCTTGATGTAAATGTGCAGGCTATTTGTGAGAAATTACAGTATCGATCTGACAGCTTCTAGCAGATCTTATCTAGCTCTGATTTAAAGGAACCCAAGGATTCAGCTTGCACTACGTTATCAGGAAGACTATCCCATACTCTAATTACACGCTGCGTAAAGAAGTGCTTCCTTAAATTCCTAATTTCCACCTATGGCCACCTACAGTATGGTCCCTAACTGCACTTAGGTCCGCAATGTACAAATGTACAAATCCAGACCTGGATTTTGTTACAACCAACCAGTTGAATACTCTGTGACTGTGACTCTGGTTGAAATTAAATCTTGGTCTGTATTTGAAATTTATGTACATGAACCTTCCACCTCTGCTCAGCACAATCTTGGGTTTATCTAGCACCATTATGCACTTTTAATGCAGAGTTTTTACCTATGAAGACAGCTCTCTGGAACAATTCCAGACACCTCACCATAGGCATGCTAATTTCAGGGAGGAGGATGAGGAAAGCTAGGAGGGGGGTGCTGGCTGGACTTGGGCAGCAATACAGTAATACCATATATCACGGCGTTTCCGTCCAACACCGGCCCACACTGACAGGTTTCTGGGACTTCCTTCGGGGGTGACAGGGTTCTGCTGCCCAATATGCAGGAGACTCCCAGACTATCAGGGAGGGGTGGGGCGTCTGCGTTTCAGGTGAAGTATCTTCCTCAAGGATGGTCCAACAGGCCCAAAGTCCTTGTGAAGTTTTACCTGGCATCCTTCAATCTACAGGTCCCTACTGGCTCTTAATTTCCTGCCCTCCATGTACAGTAGCAACAATCTTGCTCATGTTATTCTTGCACAAGTACTAATCTTCTTGTTCCCCAGAAGGCCCCGAAAAAAGTCTCGTGGGCAAAGACAGACCCCGGGTTCAGAACCTATAACCCTGTCTCAGTTTACGTAATCGGATGTGCCGCCCGGACCCCCCATGCAGCCGCGCCAGCCATCTGCACCCACCTGTGCAGCTGTTTCTGCAGCAGCTCTAGCCGGGTCTCCACCTGGCTCCGCTGCCAGCGCGCCATGCTATGGGTTGGCGTGGCCGACGTGGGAGAGGAGGCCGGACCGGCCCGGGGCACTTCCTGGTACTGCCGGCTGCGGCTGTCACCCCAGAAGCTGAAGATGTTAGACACTCCGGAAAATGCACCTAAACGATGGAGAGAGAGAGAGAGAGAAGAGAGAGAAGGGGGGGGGGGAGGAGAGAGAGACCCAATTTTAATAGTGAAATGCTTTAAGTTCATAATTTTCCCAAGGGAGGGTCATGATGCAACTGCGTTCAATTACTATCTGGTGCTTTATTCAGGGCATCTAACATTTTTACCTCTTTATACAGGTACAGATATTAATATCTCAGAATAAAGTTACTCAAGGATCCTCAGTACCATCAAAGACCTTTTACTGTGACCAGACACCTTTGGCAAAATACTTTAACTTTCATATTAATAATGTAAAAGGGGCACTTGATCTTATCATTTCAAATGTGCCACGCAGCTCATTCGGGGAACGATGTGGCCGATGAGGGCAAAGTGCGGCTGCGGATTTTAGCGCCGGACGTGCGAGACGGAGTAGCAGAAGCAGGATGGGCGTGACGCACCGGAGAGCGCATTGCAGGTGCCGTCAGTCTTAGGGTCCCCGTCCACCTCCGGCGCGCTGCTCACGTTGACGTGTGTCCCCAGTTCCCTTGGCAACTCCAGGAGGGCGGAGGGAGGGGCGGGGCAGGTGAGAAGTAGCTCCTCCCCCTCTTCCCCACTGGAGTGGGAAGACACGGAACTCCGTGGCCCGTCCCACTCTCCTTTACAGCCCTCTGTCTGGTTGCTGACGGTCTGCTTTCTTGCCCGGCGGACTGGCCTCTGAGACTTCTTTATCTCACCTGCGTTCTCGTCATCTGAGGGAGGAACATTTCATCCAATTTACTCACCCATCAGACTTACATCCATGAGGGCGGGGCCTAAAATGGTGAAGGCCGACCTCGAGGGCCATGCGATTAGCCAACGGAATGACCCGGTGGGCGTCACGGTAACCTTTTTCGGTCCTGCGCCGGAAGGACAGCTTCCGTCTGCGCAGCCGGTTGAAACCGATGCAGTCCGACTCGTCGCTGCTCGGAGAGCCGGGAATCATGTTAGTCTGGAAGAGAGAGAGGGGCACCTCAGGGTGACATCTGCCCAAATTCACACCCTGAGCAGCCTGTGATAGGCAGAGACTTCACACTTTAACGCACATGCCTCCAGAAAAAGGTCAGTTAGAAAGCGGCAATCCTTTCATGCATGACCGTTGAACCAGACCATACCAGAGTAACTGTTGGTACATTATTAAAAATGAAGTGATAAGCAATCATGAAAAAATACCTACAGATATTTTAATGCAAAACAGTAAACTGTTATTAATAAAAGCTTGAATTATACTGGTGTTATTTTAATGCAATGCAAGGCAAACGATACCGGTTATTCACTTGTGAGTGTTGTGATTTGATATCTACCTACCAGATGTAATTCAAGACTGTATATGTTACCGCATCAGCGTCGGCCAAATCTCAACATGCATCACAAGGCAAAAAAGTGCATTGGGAGGTTAGCAGGCTTCAACAGTTTAGAAGAAAATGAGGAGGCTAAAGAGATAAGTGGACATGACCTCCTCCCCCCTCCCCATTCAGAGGCAACAGTCTAATAACTGTATGGGAAACACATTTGATTTTAATTATGATATTTTTGGAATTACTGTGCACCACCATACCTAAGACTACAATGATGAGCAAAACAAGCCATTAATGTCACTAAGGCTCGTTTGTTGGGTAGCCAGTACAACCTGCATATCTCTCTCAGCCCAAAGAAAATGCCCTTTGCAAAGGACAACCTCATCATCCATGACAAAGACAAATATATTAATTTGCTTGATTCAAGTATACTATTAATCCAAGCGTTATTAAATTTTTCGTCCATTTGCAATGTGCAATGACCCAATTATACGACGATGTTCTACTGCTTCGATTCGGGTTAAATATCCCATTAAGATGTGGCAGCATGATCTGAGGAAGGAGCAAGATAACTTCAAAATATACAGTAGCTGAAAACATTTTGTATAGAGGAATGGACCAAAATACCTGCTCACCACTATTGCCAATGGATGTTAAACCCATAAATAAACAGCCTTTTCCCATCAATGCCTTTGATTGTTTGAACCATTTGTTCAATGAAGACATGGCAATGTAAAATGTTGTGTTGTTTGTTAAATAAGAATGTCATAAATGCTTCTCGAGGATATTGCAAGATTGTCCTTCTTAAGACCTGGTCCAGAAACCTTTGGGTCATGAAGCCATAATGTTCAGCACTACGCCAACTATGGTCCCTGGATGTGGGGCGTTTTATAAACTGAGTGATTTATCCCACACGTAGACAGATCCATTACTCTACAAAATCAAAATAGGCAAAGAAGAAGACTCACATCGCGCAGGTCAAAGGTGATCTCCAGATTACTCCAGAAGTGATCAGAGAACTCAGGGTACATATCCAGCACCTCCAGAACGTCCTCACGGTGGATCTTGTGCAGGTCGCAGTAGGTTAGTGCCCTCACGTCTGCCTTTGACTTCCCAGGTCGTGCGTAGAGGTTGATGGGTTCACCAAAGATATCATTCTTACCTGTGGGACACAGGTTATTTCATAATTTAAGTCAAGACAGAGTGTCTAGTAGAATATGCTAATTTGTGACTTTATAACAAGCTACTGAGCTTTAACTGAAAGGGAATTGCTCTATATGTATTGCATAGCATTGTCTGTAGCAAGCTAATCAGTGTACCACTCTGCAGAAGGTTTAGTGTAGACATAATTTATTAAGGTAACGAAAGAATTACTCCATTTTAAAAAAGTTAAGTTATTCTGGTCCAGAGAGTCCAGACCAAGATTTTGTTTTAACCAAATAGTTGAGCATAAAGAGTCACAGTCTCCGAGTTCTCAACTGGTTAGTTGAAACAAAATCCTGGTCTGGACTTTTACTCTCTGGACCTGAATTACTGAACTCTGAACAAGGGAGTATGTAAAGCAGCAGTTTGGAACAGCATCACCGAACCATCAAGTGTTCACTACATTGCTCCTGTACTTTTTAAAATACTGTTTTTGGCTACATTCACATATCCAGGCTAAAGTGACTCAAATCTTATTTGTTGTCTTAATATGACACAGATCTGATGTTTTCAGGGCTGCATGGACATAGAGATCTTTTGATCTTTTCATATCAGATTTGAGTCACTTTTGCATGTGGGCCTAGATTGGATACATATCCAATTCATGGTCATGTCACATGTATTAGAATGTTCAGATTGGAATGACAGAGATGTCTCATGGAAAAACATGCCAGTGTGCAAATACATGCAATTTCAGAGGACAGACCCATTTACATTAATGTTAGGTCACTTATAGTAATGAATGTGAAAAGTCAAGATTGGCAAATCCAATCTGAGCAAAAAGTCGGAACTGAATAGTAATTTTGCATCTTATCAAAATTTTTAGTGTGTGTGACTTGCTGTAGGATACTAAAAATTGACTGTTGTTACACAATATGTCCAGCATGTGGCACTATAAGCCAAGCCAAACAGCGGCAGATGAACGACAATGCTAATACGGTTGCAGGAGCCTGGAGTACAGCAGTCGGCCACAATGCATCACAGAATCCACCGTGTTTTTGTTTTCACACAGATAAAACCATCTGATCAGTCAGTATAGTCAAAGATAACAGTGTACAGTTACAATGTACTTCATTAGCGAAACACGAAGTAAATATACACAGTGTTTATGTGCCAAACACGGCTCACCAGCATTAACTAGTGAGAAATTAAACTTAATGCTTCAAACATTTAAATTATATTCATTCACTAAGCAGACACTTTTATCTAAATCAACATACGATTGAGACAGTGAGGCCAGCCAGTCCCTGGAGCAATTGGGGTCAAGCACCTTGCTTAGGGGCCCAATGGAAAAGTCACTCTGCCAACTCCAGGACTTTTCAGTCACAGGCACATATTTGTTTTATACACAAACACTATGCAATTATTCATGTCTGCAGTGGTGAGGTATATTGGGTTTGTACCCTACAAAGGATTAATCATAAGCTTACAAACATCAGAATGAAAGATTCTGCATAAAGAGCCGGCCCATGTCCTCACCCAAGATGGCCACCACCACGTCCTCGCGCAGGATCTCGATGGAGCCACGGGAGATGAAGTAGAGGGCAGTGAGCACGTCGCCGGCATGCACCAGTGTGTCGCCGGGCGGGGCGTGCGTGGTCTTGAAGCGCATGGCCAGGGCACGCAGGCAGCCCTTGGAGGAGCCCTTGAAGGCCTTGCAGTTCTGCAGCAGCGTGCGGTTCAGGTGCAGGCAGATGTCGGCCTGCAGGCACTCAGGGAAGCCCTTCAGCACCTGGATGGCACGGGGGACACCGTCCGCTCAGGTGGAGCCTAAGAGGCTGACATTCTCAATTACAACAAAATACCCAGAATCCTTTGGGTCTGTAGGGACATCTGATATCCAGGAAATATGGAGTAAGACTGTGAGGCAAACAACACTGAGGGAAATAATCGTGATGCCTTTTTTCTCATGTGATGCCTCCCTCGGTCCCTCATGAGAGAGCTTTCCTCATCTCTGTATTCCATTAAATTAATGTGTAGAGGCTTATGGTACAATGCTGCATTGCAATGGGTCCCAGAACTGTTATATAAATTTTCCGATCATTTGGGATGAAGGTCTTAATTTAACGCGGTTCAGCAGACAGACTGTCCCAGATAATGCGTATCGAGCGTGCATGTAGGGTGTCAGTAGAGCTGCACATACTTCGGTTACTTTTGTTTCCTCTTAAATATAAATACCAGTGGTATTTGGGATACATTTTACATAAGACCACGTTTTAGTTATTTATAAACATATTCATAATGCATTAAAATGTGTTCATAACACATTATAAACATGGCTATAGACATTTATAAAAAGACAACACATTATAGGTATATGTATTATGCATTATGAATTCTTTATGGAGCTCTTATCTATAATACACTATAGATCCTTAATTCTAATATTTTTATACCGACCATTATAATGCATTATAAAGGTATCTATAGTGCATTATAGATAAGATCTTCATAAGGCAGTCGTAAAGCATTAGAAATATGACTATAAATATTTAGAAAAAGTAATAGCACATTATAAAGGTGATCTACTGTATAGTGCTTGGATAGGAAAATGTACAGTCCCAGACTGGGGGTCCCGTAGGACTGGATTGAGAGATACTGGTATAATGTCAGAATACAGCATTAAGCCAAGGGCGTATGTTTGCTTTCAACATTGGTAGGCACCAAATCAGTCTCCAATCCTGCACCCCCTAAACACAATATTCCCCTTACTGTCCATACCCAACACACTACATCCTTGGCATTAGGCAAAGGCATAACTTTGGCTGGAACATTGGGTTTGAGGTCTCCACCCATTACGGGGGAAGTATGATTATTGGTGGGGTTGTATTACCTGGTTTTGATTTATTAGGCCTTCTCCATCCCCCCCCGTAATTTACGCCCATAGAATCAGGTGTAAGACAACATGATCATAGATTACTACAGTGCAGACAAGATTAGTGGTAGGAGAAATACTTGGATACTACTGGGTTTTTTTTGCATGGTAATCAAGGGGTAGCAAGGTGGCCTGGATGCATGTGCGAGGCACACTGACCGCGTTCATGTCGATGCCGTTTGTGTAGGACCAGGCGTGCTGAAAGTATTCCTCTAGGCGCTGGCGCAGGGGGTTGGGGATCTGGTGAAAGCGGATGAACTCCCGAACCCGCAGCATCTGCGTGTGGTAGCGCGCCGTGCCCGAGTACAGCCGCTGGATGATGGCGGACACGTTGCCGAAGATGCTGGCGTACATCAGGGCTGCCCGGGGAAGAGAGAGCGAGGGGTTCAAAGGTCACGCGCCGAGGAACAACACTTGGGAACAACAGATCGGAGTTGTGAACTAAATTGTGTGAGCATCACTACCAATTGTGTAGCCCTGTGATTCCTGAGGCCCAGATCACTGCAATCCCAGGCTGGAAAACTTCCTATTATAAAGGGACGGATGAGTAAGAGTATATTTATGATGCTAATCAAAGTATAGCATAGGTCTGATTCACTGGTGCCTTGCTGCTATATTCATAACCACTGCTGCATGTTCAATATTTGTATGTTTTAAATGTTGAATTTACTGACTTGGAGTGGTGCCTCTGTGATATGAGATGCATAAATTTGCTTGTTTTCTTTTTTTTAGTTCATGGCTATATAACCTTTTGACATATGTAGCGCACATTTGCATATATTTGCAAATTAAGCAGCAGCTTCGAAAATCCCGGCTCCTCTTGTTCTTGTAGCCGCACAGAAGTGAGCCCGTGGCAAATATCACACAACCTGGAACTGGACAGCCATAACAGCATAAAGGCTAGAGCTTCAGGACAGTATCACAGCCCCCTCCTGAGGGGATTTGGGTAACTGCGGTCTAGGACTGTGAGAAATGAGTAATTAGCACCCCCCAGCCTGCTCTCCAGCTGCAGGGGTGTTAAGCCCAGTGACTCCCAGCATGACAGCATGAGTCAGAGGATGATGGTCATCGAGCAAATTTCCTTAAACACACTGTGAGCCTATTGTTGCATGCTGGGCTGCTGTAATTACTAGTAGAGTTGCATAATTCCATAAGCAAAGGTTCTTTCTATACCATCTGGGTAAGCACCTTTGATTGATTCTTACAGCCCTGTAGCTATCGGACCATGCTGATGGGTTTTGGCCTATTGCCAGTTTAGCAAGGGTTGTTGCCTTCACAATAGTGCCAGAGAACATTGGGATGAGAATCCATGTGTGGCAACTTATACTAGCAAGTGTATAAGTTTCTGGCCAAGGCTATAATGTAGGACAATCATGATTAAGAAGGGTGGCTTCAACTCAGGGGTAAGTGTAGTGATCACAGGGAACATGATCCAGTGATGATGTCGAGGTCCCAGATTAATTAGCATGGGAGCCTTTGCATAGCTCATCCCCAAAAAGAGAGGATGGTGTTGAGTACTATAGCACATAGACATTTATGGATGATCTAATTCATCCATGGGATACTTTTGCTGCATAACATGATGTTAACCCCTTTATAGTACAAGTCGGAAAGCCATTTATCAATACCAGTAGAAAACAGAGTATGGCACATTATTTAGTGCATTCAAACACATGTCCACAGATAGCGGTTAGATCTGTGTGTACAACCAATTTAAACTGATACAAATATAACATAAATGCAAATGAAAATTCCAAGTCAGAATTCCGACTTCAGGGGGAGGTCCAGTTGAAGTTCAGCCTTCCCAGTTCAAAAGAAACACACCAATATTACTGAAAATAAAACATCTTTTGTACAGTAATACAACATTTGATTATACTACTGGAGACAGACTAGAATCCCATACAGCAAGGCTTTTCAAATCACAGACCTCAAGTTCTGCACACTGCTGATTTTGCCTCCGTGACCAACCAGAATCAGCAGCTATTAAAATAACTACCTGGGATAACTAAAAACAAGGCCTGGATTTGGAACTGACGGACAGATCTGAACAGCCCTGCCATACAGGGTGTCCCATGCCTTCTGCCCTGTGCTTCCTGGCATAGGCTCCAGGTTTACTTTGACCTTGTACTGGGTAAGTGAGGATGGATGGACAGATGGACTTCCCAGGCACGGTGGTGGACTGACTTACAGCCGATGAGCATGACGCAGATGGAGAAGATCTTCTCCGAGTTGGTGTTGGGCGACACGTTGCCGAAGCCCACACTGGTCAAGCTGCTGAAGGTGAAGTAGAGCGCTGTGACGTACTTATCCTTGATGGACGGGCCCGAGCCCTGGATGGTCTCATTGTAGGGCTTCCCCAACTGGTCGGCCAGCGAGTGCAGCCAGCCAATGGAGCGGTTGCGCTCCACGCTGCCGATGGCGTACCAGATGCAGGCCAGCCAATGGGCGATAAGAGCAAAGGTGCACATGAGCAGGAAGAGCACCGCCGCACCGTACTCCGAGTACCGGTCCAGTTTGCGAGCCACCCGCACCAGCCGCAGTAGGCGGGCCGTCTTCAGCAGGCCAATCAGAGTGGTCGTCTGGGGGGGAGCGGTAAGCAGATGTTCAAAAGACTAACCAGGAAGCTACGTCTGCAAGAATCACATGATCTGTGTGTTTTATTCTTATTAATACATTTACATATTTGACAGACACGTTTGGCCCAAGTAACATACCAGTGAGGCAGATAATATATACCACACATTATTTCCCAGAAATAATTTCCCAGGAGTAGTCGTTGAAGGGGCCAGTTTCAGTTTCCTGGTTTTGATAAATGTAATTGCATTTTGTTTTTCTCTCTGAAACTCACTGAGAAGAACATATGTGACTGGGACACCTGTGGCGTGGGCAAAGTCAGGTGACCAGGCAAACTACCCAGCCTGCAACAATATGAGAACTTAAGTCCTTTCCCCAAAATGAGACCAGGATGTCTGGTTCGGGTCCAGCCCCAAAGTGTAGACCCCCGTCTTCCTTAACCCCTTCAGGCAGCCAGTCATCTTACAACAGTATAGTCTGATACTATCCGTCTTCTTTAATAGCATATTACCTTGACAATTTATTTAATTATTACTTTCGCCCCCCTTGAGATTTAGCAATTGTATTAATATTTAATACTTTTCAGGATTCTATTTTTTCCCACTATGTGTACTGTTTTGCACTTTGTCTTTTGTACTAAATGCACGTCTGTATTCATCATGCCCACTTATCTATGCATTAAAATTCCTCCCTGGGATCAATGAATTTCATTCCAAATGTAGATTTAATTCAATCCCCATTTGCCCCCTTTTTAAATGGAGTTTTGCAGAATCTATCCATCTTCACCCTCCAAAACGCACGTCACACGGTCCTGCTGTTACACACTCCGAAGCACCAGCCTGCAACTGTCTGCTGTATAAACAGGACTTGATTAACTCTCCCCTACACAGAGTTCCAATAAGTACCAGACGGATAGGAATGTGTTCCGCTCACAATGAGGACTGTGGTGCAGGTAGTCAGACAGAGCGTCAGTTGGCTGCAGCCACAATGAAGCAGAGAGGCCGCAAGGAGATCCAGGTGTCTGTATGTGTAAGCGCTGCACATGGGCGCTCTTTCAGCCGGAGCTGGTGCCAGCATGCCAGCCGCTGATTTATGCCAGGTCATAAATCCTCCATTGTTTTACGGAGCTGTCGGCCGGCCCTGTTCTTCCCTACAGATTACACTTGTCTCGAGACGTTCCTGCTGTCCATGTGACAAATCTATTAGTGGCAGGCTAAAGGAGCCGATTTCGACCTGGTTGGGACCCCGGCTCGGTGGGCCAGAGAGATGCCTGTCCTGCCGACTGACAGCCGGTCTCCATGCCGCCAAATAACCAGTCAGGTGGTGTTTCTTTCTCGCCCTTTATATTATCTGTATTGATCTCTAATGTTACTGTCCTGAAAGGTCTTAGTTTATAAACCGCATCCATGAAACCAATTCATCTGCATTCAGAGCCTGTGTGATTTGTCAAATACCGCAATCCATTCCTCACACATTGCTTGCAAAACACAAGCCAGATTCCAAATCTTATATTTTGATTGATTGTATGTGGTGTATGATAAAAGTATGCTAAATTATTTCCCATGCAATCATGCATTACGCTTTATGCAAGAGCAATAATCTTCTTTCAAAAAAACATTTCATAACCTCAGTAGATAATGCAATGTCGCTGCATATACTGTATATTCAAATATACTGCATGTATGCATTAGGAAAGCAGTTCAGGAAAAAAGAAACATACTTGGGGGGCTGATTTGGTCCCTATCAGTACTGAAACCAAATGTCTCTCTTTGTATAATGCTTCATTCTTGCAGTATACCTGCATTACATCATTACAGATGCCATTTGCACACAGGCTGACTGAGTGTACCAGCAGTGAACAGAGGTTTTGTCTGGTGATTTAGGACTTACCCAGATAAGGCTTTTCGCATTAACACCCTAATATGAGTTTATTCTCATGCAAATGTGTAATTCAGACGAATCGTCAGAGGGTAAGAAAAAAAAACATGTGAATATCCTGAATGGCTTGACTAAATTTAAAACCTCAGATTATATATGTGAAGATTACATTAGTCTGCTGCTAGTATTTCATGCAAATGACTTCCGGTATGTAGTTGTATCCGCGAAGGCTCTGATGTCTTACCTGCTTCTGACTGCCACTATCATTTTAAAAGAAAGTATTATATCTTACTATCAGCACTCATGTTGATATAAAACAGAATCAGCTACTTTATGGCACTATTTGAACTAGTAACCGAAAGCAGGTGACCGCTTCCATTTATAAACGGACATCAGAAACTACATTACCCACAGTGCAACTAGGTTCACGTACCTCCTCCCCATTGCGGTATATGAGAAGGTCAAAGGGAATGGCTGCCACCATGTCGATGAGGAACCAGCCCTTGAAGTAGTGCACCGCGATGCGGACGGGGTGGCTCACCACCTCGTCGTTAACGTTGACGTAGGTGGTGCGGAAGTTGATGAGGATGTCGATGATGAACATGATGTCCACGATGAGGTCCACCATGCTGAGCGGCGTGCACGTGTAGATGCAGCTCTCCACGGCCACGTTGTCCTGGTCGCTCAGCAGGAAGGCGGCGGAGTAGGGCGTCAGGATGGCCGTGTAAATCACCAGCAGCAGGATTAGCCAGTCCCACACCGCCTTGAAGGGACTGTAGTGCAGGACGGTCCACTTGTGGA
Organism: Pollimyrus isidori; assembly: GCA_019775955.2. NCBI lineage: Eukaryota > Metazoa > Chordata > Actinopteri > Osteoglossiformes > Mormyridae > Pollimyrus > Pollimyrus isidori. The sequence goes on from JABFDZ020000037.1 coordinate 11,766,643, forward strand.
TGCGGGGAGCCTGGAGTTTATATTCGGGGAGGACGTCAGCACCCAGTGAGAGCACCTGGGACAGCGAGAGACAGAAATGATGAGAGCGTCCCTTGCAGCTTCCCCATAGTGCATCAACTGGACAAATGACAGCTTTAGGTTACAGTGTCAGTTAAACACTGTATTAACAGCAAATATATCCTAGTCACACTCCCACATATGTAACAGTGTGAAAACCCAGTTTTTCTTCATCTGCAGATGGCACAGCTGTCAAAGAGGACAAATGAACAGATTCAGCAGGTTTAAATAAGAGGTCGCTTTAATATATACCCAACTGGATACTCAAGATGAGTCATTATGCCGGTCACTCAGTCATAAGCATTTGAATGAGAAGCGCAGATCGATAAATAGCAACGTCGGCGACGGCCTTGCAGCGAGAGAAACAGATTTAATGGATGAAATGACACTTTCCCATTAAGATGCTGCTGGACAGCTGACACTGGACCAGCTCGGCGGAGAGAAGGAAGATGAGGAGAGCACTGCGTGAGAGTACTGCGTGAGAGTACTGCAGGAGAGCACTGCAGGAGAGCACTGCGTGAGAGTACTG
>JABFDZ020000037.1:11771057-11784016 GCA_019775955.2 Pollimyrus isidori
GCTCCGGCAGATCTGACTATAGCAGCATGAGAAAGAGGGAGAGACAGGTGGGAACACAGGCTTGGGGACTCCCTGAACATCTGCACTCCCTGAACATCTGAATATTTGCTTCATGCCACTTTGCTACATTAGTGCTTATTTTTGGTAAATATGGAGAAGATTCTCATGTTTACGAAAAAAGAAGGAAAAAGAAAATAGCATTTAAGCGTTTGTTCATCAGCAAGCATAAAAACACCGTCATACGTCGCGTAATGACATCTCGGTTAACGTCAAATCACATATAAAACGGTTTCATAAGACTATAATGAAGCCGAAACATTTCTATGGCCTAGTAAATTTGTAGCTGTCATAATGTCATCGCTCAGTGCATTACTCACTAATTAATGTGTTCACAGGACTATATTGTTAACTATGCTATATAATTTAGCCTAGGTATGTAGTAGGCTATACCACCTAGGTTTGTGTAAATGTACTCCATGATCCGCAATGACAAAATTGCCCAGTGACTCAGAATGCATCCCTGTGCATAAGCCATGCATGACTGTATTGATTCTGTGAAGTGTAACTACACTGTACATACATCACTTCAACTTTGTACAGGCTGAGCATGTAATATATCATACTTGCTTTTACTATATATGTTTATTTATGTTTTTTTTGTATTGTTTGGTATGTTGTGACAAGTTATTTTTTTCGGTCTGGGAATGCTCAACGTTTTCTACAAAATAAAATCAATCATAGTTGTTTCTTGGTTTTACGCCATTTAGGCTTGTAAATGGTTTCATAGGAGAGCTCTACTTTCGGATGGCCGGGAAAACTTGCATGTTTATACCTGTATGTTTATGTGTGTGAGTAAGTATCTCTGTGAACAATAGCAGCATTGGAAGTTTCTTGGATAGGTTATAATCAAACATTGCTTGGGGCAGCGGTGTTAATTTTTTTCATCAAGACACTTAGGTTTTTCTCTAAAAAACAATGCATTGTAAACAAATGGGAACAAACACAATATGTGTTACACTGCATGTGTTAGAAACGTATTGTCCCAGAGGTGCACGCGGTCAGGGTTTACCACTCAGTAAATGAATACAAACTAAATCAGAGTAATAACTGCAGTTCTGTTTTTCTCAGCGCTCCTCGATGAGCTGGTCAATGTAGCTTGGTAGGCGGTAAGTTTTTCCTCACTTTTGCACTTGGGCTGAACCTAATTTCACCTGATCTATGGACATCACGACAGCTCCACTGAGCTTCATTAATATTTACTGTGACTATTCTCGCTCCTAATACGTCAGAGGCACTCCAGCTTACTAAAGATCTATAACAGCTAAGAGGATTCCAGAAAAGTTGATAGGTTAGTAAAGTGAATTCTTGGTAATTTTTCTTTTATATTTGAATTCCGTCATTTCACGCCATAACAAATGGCTGATAGCTATTTATTAATTTTAGTTTTCTGCTTTGTCCTTGAGGAAATGAGACTCAAGGCTATGTGTGCCCCATCCTTCCTCGTCCATGGCACCTCTTTCCCCACGATGGATCAGTCTATGGCACCTGCTCCACCTCTTTTACTGTACCTCAGATATTCAGAAGCACAAGAGCCAGATTCCATCTGAAACGCAACATGCCTCTCTGAGGCTACCAAACAAATTAAACTCTAGCTCCGTGTGCACTCCAAATGAGATCACATTCTCCCAGCTTAACTTGCTAATTAGCTACACTAATGCAAGGATGACTGGTGCTGAGATAGAGGCATGACTCAGTAACTGTGGCACACTCTGTTTATTTGAGTGCCTGTCTAAGTGAGAAGGCTATACACTGTTAACCATATTGGACCTAAATTGTCCCCAGTGTCACTCTTTAGGGTGCCACAGGTGTATTAAAACTGTGTTTTTCCATGATATTTCGGATAGACAAACATAGAATCTAGCGGTGTACTAAAGTGACCATTTCACAGCCACAAATCTGATAAACAGAAGATTATCTACATTTGTGGCAGACACTATGGGGCAAAGTCCATGCAGCGCCCCAGGAAAGATTCACCCCCCCATTCTGAGACAAAGTGAAATTGGTTCGCGAAATCAGCACCCCCTCAGAAAATTGTGTTTGCATGCATCCATCCATGCATGACCGCATGCATCCATTTTCCAGATGTACTCATCCAGAGCAGGCTCGTGATGAGCTTTTAGCCTATTCCGGGAAGCACGGGGTAGCCAGCCAGTCCTATTTAGTACACACTCACACTTGAAGGGTGATTTCAAGGGACAACTTCACCCGTTTTCTGTGGGGGGGGGGAAGGGGAGTGCCTGGAGGACACCTACGCTGACAAGGGAGGACATGCAAACTGAGCCAGTGTAATATTGCTTAGTATAAACATAAAGATGATCTGGAAATATAAGCCCGACCTTCTACTAAATTCGCTGGACCACTGAACCTGACGTTGGTGACTCTGGACATCGATGCTACCTGTGCCCTATGTAGCTTTCAGTAGTAGATCTGCTGTGAAAGGCCTGAAATATTTACAGCGCACAGCCATGTGCTACTTCAGTGTTGCTTGCTTTAATTTTGCCCACATTAGAGTGAATGCAGATAGACATAATGCTAGAAGTGCTATGAAATATTCACAAACTCTCCCTCTTTCCTTCACTTTCATCATCAGTTTCTGATGGTTGTAGTTTCTGGCTGGGGTTTCTCTGCATTCATCTTCCATGTGTGGCTCATCAGGACTATCGTTCTTTCATCCTAAAAGTCATATTGCTCCCCAGAGACTCATCCCACTTTCAAATGTTTCTTCTCACCTTCATCTGCGTCGGTTCCTCTACCAAATGCTTCCTGGTGTCATTGATATTTAACAGCCCTGGGCTTCTTCTCTGCTGTTTTTGGCATGAATGTTCTTCAGTCCAATTCTCCCCATCTTACAAGGTGCAGGTCCCTCGGTTGCCTACACCTTAAATGGCCAATTACTGTCATATTCAACACGGACAGCAGCTGAATTTCTGGTTCTGCTTAATCATGACTTTTGTGGATGATACATCTGCTTAATCTGCCATAATATGATCAAACCACAGTGCAGAGAAGGTCCGACAAAAAGATTCTTAGCAGAGAACTGTCAGCACTGCCTGTCGATGTTTATTAGATTTATGCAAATGCATTTTGCATTTTTAAGGAATTTTGAAAAACGTACAAACCGTGATACCTTTCTATCTCATGCTGGGGCGCAGGAAATTTGCTGCATTTGCCATCGTTAAAAATCACAGCAAACTGACCAGAAACCGCGTGGATCTGTGCTCAGCGCTAATTGCCTGTTCAGCCTATGTATGCTTGTGTCCTCCTACAATCCCAAGACATGGTATTAGCCCAACTGGCATTCCTAAATTGCCCATAGTGGGTACATGTGTGTACCATATGATGGCCTGGGCATAGCCCTGCCTTGTGTCCTATGCTGCCTGTGATTGGCTCCCAGCCTGTCCAGAAGAAGTAGCTATAAGATGAATGGATGATCAAAACCTAAAATATTCATCCGAAATAGAATTTTAATGAAAGGCTGAATGAGCACCCTCAGAGCAGCAGAGAGATTGACCTATACATGATAACTAGACAGAAAGAGATCTGTTGGGCCCACTGGCCTCCCATGTGACTAGATGTGCCCACTGGTATTCCACTGGCCCAAACACAAACACTGATAGCACTTTGTCTCAATATGGTTCTATGGGTCATATTTTTGGGGTACTTTGAAAATGGGTTACAACCTTTATATTTTAATAGCATTTGTTACATGGATTAAAACTGAGATCCTGGTTGTAATAGAAGCTCACTTGTTTTTTAACTACAACAGGCAGCATTGTTAATAGTATTTATTTTTGCACTTCTGCTGGGAGACATCACTGGAATTAGTTTTTATTAGTGGCATCAATATTTAACAGATGATAGGCTCACTGATCTATATCCTGCGTTAGAGCTTCAAGCTGTCTGAAATAATTCATGTCAGAATTAAGGAAAGCATTAAAATTTCAGGAAACTTACAATATGGTAAATATCTTGGTGTCGTAATACTAAGATAATTCAATATTACCATTTTCTTAAATTTTTTAAGGTGATTTAATAATGCAAACAATATTAACCCAAAATGAATTACTAAAGCTAATAATAAGGTACAGGGTAGCCCTGAAAGCAGGTCAACAGTAATCAGCTACCACAGATACAGTATGTGTCGGAGACACAATATTGAGAACTGAATACTGCCCCCTGTGGCACAGTGCAGATAATACATAAGATTAAGATTTTTTATTTGGTTAGTTTTTTTGTCTTTATGTTTTTGCATCGTCTTAATGCTTCTGTGTAGTGTTATTGCTGACATGGTCTAGGCCTTTAGGGCCTCTGTAATAAGCTGTTTAAAAGGAGTGAAAACTAATTTAACTTTGGGTTATGTGTCATCAATATCCCATCCCTCCATATTGTATGACCGCTTGTGCAGTACAGGCTCACAGTAATCATGAAGCCTATCACTATCATATATAGTGGTACCTCAGTTCTCTAACTCATTAGAACTCATATTTCTTAAAAGTCAAACCATCCAGTTAAAAAAAAAAAAAAAAAACTTACAGCTCGATCTAAATCTCAGAAGTCAAACCATGAATGCCGACCTAATATAAATGTCTCTCAGTGGAAACAAAGGGTAAGGCTTCAGTCTCAGCCTCGCATTCGCTGTGACAGCATCGTGCCTGTTTACACTAGTTGAATACATATATTTAAACAGTAAAAATACATTTAGACAATGATAGACAATAACAGTAATTATTATTATATAATAAAATACATTTTAAAATAAAGATTACTTATTCATTATTTTAATATTAATAATAAACCATTAATGCACTTATTTACAATAATATTGTTGTGCCGAGCAGGACGGAACGTTTGTTTTTAAATGAAAAATAAATAAGACTATACGCAAGGATGCAGATACCTGGTATGCAAGTATGCATTCACCATATAAAGCAATTTCTTAATTGTTGTAGCAGCGCAAATGTGTGCTTATTTTGCTAACATTTTCTTTGAGCCCCTTTAATAATGCATCATACTGTACATACTTTCATAATGCATAAAAAAGCATTCATAAAGTATTACAAGCACAGCTATAGATATGTATGACAAGGTATAACACATCATAGCCATGTTTATTATGCAGCTGGATGCTCTATGAAGCTGTCAACTACAATACACTATAAATCCTGCATGATGCAGTATAATGGTCAGTAAAAAAATTAAGGATGGTTTGTACTGCATTATGAAGGTATTTTTATTTATGAGATTAGCCATATGAAGGATACAATACTTTATATGGTGAATGTGTACTTGTGTGGAACTTACGTGCATCCTGGTGTGTCAGTACCTACAACAGCATTCGGCTACAGCCTTTCATTTTAATGGTAATTGCATGTCAATAGACCTACATATTTGCAAAAAAATGGTGCTCCATCCTCTGATTCAGAATTCTGAACGGAGGGCTTCTTCGGGGAAGCAGCACACATTATACCTCACAAGAATTTTAAAACAGAACAGCCCCGGGAGGCTTTGAGTAGCAGTGTGCTGCCTGCTGCCAGCACAGGTGCGGCACCCAGTCCTGGCAGCCTCCCATGCGCGCACGCCGAGCACACGCTGAATTACGGTGACTTAAGCCCCAACTTCATCAATAAAAAGTGACGGCAACAGGAATTGGAGCGGGTGCAGAGACGCAGGCTCACGCATTATTCTCAAGATCTGCGGCGCAGCTCCATCAAACGCGATAGAGGAATAAAACCAATTGATTGCCATGTCCAAAACAACAGAGCTACTTCAGGACACCGAAAAGCTAAAGCCTTCCCAGGGATGCTGCAATTGCAAGACAAATTCTCGGCACTTAACAGCCTTTCGGTGCCTTGGATGTTGTAGATATCGACATAGATTGCCAAGGTATCTTTTCATTGCGACTCAATTCATTTTATATATTTATATAGCACCTTTCACAACACAGTTGGCCCAAAGCGATTAATAAGTTTTTTGGCAATACATTACTGCATAAACACTAAATGGTTCAGGGTACATGGAAGAAAAAGGAAAATCGGAAAGTTCCAGAAGATAATAAAGGAGTCTAGGGACTTCAGACCTTAAGGTGCAGGACAAGGATAGAGCCCAGGGACATGGAGTATATTCCTATTTATCCAGCTACGTTACTTACTGAAGCGATTCATGGGACCTACAATAATACTCAGACTGGCAGTTTCAGGGTTCTGTGACCTCCGATTCAGCTGTGGCTCTGTTTCAGAGTGCTGGCTTCTGCGTGCGGAGGGGTACAGGGAGCAAAGTAGACTGCCTGAGGAACGCGTGCGATGCGATACAGCATGCGGTACGCGGCCCATGCTAATGAGGTCGTGCCGTCGGCCTGACGGAGCACCTGCTGCCGCTGTTGCGAGGTGCAGCGGAGCGCCTGGTGGCACAGGTGCCACGCAGCTTTTACCTGCCGCGCTGAGCTTAAGCAGCCGTTCAAACGGGCCGAGGATTTCAGTGCAACAGCTGCTGGCTGCCAAGCTTAAGACTGTAACTGGGGACTGACCGAAAGAAAGCTGCCGGTGTCGCGTATCTCGAAACCCTCGCCGTTACTGAAAGAGCTTCCCAGACGACTTGCTTGCCCTGCCTCTGATCTCCATCACGGGCTAATGCCAGAGCGGAGGCCTCCCAGGTGCCACTTGCCGCAATCAGCGGGACGTCAGCAACTGGACACTTCAGCAGACCTCATGGAAATAATCCCAGCAATGGGTGCACACTCTCCTGCACAAGTCTCATCAAGCAGTTATTAGAATTCGGCAAAAATGTACCTATGGGTGACCATTGCAGTTTTCCAATATGCTTCTGAAAAAAATGTGCATATTTTAAAAAGTAAAATGCTAAGTTAAAGTAGGAATTACGTAAATTATTTCATTTTTAGTTGACATGTTATTGTTAAGGTTATTAACATTATTATTGTTTTAGCAAAAGGTAACAATAAGTCAGAGATATTTAATATTTACTATTGGAACGATATTTATTTGTAAGTATAGTGGTGGTGGCTTGTATTTAAGAGGCAAAAAAAATATAGCATTAAAATCTATTGGTGATATTCATATATGACACAGTTGTGGCTGAAAGATCCATAAATTGTAAATAATGGAGAAGCTGTTGCATCACTGTTACCATGCAGAAGCCTCACAAGCTTCTACTTGTTACGACCTTGCAACATGAATAACTTAATAACCATCATTTTCACAAACACTGTGATGCATTGGAGAAGATCTAAAGCTCTTCAGAGAGGCAGCACCTCATCTAACATCTGAAGATCACGTACAGAGGCAGACACCAAATGGGAATTTTATATGTTTTATTAGTCAGATAAGAATCAATATGATGTTCACTGAGACTTGTGTGCAGGGATACCTTTATAATCCTGGCATGTAATGCAAAGAAAAAGCTTTAAAATGTGTGGACAGATCAATGGGAGTATTTAAGAGCCAGACGGGTTTATCCAATGGTTTTGTTTTGTTTGTTGGTGTGTCTATCAGAGTGTAAGACTTTCCCTCGTTCATTAAGTAATTCAGTAATGAAATCCAAAATTTAATCAGTAATTCTTGTCCTGAAAGATGTCTTTGAGTCTACAGACGCTTATGAAACACTCCTCGCATAAAGTTTATTTTTAATAACAAATAATATTACCATGTGTAAGTGGCTGCCAGGATGGCCATCCTCAATTTCCACGATTAAGAAATATTACAAAGAGTTTGTGACTGAAGCGGACATATACTATAATGAACCAGTACTGTGAAACTATACTAGAGTGAGAATCTTTTATATGTCTCACATGGTAACACTTTGCTTGAGCAGACACAAATAATGTAGCATTATGCTTTTACTTATGTATTAATGGGCCACAAACTAAGTCTTAGTTACATACTGTTCTCATGTGACACAACTTTTATCTGAAGGAGTTACTATACTTGTTATACGTGTAATTTCTGTAGACCTTTGTGAACTACTGAAGGAACAAGTAATGAATATTCATCTCGCGTTCTACGCATCATTTATCTCGAGTAACTACTAAATTTGTTGATTTATATTTGATTTATATTTTAAACTAGTAACTGAGTTCCTAGTAAGTATTTGTTTTAGTAAAGTGTTACCTTTGTAGCCAGAAACAGCCTGTCTGAAAAGTCTTCATTTGTTGCCCAAAAATTGGTGAAAAACTTCACCCAGCCACCCACTCCTCATGCTTCCAGAAGAAACTCGAGAAAGAAACAAAGCGGACTCAGCCAAAGAGATAAAACCTGCAGATAAGTACCGGACAGCACGTCCCTGTCCTGTAACAGGCTCATGACAGCTGACAGTCAGCCGGTCTCCAGAGCTGCAGAGGACCTCCGGTACTGGGCTACAACTCCTCCTAGACCTCCTACCCTAGTCCACCGCTCCTCATCCTCTGAGTAACATTCCCCCGGATACGACCGATCTCTCCAGCCCGTCGGCCCCCCGTGATGCTGGGTCAGGATCCCGGAGCAGTCGGGTCATGGAGAGGTATAAGAGGATCACTGACGCATTTTCGCCCCACAGATGCACTGTGTCAACTGCACACAACGTCCAGAGTAAACGACTGGCATTTTGCAGGATGCTTTAGCTTTCAGAGCACAGATAATATCTGTAAAATGCTATATAAAGAAGCAATTAAATGGACTTAAGCACTTCACAGTGTATAGCAATATTATTGGCCAAATTCAAGCTTCTTTCAACAAATTAAAACATGGTAACAATGAACAACGGGGAACTTTTATCAGCCTGTCTACCGCTTTTGCTGTCGCTGGTCCCGCGGGACCTGAGCCATCAACGCCCCGCAGCAGCCCGCCTCACCTCTCTCCCGTCGCCAGGCAACCGGGGAGTGCTGCCATCCCAGCGCCAGTGGTCTGGCGATCCCGACTCACGTGGCATGTGGAAGGTGCTGGTGGTCACGGGCTGGAACAGCTCGCTCAGAAGCTTGAGGACCAGAACCGGCCAAAGTTGGGTCATAGGGTGCCGGCGCCGGTTGGAAGTGCCGCCAAAGAGGCATCCCGACACCCTCGGCATGGGGGTCAGCCCATCCCCCGGGGGCTCCTCGGTGCGCCCTCCCTCGCTTTTCTTGCCGTCGCGTCACTCCGCCTTAATGCCCTTCTCCCTTAATCTCAGTCGCCAGCGATCACTTTCCCTCGAAATCCAACTTTTCCACGTGCCGCCGTGCGTCGCTGTGATTTATGAATGGATCTGCCTCAGCGACACCCCCCCCCCGCCTGCCGACAGGCAACTCAGAGCTGGCGAGCGGAGCCCACCGCACGGCGAGGTGGGGTGGGGGGGCATGCCGGCACAGACGCCAGCGGGAGTCGGGTTCCTTGCGGTCGCCAAGGACGCAGCGGCGTTCACGAGCGGAGAGGCGTCTGCTGCTCCCTCCACCGAGTTCTGGGAAGCGTTTGGCAAGAGGAGGGGGGAAAAAAATCCCTCTCTATCGAGTCACGCCAAACCGAGTTTGGGGGGGGGGACACAGAGGTGACCGCACAGAAAGTTCAAATAAAGAGTGACAGAGGGAGTGAGACAGAGGGTGATAGCGGGGGGGGTGAAAGAGGACCTTTAGGTCCAAATGCCCACTGAGGCTGAGCTTAATGCGTCTCCTTGGTGAAGCGCATCGGCAAGCGGGTCAGGTGACTCGCGTCCGGAGACCATTCCTCCCGCCGTGCCTCAGCGACGCTGAGCAAGCAAAGCATTCTAATTATAGCCGAGTGATGGATGGCAGGAGGGCGTTGGGGGGGTCGCCGCATGGAGATGAAGCTTCCAGAAGTGCACGGGGAACCACGGGGACGGGCGTGCACCAGCGCAGCTTCTAGGCCGAGGACCGTCCTCCCCTCCACTGGAAACCTGTGTGAAGCCTGTTTTTGCCCCCCCCCCTGCATGTAGGTATAACCGTGCGGATGTGTCCGCCCCCGCCCCAGCATCCTCACCCCCGGCTGGGCTTCAGGAATAAAATGATTTTATTAGTTTCGATGTCAATTAATAAACATAAAACAGGTCAACCGGGTATAAAACCAAAGACAGAGAAAGTCTCTGATGAACAACTAAATTACTCTGTCTGCTGAAGGTTCTTACAAGAATGTTTCTGAAGAACTTCTGCTCCTGGAGATACGCACAGCAATGTTATGGCAGCGTCTGGATCTCGACTTCAGGTTAAAATGTACACCAGCCATTATTTTCTGAATTGAATGCAGCACCATTATTGGCACCACTAAAACATAACATCACAATCCATGCATTTCTGGAAGTAATGTATTTAATGTAGGATCACGGTGGAGCTGAAAGAGGTTCCATTCTCCTCACAGGACATGTAGACATTCAGGTAGAACAATGTCTATTGACTGTCCCAATGGTGTGTATGTGTGTGTGTATGTGTGTGTGTGTGTGTGTGTGTGTGTGTGTGTGTGTGTGTATGTGTGTGTGTATGTGTGTGTGTGTGTGTATGTGTGTATATGTCATTCCTGGTTCTCAGCAGACTTGCTGTTCAGATAGAGAAATTTTTGTGAATCTTGTGCCCCAGGCTGACTCCTTGTCTCCACATCCAGCCGCACATCACGCACACGACTTCCTGGAACATTCTGCACACACACCACTGTAGTCCTGACCAGGTTAGGGCACACTGAACATGTGTGGTTAGAAAGATAGATGTATGCGTGCATGACTACACAGGAAAAATGGGAGAAAAAAAAATCAGATGGTACAGAAGAGTCAGGTGCTCACTGCTGTGGTATTACCCAATGTACAGGACCAACTATATAAAGAAGATGCATGGAAAGGGCTGAATGTCAGTAAGTCTGGTAGAATTAGGTATGATTGCATCCAAGCCAAGGCATTGCATCCAAGTACAAGCCAATAGCACCTGCAGGGGTATGGATTGCCCAGTTAGGTTCCAAACAAAGGGTTTGCACAGATTTGTTCTGGATGAGAGGCTGTTGTTTAGAGAGCGTGAATCCCACACACCTCCCCTTCCTGTCAGTTTCCACTCTCCCGGCCGAGTCGTCATTAATCCTTAATCAAACCCAACTCACTGTATGCCTGCCCCTGCATTCAAGCAGAAAACTCAGCAGCCAGAAGCCGTCACAATCAGAAAAGGTGCTATCCGTGCAATAAAATCTTCTCGCCCAGGATTCCAACCCATTATTACTGTTACCTTACCCTGTTTTTTTGTCCCAACAGTGCTGCTGGCCAGCTCACGACTCCACCTGAGGCAAGAATTACAGATTGTCTCTCTCGCTCTTACACAATGCGCCAGCTGGGGTTGCCTAGATACTGGAGACAGCATCCCCTTTTTTTATCTAAAATTAAACCCGGAGATTAGACTGCAATTAGACGCAGGTACAAAACTGCACATGCATCAGAGACAAGGTGTGGTCTTTTGTGGGATCACAAACAGAGTTCACATCATCTCCGATTCTAGTTGGGGCGATTACCAGCCCCCGGTAGCACACTACCCTCATGTTCTTACCCGCCCCTTTGATGCTCTGCTGCATATCAATAACAGCTTGTTGCCCTCCATATTATCTGACGCTCTGGTTTCTCTACCAATCGCTCCTGCTGTGGGCGCCCTCTGATGGCAGAACAAGGCAGCACGGACCCCTAAATCGCAACGCTAGAGGTTGATTTCATACCAGAATTCTGTGTACTTCATGTTGCCGCGAAAAAATGCACAACACAGTCAGTGCTGCCAAAAATTCAAACGAGTTTCGCTTTAGTCCCTGTAAATGATGGTAAATCCAGGCTGGTCTGGGACTTTAATTTCCTCACAGATGTGAAACATTCCCACAATACACTTTGAAAGTCGAGGGACCAGAACTACAGTGCAATTAACGGTGTAAAATTAAAATTTCATTTACAAAGAAATGTTAATTACCAGGTACCGGGGCAGAGATTAAAAGGCAACCGATGTGTCATGCATCTACCACAGCGTACTTCACCCCAAAACTCCGAATGTCTCCCTGCGGTTCAGACAGATCCTTACAATTTGTACCCTCCTTATAAGAAGCCTAATGTGCTGTTTATCTGCCAAACTGTGTCGATATTATCAGCCCTATGGGGCTGCCGGTGGCCTCAATAGAGATCGTGACCATGCATCTCCAACACTGATAAAACTGAGTATTTGACTGATCGATGGGCCTTAATAATCAGCAGTTGAGTGGGTGCACTGCAGAATCCAAAGTGTGGAAGCCCTGGGAAGTGATTGCTGTGTAAAACACTGTCGTACTGGATAATATGCAGAGTGGTGTTTTCGAATATCATTTAGGCCGAAATATAATATCAATGCAAATTTTCATATTTTTGCTCACTGAAACATTTCAGCAAATTATGGTAATATTTTACTTGAAGAAATCATCATAATGCTATATTGGACGGGTGGATAAACTTATCCATGGAGGGCCAGTGCGGGTACAGTTTATTGGAACAACCTCTCAATCAGCCAATAAGAAGGCAGTGGTTCTTTTCTGGAGTCCTGGGGACCCCCTGTTATTGGCTGACTGAAAGGTCATCCCAAAAACCTGCACCGACAGAAACTCAACATGGATCAGTATCCTCACCCCTGTATTATATATATTATCCTAATGCATTATGATGCATTCATGAACTATTATAAAATGCATTATAGATGAGAGCTTTATAAAGCAGTCATAATGCATAATACACATGGATATAATGTGTTTATAAAACTTATAAAACTATGAATGCTTTACAATGCATTATAAAGGTTCGTATAACGTTTTATTAACTATTGGTCCTTTAAATTAATTGTTACCCAAATTGCTATGCCTGACAGCTAGGGGTGCAAACGGATCAAAAAACTCACGGTTCGGATCGTTTCGCGGATCAGAGTCACGGATCGGATCAATTTTCGGATCAGCAAA
>JABFDZ020000037.1:11784116-11801244 GCA_019775955.2 Pollimyrus isidori
CGCGGATCACGTGCGTTCCGAACCGTGGGTCGTGATCCGTACGGATCACGGATCAACCGCGATCCGTTGCACCCCTACTGACAGCAGTTATAAATAGCTTTAAAAGTTTCATTTTTAATTAGGAATCACAATGTAAGCTGTGACCTTGTCATTCCCCGCTGGTCCGATCCTCCCATGTGCCACGCCCCCCTCACTGCCTCGTGTGGAATCCCTGTGTTACCAGCTGTGTCTAGTCTTGTTCAATGTAGTCTGGTGTATTTAAATACCTCCCTGTTCGTCTTCCCCCAATCCCGTCATTGACGTTGCTACCTGTTTTGCCCCATGTGCCTGATTGTTTCCCCAATAAATCCCTTGCTTCCCCGACCCTCTGGACTTCCGCTCCTCTGTCTCCACTTCATGCCCATTTGCCAAGTAACAGACCTACAGTAATATCAGTGTTCCTATTGTCATTATTGAATAGCACAACCCTCCTCACCCCATAAACGGTAAAAAGCAATTTAAAACTTATAATAATAAATTAAAGCGATTGATTACTAAGGACTTATTCAAATGTAGGCTGCAACACTGAAATAATTTGATTACACATCTTTCCATCAGAAACTTTCGATCATCCTATCGAATATTCTGATGATGATTTATAATGAATTCTGATGATGATGTAAAATTGAAACAAGTCATTAATATGCATCACTATAAAAGAAAAAAACAGTTAAATTAAAAGTGGCACATTGTTGAACAGTGTGTAATGAACATCATTAACTACAAAGAACCTGTATTTGCTTTATGCTAGTAAGCTAACTAAAAGTACCTTAGGGAACTCTCTATTGCACCGGTAGGGTTCTGTTTCAAATCGTCCGTGTCATATCCATCCATCCATCCATCCATTTTCTAAACCGCTTATCCTACTGGGTCGCGGGGGGTCTGGAGCCTATCCCGGAAGCAACGGGCACAAGGCTGGGAACAACCCAGTATGGAGGGCCAGCCCATCGCAGGGCACACTCACACACCAGTCACGCACACATACTGTACACACCTACGGGCAATTTTAGCAACCTCAATCAGCCTCAGCATATTTTTGGACTGTGGGGGGAAACCGGAGTACCCGGAGGAAACCCCACGACGACACGGGGAGAACATGCAAACTCCACACACATGAGACCAGAACCCGGGTCCCAGAGGTGTGAGGCAACAGCGCTAACCACTGCACCACCATGCCACCCCCCTGTGTCATATCATACCATTATATTTTTGAATGTTTCATACATAGCGGCCCCCTCCTTGTGAAAAATGCCAGACCTGTAGCTGATTTGGTTGCATTGATTTTCTTTCCGTCCTTCCGTATTTCATTTTTAACTCTCAGTTTTAACCGACATGCCACCAAGTGTCATTTATTGCCACTCTATGTTCAAAAATTAAACGTAGTGTAATTATTCAATTTGCAGAAGTATGCAAGTACTCGCCAGAGTACTTTTATTGGAGACATTTCATTCTTGAATTTATCAAAATTATTGAATTTTTGCAGACCTAATTAAAATACGGTTCAAAAAGCCTCAAATGACATTTTGAGTTAAAAAGACAGAAAGTGTTTTGGGTTACTTAACTGTTTCATATTTGTCAATGGTGACATCTGCAGAAAATGTCAATGAATCATAGGATTAAAATAACAGCATAATAATTCTTGCACGAATTGTAATAGAGGTGGAGGACGACCTCCAAATGCATGCAGTTTAGGGTGTTTAAGGAACTGCTGAGCCAAGCTTCGAGCTGCAATATACGGGTATTGTTCCATATACAGGCGCTGTGCAACCCAAGCAAACAGATGCCGGATACTTTACCATCAGTAATCTCTAGCATTCTTCCAAACTGTGAGCCTGCAGTCATATTTGTGAGAAACAAACTTTTTGATTTTTCTTTTTAGGTCTCATAGGCAATAGCAAACAACGCTGGATGAAAATGAATCACCGGCTTCCATACAAATGCGCAGCAGCCCTGCGGGAAGGACATGCAGATGATGCCTCTATAGATTCACTCCGAAAAAAAAATAAGCACAAGACAGACAGGCCGGAATCGAGCCTGTCAGGCGGCAGATGATTCACCAGTGTCTCACAGCGACGCTCGCAGGAAGCAGTGCAGAGCCGGCCCATCCAGAGAGATGCGTTTAATGCAGACATTAATTACGGGAGATGCGGAAGGGGCCAGGCATTGCGATCTGCGTCGTCGGGCAATGTTCTCCCGCAGGAATCTATCGATCCCCATCGCCTCTGCTCTGAACGTCCATTTGGGTGGATGGACATGTCTTCCAGGGAACGAGGGCAGTCTTTTAATTAATATTCAACATTTATTCTTAATTTATATTCAAGGCTTTCTTGTGACGGCTCCAATGACCTTGGTCCTCGTCGGGAGGCACAAGCAGAATGGACTGGAAGGATGTCTGATCTTGTCATTTCATTAGCAGACGGAGAATAACCGGGACAGAAAATGAATGAATTAATTTACTAGTAAGGAAACTGGGATTTTATACAGTGTCTTTCCTGGGGGATAGGTAAAGAAAATCCTTTAGTCAAACAATAACTAAGACTGTGCTTTTATGTCTTTGAGTGCATACATTTAACTCAGCTGTACAGTAACTGTGTGACGCACTTTGCTGAAATGCTTCATACACTGTTGTTGAGACACCAGGACCTTATGGGACTTGAACCTGTGACTCAGTTGTGAGTCACGGTAAGAGCAGGTGGCACTCACTGGCGGCAAATTAAGGTGAAGCCTCATGGAGAGCATGTTGGACACAATTAAACTGGGAGGGAGGAGATATAACGATATGCAAGTGACTGTGAGGTATAACGATATGCAAGCGACTGTGAGATATAACGATATGCAAGCGACTGTGAGGTATATCGATATGCAAGTGATGGTGAGATATATCGATATGCAAGTGACTGTGAGATATAACGATATGCAAGTGACGGTGAGATATAACGATATGCAAGCGACTGTGAGGTATATCGATATGCAAGTGACGGTGAGATATATCGATATGCAAGTGACTGTGAGATATAACGATATGCAAGCGACTGTGAGGTATTTCGATATGCAAGCGACTGTGAGGTATTTCGATATGCAAGCGACTGTGAGGTATATCGATATGCAGGTTACTATGAGGTCCTATCAATACTGAAGGGATGAAGTGGGGCGACGGTGACCATAAGTCAGGAAGGAAACATTTTGATCGCAGCTTGGTGTAACTAATTACGGTGTGATGGGTCAACTGACCTAGTGTCCAGCTTGGTAGCTGCCGTTCCACAGCCTCTACATCAAACAGAGGGGACCATTTCAGTGCAGCCTAAGACCACTAACTGACCTCCGGCACGAATATGTGGATCTGGTTCCAAGGGCCTGAAGCTAAAAAGTTCTGGATCATGTTAAAATGTAGTTATACATTTGCAAATCAGCTTTAAATCATAAATGTAATAATTGAAACTGCAATAATAAAAATCCTGTGTTACACATAAATCAGGCTAATCAATCTCCCACGATCTACAGTGCAGTTAATTCCTAGGAAATCACAAGCCTTTATCTTTCTCTGTAAATTAAATCTGTATTTTAGTACCAACCTGACAAGAACATGTAGTTTCTCTGCAAAGGGGACATGACCACCAGAGGAAGTATACCCCCACCTAGAGATTTAATCAATGTTGCCCTTATCTTCTTAATGAATACGTTCTCTGGCTGGTTCGTTCTCCTTGTACACCCTGTGGATCTCCTTTCATGTTGTGTGTGTGTGTGTGTGTGTGTGTGTGTGTTTGCATGCATGCGTATGTCAACCTGTGAGCTGTGTATAGCAACCTGTGAGGGAGTGTGGAGCAAACGGGAATTCACGAAGCTAAACAAGATGGAGTGGAAACAAAGTACAACTGAAACTCTGAAAAAAGTCATTTGTAAATGTCAAAGACATGCAGATGGGCTATTTTGTGTGTCTCTTTGACGTATAAGGCAATGTCAGGCTGAGTGATGATGAGGCTGGGATCACTGTATATCAGAGTCACACTATGGAAGAAATTCATTTTGGTTTACAGAAACTCGCAAGAGTCTATAATGCAGGGTTACCCCAGCTGCATCTCCACAGCAAACATGTACCTGAAACCAAGTAAGTGGAACTTGTTAGTGCTTGTGACAATATTTAGGAAATTGACATTTTAAATACTAAAATTTAAATTAAAAAATACAAAGGTTAAGATAGGACTCGATTAAGATAGGAGGCGATTCATGGTATCACGCTTGTCTGCATTCCATCTACCCGTCTGTCATACTTGGTGTTCACATTGCAGTGACAAGTTCAGAGTTGTTTTTGACTCTCCAAAAAAAAGTAAATCACTACTACCGTCCCATTATGACACCTGCATTCTGCCCTCAAAATCAGTCTCAATCTCATAGAAAAAATAATCCAACGTGCGCCAGAAACCCAAGACGCCAACATCAAGTTAATACAACAGATGGTCTCTTGGGCTCCATACATCAGCAGATATAGGACAAGTAACAAAACTTTTTACTTCTCTTGTATTTACATTTACATGCTTATATAAGCTTCAAAATAAAACGGGAGCATGAACGCAAGGTTAAAAGCATCACTCTTAATACGTTTAATCATAAGGCTGAACATGAAAAGTATTTGGTTTCTGTAAATCCATCTGTGTAGCATGTAAATGTGCAGGATTGTAGTTCATCCATGAAAACAATAGACCAGATAAACTCCATTACTCACAATATGGGCCATTGATCCACAACAAACAATGTGACAGAACCATTTATCTCGCAGTGAAATTGGCACGCAGAAACCTATTCAGGACTGTGGATGCACAAACATATAAGGATACAGATGTTCACTGAAGTTCTCCTTCAAGACCTAGCATGGGGTCCCTGGGATACACCAAGTCACAGACTCAGGTGGCTGAACGTCAGCTAGTGGCTGCAGTGGCTAACAGATGTTGCTGACCGGAACTCTGGATGTTCCCCACGCTCCCGGGGCCAATATGCCACCCAAAGATGGGAGCTTCACCTCCCACGTACAGTATCACCCCCGTGGCCAAAATTGGTACAGTCCTGATACCTCTCGTTTGCCAAGAGGATCATCATTGGTATCTAAATGAAAGAAGATATCATTTGAAAGGAGCAAAACTTCAGCAAAGGAACCAGATCTCCCAGCTTTACCTTCTCACCAGCAGTCAAAGCCAATGCATAGTAGCTGCAGTTAGCAGAAATTAGTCAAGATGATGCATGTAACTAAGCTGGAGACGAGCAGAAGCCAGAAGCTTTTTCTCCTATAAACATGCCCTCCTACTCATCCATCTTATAGCCACTGAACTAGTTTAGGGTCACGGTGAGCTTGGAGCCTATCTCAGGAGGGAAATGACAAAGACTGGAGTGTTTGGCTTCATGAACTCCCTGAAACCCATCAATAATATGAGCACCTGAAGGAAACCCATCTGGCATGCAAACTCCACACGCAAAAAAACACACGGGCCCACAACCCTGGAGATCCGAGACCACAGTGCTACCCACTCAGCCAAATGCACAACCTCTCCTCTTTAAAACTAAGTACAATAAGCCCATTGTTAATGACATCAGAAACGACATGTTTCTCAAATATGGTAGCTGTCAATCTCTTTCGTCGAAATGGTGCAACCAACCTTCCTTAATTGAGTGGGGACTAGACTTTTTCAAGTAGGAATTTTTCTGTTGGAAAGGAATACAGTATTTTATAAAATTCCAATTAAATTCCAGACACCCATCCAAGGCAAAAGTCATATGAATGAATGGGCACCTGCAGTGACTGATCTACAGTGTGACACGGACATGGAGAAAGATTCTTTCAAACTGTGTCTCTAGTTATAGATTTGCCACAAGAGGTACAGTACACTGGTCGGCCAAAAAAAAATTGTCATTTGAATTTATATCAACAAATACTTAAAAGCCAATGACTGGATCATTATTACAGCTCAGCAAGGTTATGTAGCAATAAAGTAAAGTCAGCTGAGTACCTGAATCTACTGAATGGCCAGGTTACACCTCCATCTGTCATCAATGGATCTTTTTCTTCTCTGTTGGCATGGGCATATTCCAGGACAAGAATGCCAACAATATTTTGGTTCAAATTGTCAAAGAGTGGTTCAGGGAGCATGAGGAATCATTTTCACGCATGAGTTTTGACCTAAACCTCACTGAAGGTCTTTTGGATGTGCTGAAGGAGGCTTTATGGAGGTCCATCTCACTTGTCAATATCTTGGTGAGAAATTAATGCAAATCTGGATGAAAATAAAGGGTGAGATATTGCATAAGCCTGTGGAAACAACGGCATGACAAATGTGCGCCATAATCAAAGCTAAAAGCGGTCTAATGAAAAATTCAAATAGCGACTTTTTTTGACCGGGCAGAGTATCTATGGTCTTGAGGTTTGTATGCATAATGTACATAAATAGAAGTGTTTTGGACTGTAAGACTTCAACTGTCTCGCTGACTTCTTCAGTAACTACAGATAAAACCACAGCAGAGATTTTTTGAGAGGTAGGTGCTCGACCAGTAAAATTTGCTGACCATGGTATGAATGGTAAATCTTGTGTGATTGTTGGTGATCAAATATGAGCATTTGCAGAATCTTTTTGGTAAATTGCAAAAAGGGGCATTCAGGACTCAGAAGGGAAGCGCTTGCATTGTTCATGGCAAAGGGGCAGGGGCTCAGGCAAACACAGGGGGGTGGGACAGAGCGACTTTTTGAATAGGGCTCTAGAAACGACAAATCCACCCATTGCTATGTTATGTTCAGTAGGTTGAAAGTACTAGATCTTGTCTGGCTTTTGGAAACTCCTGGTGCACTTGCAAGTTGCTGGCTACACTACATACACAATATGGACAAAAGAATTGGGACAGATCTCATTGAACGCAGGTGTTTCATTCAGACCCATTACTACAGGTGTATAAAATCAAGCACCTGGCCATACAGTCAGGTTTACAAAGATTTATGAAAGAATGAGTCGTTCAGTGAATTCAAGCATGATACTGCCATAGGGTGCCCCCCTTGCACGTAGTCAGCAGTATTATGGCAAAGTGAAAGCGTTTAGAAGCAACAAGAAGCTCAGCCAGAAGGTGGCAGACCAGCAACAGACTGGGGTCGCCAAGTGCTGAGGCTCATAGTACTGAAAGTCGCCAACTTGAGTTCCAAACTTCCTCTGGCATTAACCCTGGCATAAAAACTGGGAGCTCCATGGAAAGGGCTTCCATGGCCGAGCAGCTGCATGCAAGCCTCATACCACCAAGCGCAATGCCAAGTGGCAGACGTTGTGGTGTAAAGCAGGCCGCCACTGGACTCTAGAACAGTGGAAACATGTTCCGTGAAGTGACGAATCGCACTTCTCTCTCTGGCAGTCTGATGGATGAGTCTGGGTTTGGTGGATGCCAGGAGAACATCACCTGCCCGACTGCACTGTGCCAATGGGGTCGTCTTTCAGGAGGTGGGCTGGGCCCCTTAGTTTCAGTGAAGGGAACTCTTAATGCTTCAGTGTAGCAAGACATTTAGGACAATTCTATGCTTCCAACTCTGTGGGAACAGTTTGGGGATGGTCCTTTTCTGTTCCAGCATGACTGTGCCACAGTGTACAAAGCAGGGTCCATAAAGACATGCTTAGGTGAGTTTGATATGGAATAACTTGACTGGCCTGCACAGAACCCTGAACTCAACCCCATCAGACACCTTTGGGATGAAGTAGAATGGAGATTGCGAGCCAGGCCTTCACATCCAACATCAGTGCCTGACCTCATAAATGCTCTTCTGGATGAATACAAAAACATGCCCGGGCACACTCCAAAATCTTTGGAAAGACTTCCCGGAAGAGTGGTGGCTGCAGCTATTATAAGGGGGGGGGGGGGCTCCATCAGGATGGCTATGGATTTAGAATGGGGTGTCATAAAACTTCCTGTAGATGTAACAGCCAGGTGTTCCAATGTCTTTTCCCATTAGTGTGTTTGCACCATCCACAAACTCGGGATATGATTGTCTGCTCTCCAGTAGTACTATGATATTTCTTATCCCTTGAAATCTTTTCCTTCAAAAGTACAAATTATACAGCATTGATGTCGCATTTTAGAAGGTTTAATAGATGAGAATCCTAAAAAATTTCAGGATCTTTAATAAATCACAATGCCCAGTAGACGAACGGTGGGAAAACGTAAGGTTGGAGCAAATTAAAATCAATATTTATTATACATTTATGCTACATTAGAACGCAACAGCCAAAAGGAGAGAACTAGTGAATGGAGTTATGTAGGAAAGTATACATACCACTGTGGATCAGGATACCGTGTCCGAATTTTACATTAAGACAAAAAAAAACACAAAGCAAAAAAAAACAATCACTATCAATTTCGCTTTAGTCGATTTTTCATCATATTTGTGTGTGATCATGGCTGCAGTCAGCAAAGCAATCCCATTAATTCGCACCAGCATTACACATTAGTCACTCATACTGAATTAAACAGGTAAATTAACTGTTGCCAATTTAATTTGTACTTCACATTAGATACCTTTCTAGTAGCTCAAATGCACTGTACATGCACTGTGCAGAAATTTGATATTGTCACATAGAAAAATTACCTTAGGTAAACTGCAATAAATTTATGACGGGGTAAATAAATTAAAACGTTTATAAGTTTATGAGATTGTTTAATGTCACACTCGTGACAGTAATTTAATCCACAGGGTAATTATTATGTTGCATATTTGGCACAATTTTTTAATAAGATATAAAAAAGATTAATTATTGTTACTAAACTGCATACATTTAAGCCAAAATTTTAGGTCTAGTGTTAATACTGTTCATCAGTAGACTTCTCACGGCCAGCCGCGAATAACACACAGGAACGGACAATATGAAACTTAGCTTGTCCAGATGAAACCTTTATAGTTATAGTATGGTGCCGTGGTCCAGTATTTTTTATCCAGTTACCGGGCAGCACTGCTATATTACCACGGCGACAGGAAAGTACCACTGTATCAGAATTATTAAATAGTCTCTTTACTATACATCTGTCCTAATGATGGCAGCTATACGAAGAGAGAGCAGATAAAAAATACTGGACCACGGCACCATACTATAACTATGCGGTCATGTAACGCTTTTTTTTCCACGCAACATTTCCCCGCAAAGTATGAGACATTGCATAATACAGCAATGAAAATATATTTCTGTCAGCACAAACTGTCCCCCGGAAACGTTTTATATTTTTTTCCAGCTGCACGGCACGCTTCAGCCAAGTCACCTGTCGCGGAAACGCACATCCCCGGTAACACCGAGCGGAGCTAGGCTGAGGCTGATACCAGAAACAGCTGAAAGAAGCACAGTTCCGTCTGCTCAGGCTCAGGAAAGTGCCCCGGTCCATAAAAATGGCAAACTAGAGCAAATTTTGAGAAGTTGTATTTATGTCATGCCATTGCGAACTGTGACAAATAAATATAGCTTTACATGCTATAGTCTATCAAAAGTCAAGGCTTCGTTTATTTTGCTCGTTTATACGAATTCGCGAAGTCTTTGTCTTTCCAATGAACTGAGAAATCAAGAGGGAGGGGAAAATATTAGGCAAACAGAAAACCACCACTGAAAAAAGAAAACGATTGCCACTTTCACTGTTCTTTCAAGGTCGCAGCTGGGGCGGAGTTCCTGTTGGCAACTGCAGGTATACATAGGCCTATTTAAAATATGTGCAGGAAGATATATATTTAAAATAAAGATAGGAGAAAGAGAAATTATTAGAATTGTCACTGTTGTTTAAGACCTAATGTATATTGTACTATCTTATATTTTTCAATACCTTTCATTACCTTCAAGAGCAAATTTGTTTTCTTCTGAATGCATATAATTTTAATAAAGCTCCCCCCTCAAACCCCCCTTTGTTTACTGATGCTGAGGAACATGGTTGGTTTGTTCATCTACAGTAGGACAGTCTGACCCTTCAATTACTGTACAACAATGCTTTTACACAGGAGAGCAAGAAATTCTGGGGAAGCAGTGCATCTAACAATCAGACGTTAATTTACTGTTTGCATCTTATGAAAACTTCCCTCTGTGATTACTCACGCAGATGGGTAGGATTTCACTCTAAGACATAAAACACAACTTGACTGCCATGGTGTCAAACTGCCAGCTTCTTCTGGATGCAGAGGAATTGACTGTAGCCTAGCACTAGATTTTTACTATGTGATATATAATTATCGCTGATATTCCTCCCAGAAGTCAGAGGGCAGTCTTGCTCAGCATTAGCGTTCAAGCAGAGCTATGACTCTCTTGCCCCTGCCCTGATTTGCTTTCTTCTTCTCTGGGATTTGTCTCCTGATTTGTACACCAGGCCACTCCCACATTGCTTTAAAAGGGAAAATTCAGGCCAGCGTGGCGTCATAATCGTCGGGAGACCACCGAGGGAGTCCTTTCACTGAGTATCTCCATTAAAGGACATCAACTAAACTTACAGAGCCACCCCCCAAAGAGAAACAGACACGTGTCCAAGTCTTTGTGGAAGTAGTTTGTGAAGGCATCAATATCGCTACTAAAACTTTCACATATATCACTGCAGTAATAAGCATTTTTGTGTATAGTGTGCTTAAAGATAAGATAAGATAAGAAAAAGGCCCAAAGTCTGTTTTTCCTTAAAGTGAGGTAACATTTTGTTATTTTAAAGAGCTTTGTAAAGTTTTGATTCAATGTCCAGAATACTTGTGGGAATGAAGTTGTACATCTCCTCTAGTTGTTTGGATCCATCTCCTTTTAAATCTGATTGGTTATCTCTCTGAATCAATAATTTTCTGTTTTGCCTAAAACTCCCATGAGCCTCCAGCCTAAGTGGCTGGAAGATGGATGCATGGAATAGATGGATGTAACACATTGGCTCAATATGGAGCTGCAAACAGGTAAAAACAAACAAACCCTTTAAGTAGAGCACTAGTTCTAAATAATGAATGAGGTATGTGATCACCCAAACGCTATACGAACATTTGTCCTCTAAGCTGCTGTTAAAATCATGGCCACAGAAAAGACGTCGAGGGACGAAAACTAAACCCACAGCATCCTTTATGAAGCTGTTTGTACAAAGGTGGCACAAACTGTTAGGCAAGATCATCTGTTTCACGTGACAAGACCTCACAGAAAAACTGCTGATGGGGCGACCAAGAGCAGTTCAGACAAGGGGGACTGACCCACGCAGCTTATTTGTCATCATTTACTGCCGAGGGCGCCGGGAAACAAGTGGTGGATGTTCGATCTAGAGCACAGGGATAGTACCTGAACCCACCTGGTTCCAAGGGCATGCGTTACAGAGGTGATGGATGAGATGTGGTCTGCTCCTAAGCAGGGCTCTGGTCACTAAATGCGAGGGCCAGTTGAAGGCCTTTCCTTGAAACACCAGTCATTTAGTGACTTTAAGTTTAACTTCAGAGTTAATTAATACAAGTAACACTGCCTCCACTTCAGCCGTGGAAGCTTGTATGCGTATGGACAAATGTGTCTGTGCCAAGTCAAAATGTTTTGAATGAGGCAAAAAAGCTATGTACCGTATGTCGTGGTAAGAAATTGCATTTAGATCAAAATGTCCATCAGAACGGGCCACAGTGTTCAAATCACCCAGACAGAGCTCTTTCCAGGACAGCATGTCCATCTGTTAATGAGGGATAACAAAGATGGACATGGTTCCAACTACGTAAGTTGCCAATGTACAGTAGTTAGGAAATGCACCCCTGGTTGAGAGATGTCGATGTGGCTTGCCATCTACGTCTGAGAGAGGCTTTGCAATAGACACCAAGAAATCCCAATCCAGGTTGTTGTTTCTTTTTTTGTAACTCTTTATTTGTTTACGTCAAATGCTGGGACATCAATTCTATACCCTATATCAGTGCTTCCCAAACTGGTCCTCAGGGACACACAGTAGGGAGCTGAGAGGGCATGAGACTAAAGATTTCCAAGAGCAGCTTTGGCTCTCAGTCTAATTGTATTGTAGAAGGTGCTGTAATCATTAATTATTGAATAACAGTTGCATAACCACGGAGTGGGAATTTTTGGTCCTCCAAGTTTTTCATACCCCCTAGGTATGAATGTTTTTTCCCCACAAATATAAAACATACGGAGTGAATGTTACTAGAAAATCCCTTAAATTATTTTCTGTCAAAGGGGTACCAGCTCTTTGCTAAAAACAGCCGTTTGAATACAGCATTTTTGAGTCATTAAATCGTCCTGGATTTGACATGAGCCTCACTTCCACAATTCCAGAGCGTCACAGATCGAACCCTCTAGGTCACATGTGTCGCATATCCAGATGTACTGCACAGCAGGCCAATAAAAATAAGCCAATAAATGAAATATCGTCACAGCCCTGTTTTAATTCAGCAATAAAGTGGTGTGACGTTACCAGGAGTGGGGTGGGGGGGCATTTTTCTGTGAATCGATGCTGCAAAATGCCAGGATGCATTCCACTGGGCAAGTAATAGCAGATAGTTTACATGAAATTTAAAACTTTAAATATCATATATCTGAGTAGCTACTTAATAACTCAAAAGTGGTTATTAAGGGATGTTATAGCTAGATATTAATGCCGTCACACAAATAAAAATGGCTATGTGGCTGTTAAGGGGTATATTTTACAAAGCAGAAAACATCATAAACATGATCAAATGGTGTAGTTAATGTGAGACATTGATATGTGGAATGCCTGACTGCAGCATTTAGGGCAAACAGTAAAATGTTGTTGGGGGATTGTGACAGTATTGGCAAGTTTACTGAAGTCATGTGATCAAGTGTGACAAATTCCTCATTCCCTGGGAATACGGATTAATCTTACAGATATATAGATTCTCCTCTCCGCCACTCCAGTAACCAGGCAGAAGCCTCAACCCCATGACCCCAATGACCCCTGTAGTCCATTCCATGGCTCATCCATTCCCCATCCCAGCGGTTGGGTTTTTCCTGCCAACATGATTTTCCCTTATGCATTTCCTCAGTGTGTCCTACTCAACCCCGTTCCCACCGAATAATGCACCTGTTTACCACCACAAAGAAACTCCAGCCTTGCCCAGCTTCATATCATGTAGTTCTGTCTGCTGTCCCATCCAGAGGCCATTTCACCAAAGCCATCTGTGATTTGGAGTTCGACGATGCATATCACACTCAGCTTTTGGTGGACATCTTAACCTGGGGTGGAGATGGAGATGTGGAGCAGAGGGTCAGGCTGTAAATAGCTAACTGAAAACTGAACTGGTGTGTGCGTTTTTCTTGACATGTAGGATAGGTCTGGAAATGGCCCATCCTAAAAGAGAGCTAAGGACTTCACTCATTAACGCTGTGCAGTGCTTCATACTAGAACTGCACAGACCAGCAATTTCTTCCTCAGTCATTCACAGCCTCTTCCCCCTCCTGGACAGAGTGAGGTTTGTCTCTAACAGACAAACAGCTGGTTCTGCGTGAGACTGGCTTTCGCGGGCTGCGAATAAGTGTGAAGGTGCACCTGGAGCTTGTGTGAGTCGCAGTGTAAGCTCCTTGTGTGCACCTCCAACATAAGGTGTTAACCATCAGATCCCCTCCTGTGATGCTTCTTATTTTAGCTTGTCTTCCAATAGTGACTTTCACACACTGTCATTGACAGGGACGTGTCCCAGCAGGGCACTTGCTGTCCTAACCCTGAGAAAAGTACTTAATCTGAATTGGTTTGGTGAAGCAGCCGGCCATATAAGTAGGTCAAATTGGAAGTCACGTTACACTTTTGTTATACTTCTTATTTGGACATCTTGTGACCCAAATTAGGCCCCTTGGTCTTCTCATTGACTCTCCACAAACATGCCTCCAACGCTCCATTTCCACACCTTGATCATTTAAAAGAGTTTCCTCTGTCCATGTACATGTCCAAGGACCGGAATGGCAATAGATGTTCTTTCCTTAACCCCGGTCGAGTAGCGCCACTGACGTGCCCGAGAGATGCCGAACTCATCTGCCCCATCGAAATCCACCGCCGTCTTCCCCTCAGATGTCTGGGGTGCAAGAGATTTACATTATGACATCCAGGGGAGATTATCGCACAGACATGTTGTTACATGAAACGCATGAGGGATGTTTTGCACCAGTGACAATTGCAGCATGATGCCAGGGGAACCCCCGATTGGTTCATTCGACATCCTGCGATTCTGGGTCAGGGTCAGTTGGGTCAGGGTCGTGTCTCTACCCTGTTTGGCCAGCAGGTGTGCTGGCTATTGTGTCCTTTCACTTCCTGTCTAACTCCTGTGTGTTTCTCAGCTCCTTGGACTGCTGCATGGCTCAGGGCGTAACTGTGTAGTACAGATGCTGGAACCCTACGATCAAAGGTTCAAAGCCATCCTCCCCAGTTATGTTTAATGATTGATCTTTGTTGTTGCTATCCTACCGCGACCCAGTAGGATAAGCGGGTTGGAAGATGGATGGATGGATGGATGGATGGATGTTGTTCCTAGTATGTGTTATTGGTTCTTTGCTTCCCTGTTTTCATGCTGTTTGAATTCGATTTTTAGTTTTTTTATCTTAGTGTAGTCGGCCCTGTTTTATTGTTAGTAAGATATGGGGCCCTTATATAAATGTAAGTGAAAAGGAAATGGGAAAGGCAGAGGAAAGGAAAGACATAAAAGATGGTATGATGGTACATATGGTAAGATGATGTACACTTCGGAATTATATACCAATTGTATACGATTTACATTGTTTTTCTGCCTCCAGTTTCCCACTTCATCTAACCTTTTGTGTATTAATGTAATGTTAATTTGATGCATGTGGAAGTATATAGGTATGTTCCTGTTTCCTATGTAGTGTAAAAACAAAAACAAATAGAAAGTAAATAGCAAAAAATAAATGTGCCACACATGCAGTCCAAATACCCTTGCACAGTTCCTTTCCACAGGTTCCTTCCACAGGCTATTCTCCATGGTCACTCCCTCCTCTAGACAATTTCACTCAATAATAATTCATTCTTGCACGTAATATAGCGATTTATAAATCTATGTAAGCTCACTTTGACTTGCTTGCCTGCTTGTTCTTGGTGTTCTGGTCTCTTGGTCCGGCTTTCTGGGTTTTGAGCTATTTCTGGTCTCCTGGTTTCCTGCTTATTTTTGGGTTTGCGGTTTGGATTGATTCTGTCTGTTCTGGTTTTGTCGTGTGTATCACTTTCTGGTTTTGTTTAGCTTAGTGTCCTGGATCCCACTGGCTGCCCGCCTGACCCTGCTTCGATCGATGATCTCGTTCTTGGTGATTCCTGTTCTACTTCGACCTTAAATCCAACACACCCATCTAAACTGATTTCTTCACGACTGGCAGCCCCAGTCCTTTCACACCATCTTGTCAGAAGGCCTGGCATCGCTCTACTTTTTTTTAATTCTGTCCCATGGTCATGATACACATGTGTGCATAACCACATCTGTACCTTTTGCAAACACCAAATTTATCTGAAGTAAATACTGTTATTGCAGAATATTATTCGTCTAGTTGCCAAGTTTGATAAAGATGACTAACTTCATCATAAAGTATCATTATGTATAACATGGATCCATTTCAGATTTACTTCGACTGCTGTAAGTTAATTTTATAATAAGAAATATACACTTAGCAATATAAATATCTGTACACTCTTCTCACAGTTTCGTTCTCATGATTTGGTTATGACATATGGTTCTTGCTGGATTATCCTGATGAGAAACACACCAGACCCATGGAGCAGAGTTGTTCTTTTTTGGTCTCTAGCCATAAAAACAAAACTCCGCTGTCTGGTTTGCACCCTCGTGGTGTCCCCATGTTGGCTACTGCAGAACATCTACTGGCCGCCTTCCCAATAGCCCATCCAAGCCTTCAAGAACAACACAGCTTCAATAAGGTTGCCGTGTTGTTACAAAACTCAAGGCCTTAAATAGTGAATGTGCAGAATGACTACTATTTACCTTTGTATTCTACTCATTACCACTTTATGCATTTCCCTCTCTGTCTAATAATTAATCAAAGGCCTTACAACTTGCTGTCCCTTTCACTGCTCCCCAGTACTGTAGTTCATATGCGTTGGTTTCTTTCCCCCTCATCAGAAAATCACAGTTCTTGCTGTGCTGTCGTCTGATGCTTTAATATCTGAAGTTCTTTTCACGAAGTCACAGTATCTCCTTCACACAGGCTCCTGCATAATAGCCAGCGCTACCTCCTCATGTCCCGGGACCAGGTGATCAGACACAGCCTCGAACACAGCCTCAGACACAGCCTCGGACACAGCCTCCCCCCCAGCCTTACTCACCTCCTGAGCCACGATGCTGGAGATTCGCACTGCCCGCTTCACGTGCATGTTCCTGCGTTCACCGTTCGCCGGTGCCCCCTCCTGGCCGATGCTGTCCCTCCCACTTAGCGACATCTTAAAGTCGCCTCCTGTGGCCTCATCTAATTGTGGGGGGGGCGAGCATTCTTCAGAGCCTGGCCTTCCTCAGCAACCACGCTGCCTGCCCTAAGCCCGCCCCCCTGCCCTTTGCCCGCACTCTGCCGCTGTGCCCCAGTGCCACTGGACGGCCTAAAAGGTGCTACCCCTAGTGCACTCTCACCCACCGCCTCACTCCCTCGCTGGCACAGCCTAAGCTCTGCAACTGGCCCGTCCTCCTCGACGCCTGAGACGCACAGTTGTGGCTTCCCTCTCTGCCTCGGTGACTCTGTTGGAACTCCTCGCTGTAGTCACCACCTCTTGGCCCTCCCTTCCTCCCCTTTCTCTCCCTCCCTCCTCCTCATATACTCCCTCTCTCAGTATTTAGGACCACAAGGTGAGGTGTGGAGGCTGAAGGACCCCCCCTCTCTCTCCCTCTCCCTCTCTCTCTCTCTCTCTATCGCACCCTTTCCTTCTCTGAGAGTTTCTCTCCACCACTCTGCGGCTGTCTGCCTCCTAACTAAGGTCCTCTCATTCTCTGGGCCTGCTAATTTCCTTCGTGTTTCTGTTTTTTCTTTCCTTTCCTCCAGCCAATATCTCACATGCTCCCGCCCACCACTCGTCCCTCTACTTGGGGGGGGGGGGGGGGGGGGGGGCGGCCCGGGCGGGGGGGGGGGGGGGGGGGGGGGGGGGGGGG
>JABFDZ020000037.1:11801344-11811848 GCA_019775955.2 Pollimyrus isidori
CTGACTGCCTGATCCTCTTCGCATTCCCTCACAGGCCAGGAGGACATTGATTAAGAATCTTGCAAACAAAAACATACAAACAGACTTACAATCCCTATCTCCCTGGGCTGCAAACACACAGATACACAAATATATTTGCCATTTCAGTTGCATATTCCATATGGCATATTTACTATATTGATCATGCTTTACTGTTGATCCCTTGCCCAAATTAATAGTTCCGCACCATGGTCACAAGGCTGGACATACATCACAAACTTTATTAACAGTTATGCCGTCTGAGTGTCAGGCAGGATTAAAGCCTGGATCAGAAAGATTATCAGAACATCTTGTCCAATAGCTACAACCTCTGCAGTCAATGCCATGCTGGCTGCTGCAGGTTTGGGGAAACCCGAATAGTGCAGAATAAAAGTGTGAAAGCTGCAGACAAAAATGCTGCTTTGTGGATAGCAAGTGCTAATCCCTCTGTGGAACTAATGAGAGCCATGTGTCTCTCCTAATATGCTTTAAGAAACACAAACGAGGCACCTTGACAAGTAACAGAAGTGAACTGGAACACAACCCCCACCCCCACCCCAAAGCATTAACAAATGAACTCCCATTGGAGGAAAAGAGGAAAACACTGATTATGTGGTTCACAAAGTCGACGGGCTTAACTGGGCGATCCCTATCATGCGAGAAGACGGCTGCCTCCAGAGGCGAGGCCGCTTGCGTTCCGGGCTCCTGCACGACCCTTACTTCAGCTCAGCTGCCGCGGTCACAGGGTTCTGGTCAGTGTTTGAAAAGGAACTTGGAGTCGGGACTGGAAAAAAACTATGGGGAACAGAATTGGATTTGAATTCAAATTTCTGGGAGATTTAAATTCCAACTTCAGTCCATTTCCCGATTTGGATTGGAATTTAGGAATGGATTCCGGAATGGGCCCGACCCTGGTTCTCATCTCTCGCTGCATCCAGTCTGCAGCGACGTTGCAGTATGCAGAGAGACCTGGGGAGATCTCACAGCTCCTCTGGTGCAGCTCGACAAGGCGTAATAAAAGCAGCCAGCGTAGCATCGCTCTTGCTTGTGGCATCACCTAGCAAACGGGACGGCGGGAGTCTCCGTCATGCGCGGGAACCAGCCCACACTGCCCCTTGTTGTTCTTGCAATTGCAGCGGATTTCACAGTTGGGGCACTGTGGCTATCAGGCATTACGTCTGCCCAGGCCAGTAACGCTTGCATAACTTAACTCTAACACAGACATCTGGCGATTAGCCCAATGGCGTCTAACATTCCAGTGACTGCAGTGCAATAAAGCACAAACCGGAGTAAATTACATTTACATTATTAAT
Organism: Pollimyrus isidori; assembly: GCA_019775955.2. NCBI lineage: Eukaryota > Metazoa > Chordata > Actinopteri > Osteoglossiformes > Mormyridae > Pollimyrus > Pollimyrus isidori. Next base: position 11,802,676 of record JABFDZ020000037.1, read on the forward strand.
TTAAAGCATTCCAAAAATATATGCAATTACTCAAAAGAGTAATATGAAACTTGGAATACAATAAAAACCATCAGTAATGTATTACTGTATATTATTTATCGTGGAGTCCATTATAGGATTTTTTAGGACATGAAAATGTGTCGAGGGAGCGATGAGACAGTACAGGAGATGAGAACAAGCTGCTCTATGTCCCAAACGTCATAATAAATCCTCCACAGAGCTAAAGTTGAGTCTCTTATCAGTTTAGTTTAGTCCTTGCTCTCGGTAATCATGCCAAAACTCCGCTGCCCTGGTCCACAATAAATCAGCCGTAACGTCGCGTGGTTTGCCTGCATTGTTATTAATTTCCCCAACGCTCCTCATACGTCATGCACCTGTCACTCTCTCTGACATAGGCCCGATTGATCGAGCCAAGGGTGGGAAGGTTGCGACGGATGAGGTTGTGATGAAGGTTGCGTGAAATCTGTGATGAAGTCCAGTTCATTATGAGACAGACATTGAGGAACAAGGCTATTTTCCCAGGGGTCAGCCATATTGATTCTCATCTTTCCTCACCTAATGGATCTCTTATATCCTGCTTAACACTTAACAATGTTAAAAATTCAACATAACACAAATTCAGCGTTACAGGGTATCCTCATATCTTTATATTGAATGCAGCTAAATGGGAGTTTTGTTGTGTACTTTTAAGTTTTAAGTGTCTTGAATCAATAAATCAATTTTTGCTATAGCAGATTTTTACAAGCAGATCGACCCTAATTAATTTGCACTAACTTCCTCAATAAAGAATAAAAAACAGGCAAAATCACCTTAAAGGCTAATATTGGGAAAAACTTTGGAATTATTCTGTGACTCCAACAAAGAAACAGATGTATTAAAACTACCAGAAAACACTGTCCTTGCAAAGCGTGATTAACAAATGCAGTGTAATGACAGTTAGACGGCAGGCGGGGGCGCTGCTCAAGGGCCAGTGTCCTGCCTGGTGGGTTCAGGGGACAAACACTGAGATGGTGGATATGACTGTCAGTTCACTGCATCATACCAAAAGTGCGTCAACTGGCCAAATATACACCACTGAGCCGTCAACTTTTAATTTACACATTTCCCTGGGCCTCTCAGTCTTGGTTTGGCAATGTGGTGATCACACAGCATCAACAGTGTCCAGTGCATGGATTGGTTGTCTATAATGACCTTTCAGTGATCACTTACTACTGTTTTTTTTTAATTTACTGGATAAAAATGCCAAACTAAAACCAAAAAAAGTTACCAGTAAAATTCAGTGACACCTCGAGAGTGCTGGAGAGTTTTGTAGGAGTGTACATCCTTAAATAGAAAATCCAGTGGTTTATTTTGGTTGTAGAAATATTTGTATTTCAATCTGAATACACTGAGTGTTATAGGATGATTGCGCTGTGCTTGTGTATGCTGAAATGAGGTATTTCTGTTAACTTAAGAGATTAAATCCACAGAGATAAACACACATCTAGCCAATTCCTCTCACCTCGTGTTGCTTTACAATATACTGTAAAGGGCTGAATGTAAAAACGACTAACTACAAGCCATTATTTTGATGTGATATTTTTTGTTATATTTTAATAATTCCAATTAGCATGTGTATACATGTTTCTCAGAGGCAGGGTACACACGGGAATATTTCCCCCTAACTATAAGTACCAGAAAAAAGTTGGAACACACCATGCCTACAACGGTGAGAGAGTCGGCATCACATGACCTGGCCCCCTGACCTAAACACAGTACAGATGGTTTTTGAGGACTTTTTGAGGAGTTTGAACAGAGTGGGAAGGAAAATCGGAGTCCCAACCCACAGAACGGACCCCCCCAAAAACATTTTTTAAGTACTTTACTGGTCAGTATATAATGCAGATACAGTATGTTGTGTTAAAGTTTTTATGTCTTTAAAATATAGAGATAAAATAAACCTTTCTACTGGTAGGTGTGTCCACATTTTGAGTGGTACTGCAGCTGTGCAGCCATGTCATTGTATCGCCCAAGCTGGACACAGAAACCTTCCATCCATCCATCCATCCATCCATCCATCCATCCATCCATCCATCCATCTATCTATCTATCTTCTTATCCTGGTCAGCGTTGTGGGAGTGAAAATGTAGCACTGTGAAATCTCACCCATGCGTTGTATGAATGTTTATCTTGGCCAGAATCAAGAGCAGCCTGGGGATTAGGCAGCACAGAGCACAGGATTCACCCTGGACAAAATGCCAGTCCATCAGACTCACACTCAGAGTCACACTTTGCCAGCGAATTTGAGACCACAGTCAGCCTAACTGCATGTTGCACTGTAAGAAGAAACTAGAGGACCCAGGTGACACAAGGCAAGCAGGCAAATCCCAAAACTAGCAAAATGCACATTGCATTCAAACTTTCGACCTTCAAAGGAACAGGGTCACCCACTGAGCCACTGTGCTCCCTCATAAGTACAAAGCTATTTCTCCTGATTCAAACACAATTTTAAGCTCCATTTGTGCTTTCAGTCAAAGAATATAGATGTGCTAATGGGACATTGAATGCATTTAACCTTGTTGGTTTTTTAAATTGCAGGATTTCAGCTGCAAATATATAACAACCTGTTTTGTTGTGCTTTTTTGCAGTAAGAGCACAACATAATCCAAGCCATATCCAGGGCAGAACTGTGGGTCTTCAATTGGCCAAACTACATAGAAGCTCCAAATTGCCTTTCATTCAGACTGGCTCATGTGCTGTGAGCATGCTCTCGTTTTCCACTAGACTTCCATTACCTGCTCAAACCAAACACTTTTGAGGAGTTTCCTGCATAGCCCCAAGGGGGGGTCTGTACGTCTGTATGTAAAGACAAAAGCCAACCCTACAGGAAACCCCATACTCTATTGAAACTCACCCCCCGTCCCCCCACTCCCCCGAAGGAACGACCCCTCTGCTAAAAATTCAGGCCCATGGAAGCTGAGTCATGACTCGTGGAGCGCCCCCTACAGTCAGGCAGTATCACGTGGTCGTCAGTTACCGGTCCGTAATAAATGCTGAAGGTTTCAGACAAAAAAAGATGCAATTTCACAGGCAATCTGGCTGATTTAAAACACCTGGGGCACAGTAAATAACGGCCATTTGCTGCACAGGGAACAGAAAGAAAGGAGAAAGTGAATAGGCAGTGAAAGATCAGAGATTGCTCGCTGTTCTCTGCCCATTACTGATAGAGAATGACGCAGAAGGTAAGCTCACTACATTTATCACCAGAAAATGCGAATCGCCACAAAACTGGGCAAATTGGAACCTTTCTATAAATGTTTGGATAGAACTACATGGTCACATGGACACACGAGATTACATGTAAACACTGGACAGGGTGCCAGTCAAACACAGGGTATGTACATTAAAAAATAATCAAATAATTTTTCTTGCCATTTTATATTGGTATATCTGTTGTTTTTATCTAAGGCCCAACTCGAGAAAACTCAACTTAAAGACAAATCTGAAAAAAAATCTTCCTATCTTGTCTCTAAGTGCTGTGAAACCAGTCTTAATAAGGAGCCACTAAATAGGGTTACTTGCTATAAGGAAATGGCTAAAGTAAGAAGAGCACATGCTTCTTCTATCACTGATAATACTCTTCTGTTCTTGGCTCCATGAAACACATTGTCAATATTAAATGATTTATAACAATGGGATGAAGGAGACTATCTTCTTCAATATTGTTGAAGAATTCAGAAAAAGCCATGTGGGACGAAACTGCACAGTGTGCTGAAACTTCACTACAGTGGTTGGTGTGTGGTTTCTTTAGATCAGGACTTTTTATTCACAATCAAAAGGTCTTGGGTTCAAATCCTGTGGCCGGCAGAGTGATGTCACTGTTGTGCCCATGAGTACGGCCCCTAACCCCCTATTTGCTCCAGGACCTTTCTGGCCCTGATGTTTCAACTGTATGTAGCTATGATTGTAGCATCTTCTAATTACATAAGTGTAATGTGTGGTGTCCTGGCCTGCTGCTCGCCTCAAGCAGACAGGGCGGAATGGAGACACTGAAGCATCCTGCCTCTCTGAGGGCAACTACAGCTGCTACTCCCAGCCAATCACATCCCTTTGCTCTTTTATTTTTTCTTTTATTCCCCCCCCCCCCCCCACCACAGCACCAAACCTTGCTGTTTGATAATTGCAGAATCACAATTTCGTTTGATGTGTCTGAAACGACAATAAAGTCACTTGACTTGATATTCATTTGCATCCTTTGTATGCCTGATATCACATAAAGATTCAGGACGTTGGTATGGACATCTTTTTCCTTAGACACTGGCTAATGATTCAACCTCAGGGTAATGGCGGGAACATAAAATGTGCTAGGTATGCAGATTACTTAATATTTTGAATTGTTTTCACTAGAAATAACTAGGATAATGACTGGCGATTCATTCTGGACCTCGGTGCTAATGGATCTTGCTCATCTGTAGAATTAAGCAGGATAAGGACGGGGGGGGGTTGCACTGGCAGTGCCACATGCCACCCTCAGCACGTCCCCCAGCATATAACAGATGAGGATATTACTGCCGACTCCGGGGCTCGGCGCGCTGGCCCACTTCCTGTTAGACTGCTGAGGTAGGCACCTTCACTCCACTCACCGGGGCCTCCTCCCTGGCTGCTGGGAGGCCGACGGGGTGGGGGGGGGGGGTGGAGACAACGATTGCAGCCATGCATCATCCTGGCTGGGTCTGCCACTCCCCTACGTCCAACAGCTTCCTCAGACTTTCGTATATCAGAGCGGATCGCACTCATAGACAAAGTTTCTGGAATAGATAAACTTCAAGAGGAGCCAAAGGGCTGTCAATCAGAATCCTTATTCTTACAAGAATCTTACTTAACATATAAGAATGTTATAGAATATAGTACAATGTAGTACAGCAATAGTACAAAATATAGTACAATATTGTGCAATACCGAACATATACCAATATATCATATATCATATATCATATCATATCAAATCATATATCACAGTATAGTGTAGCATTGTATATACTGTAAGACAGCAGTAGAATACTGTACAGTAGCTGCACAGGACAATACACTATTCCTGACATCTGCAACTTCCTTTTCTGAAAGAATACTGAAAAAAGGTTTTGTACTGTATGCGGCTAAAGTGATTAAAGATTTGTTCTGTAGTGTAAACGTCGTATAAATGTACATTTTACGGGACGCGCTGAAAAAAAGGCTTAAATGGAAGCGAACAGAATTTCAGCTAAACCATGCCTCTTCAGAGGCAAACGACATGAGAACAACCCTCAAAACCAAAAGGATGCGAAGGGTGAAGTTCTCTAAGTCGATGGAAGGTCATGTGTTTCTAGGCAAACACACAAGGACGAGCTCGCAAAGGTCATGTCAGGTTCTTTACACAATGTTACTGTGAAAATTGTATTAACGGTATCAATATGGCCTTCTCCGTTCTGCCCCAAGCAGACTTCTTCTGTAGAATCAACTACTGGAAGGACATTTCTCATGTGTCAGGTGTACACCCCCATCGTCCACTGGCACTATGATCAGATGCCCATGACGTAAATCAGTTAGAGAAACTTCCTGTGTGACAATCAGGCATCCAAACAAATCCAAACCAGGAACATTTAATGGCTCTAACAGAGTCTGCAGTGTAAAAATACCATGATAATACCATGCATGGAAACTGAACAAAATGCAAGATATTCTCTCAATTATGCTCAGTGTTGCACCCAAAGACAGTGCATTAATGACACAGTGCATTTAATTATAAACTATTCAATAACCTGTTTTGTAAAGTGAAGCCAAGAAATTAAGGCAGGCAGCCTCACATTGACGATAAGTGTTTCTGCTATTCTCCAAGGTAAAGTTACTGTGTTCTTAGCATGGATTTACTCTCTCAACTCAACCACAATAACGAAAAGTAGTGAAACCTTAAAATGTTGGTTGTTCCATTACAGAATTTGACTGAACAGACTCAATACTTTCGGCAATGACTATGGTTTTCTGCATTTAGTGCATGTTTAACAAAATCCTTAACCACTTCCCTTTACTGAAGGTCCAAAAGCTGCTTCAGACAAATTCCGACCTTTATTTTGGAAATGTGATATGAATACAGAAAAACCCCAAGTAAATTTATCAGTGTCGTACCAGTCGTAAATGAACTCACTGTACATTTGTAACTTTTAATACAGTTTGCTGGCAGTAATATATATGAGATTGACAGACAACTACAATAATCATATATGATAGAGATACAGTGTCCTACTGTCCATAAAAAAACTTACTGCACTGCATAATAAAATATTTCACTGCAAATTCAGGCGCCATCTATTTTCTCAGTTACCATTGTTTTCTACCAAGCAATCATAGTGCAATTTGTGCCTAATTTTTTGTAAAATTTACGTGCAGTCACTTTATATTATAAAGTCTTTACAAATATGATTTTTATGTATATAACTTGCTGTAGAGTAGCCTACTCTGTGTATAGTAGTACTGTACTGTACTTAATGACTTGCTTCTCCCCTATAACTATCATGACACACCCAAATTGACTCTCGTCCATTCATTTCTATGGGGTAAACTCTAATCCCAGCATGACGACCTTAACCCCAATCCAGCCCTATCCTTAAACATAAGTAACCAAACAAAATACAACAACTTGGGCATTTTTAGTCTTTTGATTGCAATCATAGATCTTTGTGGGGACCTGACAACTGCATGATGTATGAGTAATATTAATAAGCCATAGCACCCTGGCCATGACCGGACACGAGAGGCCACGAAGCCAATTTCCAGGGTTCGAAAAAAGGCACGGAGAAACGATCCCTTCTGAATATACACCAACCAGAAATTACATGTTTTTTTTTTCTTTTTAAGCCTTTTAATTGGCTGATGGTGCAGCATGTTACCCTGTCCCGTTGACAGGAAGTGGGTGTGTTCCACCCAGCTTTCAAATACATAGAACTGCATAAAAAAAGATGAAGCATTCAACTACATAGTAAGGATTTCAGGAACTATCAACAAGGATTTCCAGGAACTAACACTGCACTCTAACACTGTGTGAGGTTTATTCAAATGCAGCTGTATTTCTGCGTAAATGGCACATACACTTGCATCCACTGTCACATTTTAATGATATATTTTCTGATGCTATACACATGAAACAAAATCTTTATTTTTGATCATCCAGACAGCTCGCTGGACGCGCCTTGTCTCATAGACTATATGTGACTGACTCAGCTATCGTGGTACATAAACACATCCGACAAAGCATCACAACTCAGCAGCGCAGAGGAGCAAGGAACTGACGTTTCTTCAGGTGCTTCAATTTAACATTGGCAACAACTCTGGGAAAGTGGCCTGGTATGTCAAACCTGAAGAGTAGGCAGGGGATTCCTTAGGACCCACTCTGTCTCAGGCCAGCTCCGCTAAGTGGGCCGGCCTCCAACCTTCATTTCAGACTCAGGTCACTGTGAGTGAAGGCTTCAGAACAAGCAAACAGCCGATCCTCTGAGATGAGCTGTAACTTGGAGAAAAGCAAATGTTTTTTTTTGTTTTTAAAAAAAAGGCTGACGGCTCAGAGAGTGGCAAATTCTGAGGTTGGATCTCTAATGTCTGCTAAAAACGGTCCATGTCTTGGCCTCTTGTATGAGTCTGACATTCTCCTCCCTCCGGACCTAGAGTCACCAGCTAAACCACGGTGTGCATAATTTCCCCTTGCTGGAGACAAGGGTGATAATGTACTGAACTGAATTACAGTCCTCAGCAGATAAAGACCGTCCCATGTTGGGTGCTCTTTACATACCCCCCTCCCTGCTCACTGCGTCTCTCCTATGCTGTTCACACCTTTAACTTAAGGTCAGCTTTTCCCCAACTGAGCACCATCACTGGAGGGTGGAGCAATTTGTCTACCGACCATTCTGGTTAAGTATTATAATTTAGATATAATTTTGACATACTTCCTCTAAGACAGTATGAGCTATATTCACTTGGACAATCTTTTCAGTTAGCTACTGCTCTTTGTCCCTTAACTGATGCATTTTTTTTTACCTGGAATTCTAAATATTATTTTAAAAGAATGTAACATTGTCACATGACTGAGCTGGCCAATCAAATTTCAGAAAACTAAATCATATCACATGACAGGGAGGACCAATCAAAGCATCATTTCCCTCTTGAGAAATACATCATGACAGAAATGTCTCTCGACAACTAATGATGTGTTTTCTCTGCATTTCTGGGCCTCTCAGCACTACCAACTACCAACTATGATAACACGTGGTGGATAAAATGATCTTGAGCATGAACTGGAGAATGTCTTAGAAAAAATTGCTCCCTGTAGACTAGAGGAATGCTGTGCTTTCACACCCACCCTGGACTTTTCCCTTACATATCTACTTGTGTATTTCCACTGACTTATATAAAATTTTGCTGACAAACAGTAATGGGTCTAGGGATAGTTGGGGGAAAACATATGAAGTTGCTTGGAGGATGTATCAGAGAGGGAACATCCAAACAGGAAGTGAAGCACAATAAAAACGAGAGCATTGCCTTTGGGTTTCTATAAATAAATACAATGTGTTATGGCTGAATCATGCAAAATCACTCACTGGTCAACAGGACTCTGGGCCAATATAAGGAGTTCACCAAATTATGGGTATTATTTATTTTTTCATAACGCTCAGTGTTTGTCTGCTGGTTTCAGCTTTGCATGTCTAGCAGCACATGTCAGTTTTCAGCCCAGTGGCAGAGGATGAAGTTTCATATGGAGAATCATTTAAATGCAACAATCTATTGGTTTGTGAGGATGAATGAATCCAAATTAAATATTGGGGAGTGGCTTTCCCCGGTCTTCCCTGGTTCCTAAGCCCCCAATCCCAGCATAAGGATCACGGTCACCTCCTGACACACAGCTCCCATTCCTACACCCCCCATCCCGGCATACAGATCTCGGTCACCTCCTGACGTACGCCTCCCACTTCTTTCCCCTGTTGTTTCCCATGAGACCGAAATCCTAAATCACCTAACCAACCCTTCTCTCTGTCTTCATGGCGGTAGACAAGGAACACCACTGCCGCCAATGGAAGTCTATGTGACATCTCGTCTTTTTTTTTTTTTTGCCCTCCACCACCCCCCCTCTGCGGAGGACTACTTTATCTTTTATTTACTAATTTTTATAT
>JABFDZ020000037.1:11811948-11831949 GCA_019775955.2 Pollimyrus isidori
GAGCAGGGGCGTGAAAAGACCCCATGCCTCCCCCCACCCGCTCAGATGTGGTGTTGGTGCGTGTTGTTCTAAAGTGCATCTCGTCTTTGACGGGAGTGGTGGGATTATTAGCCTGTGGGATTACTGGCCTGTGACAATATTCGCCCGTGGGATTATTAGCCTGTGACAATACAAGCCTGTGAGAATATAAGCTTGCATCATGCCTGCAAACCTGAAAATGGAGGTCTCAGGAGTCTGAACCACACAGAAAACAGAAGGCAGGCAGATAGCACTGTGCAGGCTAGAGTATGTCAGGCGGAGTTAAATTACACACAGGCCCCCCTGCTGATTGATTGAAGACTACTTCCCGCCAGAATGACGCACAAGGGTAAATATATGGTAAATGAATATAGCCACAGGACACCTAGTGCTTTAAATATAAAATAACGCAAAAGACATAAGAGAAAGGAGCTGACGTATATGCATAGAAAGCACAGGCGACAGTGGTGAGGAAAGCATCATCAACACAGGCGATGAATGTTTCCCTGTAAAGTGATTAGAATATGCTCCTATAGGCAATATGGTGGTGTCCTTGTTGATGGTGGAGTCCTACTGTATGGGCAGGATGGTAAATGACCTTGGGAGCTGAAAGACAGGGGGCCACTCTGCTGCCGTAATTAAGCTCAGGTCATGCCGGCTTTGGCATGGCCCTTGGCGCTATGTGCACCGTGGGCCTCAGAGCTCGGTTGGTATTTGCGTTGATATTTAGGCTGCTTCTCCCCTGGGCTGAACCCGAACGGAGGGTCGGGTATAAATGGCAGGGCATCGAATGGCAGACTCCTCCCCGGCTGTGTCCCTAGGCGGGTCGACCCACTTCTGCTCGACATGCAGAATCCCCCAGCAGGGCTGTACTGGGATTACAAATCAGACCTGGAATTAAAAATCCTGCCGGTGTTAGACCTCGTCATAGACATGCCTGCCGGACTCTACAGTACGTAGGTGGAGAAAGTGAGCTTTGTATTCCGGAGTAAACTAAGATCAAGGAACTCAAAATAGTGGGGGTGCAGCAGTGATTCAGAAGATCTTCTCACTACATCAATGAAGCATGTGCATTTCATGGATACTGAACGTGTGTTTTTGCAGGCCCGAGGAGCCAGCGGACGTGGGGGAGTGAAGGTGATGCGTGAGATGGAGGAACTGTGGCCTGTTGGGACACCATGAGGGGACACCAATGGACAACCCTCCCAGGGCCCATGTGACCCATGCGAGCCATGTGACCTCATCACAATAAGTGTCTGGGCAAGTAACAGACTGTAACAGACTGAAAAGTCTTGGAAGGGCAAATTAAATTTGCCTCACTGGCAATTACACCAATGTGAATTCTGCTCAAATATACTTATACTTAATATCGTTACACAGACCTGATACTTTAGGTCATTAAAAAGACAAGTCAGTTGGGGGGAAGATCAGATCGCTGGCTGCCATGCTTGCACACAAAGCAGAGATAATCTTCATACACACAACTGTAAATCATTCACTTTGATAAACAAAAGCAGTATATAAAACGGCACACAGCAGGGCTACCAAAGTGGAACAAGCAACCAGTATCTGGGAGTTTGTTGACTTTCGCAAAGCTCTTCAGTTTTCTAACAGGTTGGGCAATTTGGTTGTGCTTTATCCACTCAGCAGGAACAACCGATTAAAAAGATGCAGAAAATGAGCCCCTACACTCAGATATAAGGGTGCAAATTATTGCTCACTCAGTGCTGCTTATTTTTAGGTGCCTGTTCTTACGCTGTGAAATTACTCTTCTGTAATGGCGCAGGACAGTGCGGCACGGCTCTCCATACCCACACCTGAGTGATGAATGGGCCAATAGCAGTTAAAATAGGTCATGGTGCTTGTTGGGGGGAAGCGAAGCAGTGGGGAGGGGCTGGGGTAGAATAGATCTTAGAGGGGGAGTGTCAGGCTGCGTGTCAACAGTACGTCAGAGCCCCCCCCACCAACATGCTGACGTCAGCCAGATCCCACCCCCCAGTGCACAGCCAGGTGCAGACCAGAAGCATTTTATCAATGACCCCGGCTAATGCTCAAAGGCAGCCACGCACCCCCTCCCCACACCCCAAGGTGGGCAACAGGGGGTGACGATGGGCAGGTCAAAAAACAGTGGGCAGGGTTCCAAGGACGTCCCCATGGCACTGAGGGATGTGAACTGTTGGGTGCAGCAAACCCCCTGATGGTGACCTAGAGGAGACTTGTTGTTGCATCCCACTAATGTGAAGACTGCCTTCTAATAATAATAATAATAATAATAGTAATAATAAATTATCATTAATATTGAACCACTATCAGCAAAACTGTTGGAGGAAATGGAAGGGGCCAGAAGCCGCTGTTTCTGCAGGGACAGGGCAGGAAGGCGCAGAGCTGCTGTTTTTGTTGTCACTGCATTCATATAATAAAGCTGCTTGTGAAGAAGAAGGCCACATCTACGAGCCCCCTGAGAGCCGGCTCTGCTCCAGAGAGCTGGAATGATGACCTGAAGTGGCAGTGACGCCAAGCCCAAGCCCAGCTGAGACTAATGTCCGCGTGGAACGCATACAGAAAGAAAGTGCTTCGATTTAACGGGCACATAAATCAAAAGCAAAATAACTTATTCAGCAAAAGCTTAATTATTTTTTTATGTATAATTTATATAAAAGAATCCGTTCAATACTTAATAAATACAAAAAAAAATAAAGGCCTCATCAAGATTCTCTCAAAATAAGGTTATTTTAACGAGTCTATGTAACCTAATTATACGTGGCTATCATATCATGAATTTCAAATAAATTTATCTTAAACACCAATAATTAAATGGCTATTGCAGCACACTAGCCCTTCTTATTCTGAACAAATGCAATAGCAGCACCTTCTAGTGTTCAGCGAAGACAACTGCATACAAAACACCGGATTTTTACGGTTAATTATATGTGCCAGCCTGGAAAGCATCCGCGCTGTTGGTCAGTTGTCCACTCGCCCTATTGTTTTCAGCAGGACGCCAATTTACAGTTCCCAAAAGCAAGTGCAATATTAGCAAGGAGCATTAATTTCCCAATGGTGTCCATCAACACAATATATACTACAGTATATCATTAAAAAAAAAAGACAAAGATAAAAAATATTACAAAAAATAATAAAACTAACAACAAAACATCAAGGAGGACAATGTAATACTTCTGGGAATATACTGCTCCAGATTCTGTTTTGGGCAATAGAGACTGCCCTACACTGTGCTGGCCTCTTGTTAAATGAACTTTCAGTAACAGGTGGCACCACCTGCTGGTCATGCCCGGAAGTGCTGCCGAAATCTTGACTCAGCTTGTCTGATTGACTCGGGCTGTTTGTGACAATGCAATGCATGTCACTATGGAGACGGGAAGTGCAGGGCGGAGGGCGGTGATCTCAATGCAGATTAATTTCATTTGATGTCTGGTGGACAGTGCCTAAAACTACTCTAAAAATACCCACTGTGGGCACTCCAGCCCCACCCAGTGTCCCCAATATATCTGTTCCTTAAGTTATACTGGTTTGTAGCACAACATTTCTGTTTTTAACCCTCCGGAGTCTAGGGGTAGGGAACACACTTTAACTGACTGGGGCATGGTCACATATTTCATTCAATATCATAAACTTAATTCATGGCAAATAAATTATGTCTTATATATTTGTTTTGGCATTAAACACATATTTATCTTAGGGTACTTTGTAAATATGTCAGATTTAGTTTGTAACTTTGACATCAAAGTATAGACATTGCAAAATGCAGTTTGGAACAATTGCAGACACATTATAAAAGTACATAGTAAGCAATGCTGGCAGTTTGTTTTGACCCCAGATATCTGATCAGCAAAGTCTTTGCTACATGAAGATGACTAATTGGTGCAGTTGCAACAGTCAGTTGGATAAATAAATAAGAAAAACTGAACTCATGTCACTATTTCTGGCTCCTTTCATTGAATATGTAGCAACTTTCGTGTGTGAATGAACCATTGACACCTGGCCACGTCCCTACCCCCCTTTTATGGTGCTGATGGGGGTGTAGCTGGATCGCGTTTCACCGCTGCGCTGTTCATCAAATTTACCATGCCAATGCGATTTGAATACGCTCTAATGCGGCTATTTATAATGTGAATAGCGATCTTCAGGTGAGAGCGGTACTGCATACCCCCGATGCAGGTAAAACAACGTAGGGTGACATAGTTTTTGCCGATTAAACTTAATTTTAAAAACTTTAATACTTCCGACAACAGACGTTTTGAAAAGATGACCGATTACAGATTTAGTCAGCATTTTTTTTCATGTTTCTATAATAAGATTTCAGCAAGTTATGAACCGAAATAGACGAGAAAGATACTCGGCATTGCCGACGATGCCGTCGACTCCAGAGGGTTAAAAAACATATAAATACATACACATCATGCCACCAGTTTCCCACTGGCACTAAGAGATCCATCACAGATTTGAGGCCAGGAATCGGAGAGGCCAGAGAAGGCAGGGCAGGCAAGGGGCCTGACCCCGCGGTGGGCAGCATGCCCCAGAAGGAGCACTGGGACAGGTGTGCACCACAGCTACCAGTTCCCCTCCATCCCCCAGCGACTCTGAACTGAGTAACTCTTCTCTTATTTAACTCCCAGCTTCTGGTATGATTGGAACTGGAACCTGTTAATTTTAGGTTCAGGTCAGCACTGATCCTGGGATTTGACCTTTTGCCCCCCCCCCGGAGGAAATAGAAGACCTATTTATCCCCCTAATAAACAGATATTTGCAATTAAATTTTGTTCCACCCACCCCCCAGTATCAAACTCTCTCCTACGGCTCTGCGCCTATGGTTGTGTCTACAGCGTCAGGCAGGGAGTGTCAAACAGTACTGAAAGCGCTCCTGGTAACCTGTTACTGGCTTGTACCGGCAGACATGGCTGTAGGACACCTGGGATGGCTGGGATCCCTGCATGATCCATCAGCAGCTTGGCCTCAAGTCGTGGCAGATCAGGTTAGCAGGTTAAGTGGGATTTAACTCAGCACGAGAGCCTGCGCATTTGGGATCAGAGGGTGCCGACGCAGAAAAGCAGCTTTGAAGCTCTGATTTGTCTTCGACTGTGTATTTTAAGACCTATGGGATTTCGACATTTCCAGCATATATGAAACGCCCTAACAGATGGCCTGTAAAAATGGAATAGACGCCAAACAAAATCCACCAATGGACCGATCGTAGGGGCATGGTAAAAGCACCCACTGGCATCAATGTGGGGTGTCGATGGAGGGGGGGCTGTGCCCGTTACCTGGGTAACCTTCTCTGTGACGTGGTGCGTGCGGTCGATTAGCTTGCAGGGAGCGATGATGTCCTTGTCCCCAGGAGGTAGAGCAATAAGCGGGTCAGGCTTGCACTCCACAAAGTTGAGGGTGATCTGTGGAATCTTGCTGATGGTCCGGTAGCGCATGAGGTCCGAGTCCGAGGTAGAGTTGAGGATGTTCGATTTGTTGTTCACCGCGCCTGTGTGGACATTACCAGCAGAGGGGCGGTGTGCTCAGGGGGGGTGGGTCACATGGGTCCAAGGTCTGTCAGTCCTGCCTCATCACAGCTACAGGCCTTGCTGGTCTCAATGCAAGATCCACAGTGAAATATCTAAGTGAAACCTACGGAGCTTTGCAATCATATTCAGATGGGATTTCAGGTCGAAAAGATAGCCCTCGCTGAATAACTCACCTGAACATCACAAGCAAGGGTCTCCAACTTTGGTGTCGAAGAGCTATTATCCAGTAGGTTTTTTACCATTCTATCTGGCTTCCGGTGAGCCACACCTGTTCCTGGTATTTATGTGGGAACAAGTGCGGCTCATCAGAAGGCAGGTATGAAGACCGACTGGACAGTAGCTCTCCAGGACTGGAGTTGAAGTGCCTGTAGCTTTACTTTGTTTGTAAATTGTACCAGATCATTACATCGGTAAAGGGGCCCGTCCTGAACGTTGTACAAATCTCTTGCTGGCCTTTTGATGCCAGGATAATGGCTATTGATGCCCAAATGAAGCTTCAGGAGCCACTTGCGATATTTTCTGACTCCACTAGATGGTGCTCTCTGTTTAAAAAAGGGCTCAAAGGAAACCAAGAGCACCATCTAGTGGGGTCAAAAAATACAGCAAATGGTTCATGAAGCTTCATTTGACCATCACTAATAATGGCCTCTTGACCACACACGATTAACAGGAAAGGGCGGGGCTTACCTGTGCTACCAGAGCGGACCTTGCGCTCCCACTCAGGCCTCATGGCCTCGATGTCGTCAACGGAGGAGGCACGCCGCATGCTGTGGAAGCTCTCCCGCGAGCGGCTTTGAGTCAAGCTGCAGTTGGAAACGGAAGCGTCTGGGTCGAGGTGGTGTGGATGCACGGGGAATTCGGCAGCCAGTGGCGGTGGTGGCGTTGGAGGCTGGCTCTCCAGTAGTGCCCTCCGGCCCTCCGGCTCGGGGAAGGAGATGAGCTCGTCCAGCACCAGGGAGTCGTGGCTGGGGTGGGAGGCCCTTGGCACGCGAGCTGCCTCAGGGTCGTCCTGGAGGGACTGCCTGCTGTCAGCCAGGGAGCGCAGAAGCGGGAGGCGTACCCTGAAGCCACGAGAGCGGCCTGCAGAGAAAGGGAATCGGCACACGAGGTGTGAAAACTTCTCTTAGATTCATGTAAAAGTCCACTGCACTGGCACTGTACACGTTTGTGTTCCACTGTGTTCACCACTGGCCATTTCTGTAGAAGGGAATGACAGAGAAGTAAACAGAAGCTGCGCAAAGGCAAAACGCAGAATCAAACTGCATATTTCATGACTGAAATTGGGTCTCTTAGGCTCTGTTTTGTCTATTTACCTACCTACTACACATAAGGGAGGACAGTCAAAAACCTTTGCAGCCCTTTTCCCTGAGTTTCAGTGCCACTGTAGTTGCTGCATTTTGCCTCTGTGGGCCAGAGACGGAGAGACTGGCTGGGTTCCCACCTGCGGAGAGCCAAGGGATGGACAGCTTGTGGTTGAGCTCTCGGCTGGACTCGCTGTGCTTGTCCTCGCTCATGACCTCGAAATTCAGGATGAACATGATCACCATGCCATCCTCGTTCTTCACCGGGACCACATCCACTGTGCAGAGGAAGCACACGCCTGTGGGGGTGAGAGGCCACAGCACGCTCACACATGTGGAGGCACAGGGGGCTAATTCTACAAAGCACAAAAGTCCTATCAGGTGTTTTAGAAGCCTTTAAGCAGGGGCGGTTCTCAGGAGGGGGGGCAGGGGGGCACAACCCCCCACCCTGTAGCCCCTCTAAATGCATATGCTATTTGGGTCTGAAATAAATATATTATTATTATGACTTAATGAGGCCTGTGGAAGCAAGACAGTCTAAACAAGAAATCAGAGTGTGTTACACATTCCAACATAAACTGTAAAATGTGACTACAAAGCATTGTAACATAGGTTTTTCGCAATTGGCTTTTGCTTCATAATGCTGGAAATATAGTGTAAGTAATACTTGGAGAACATTAAGGTCAAATACATTTGCTTCCCCCTAACAGCACAATGGGCCCTGGTCTGCCCCCTACTGTTGTAATTGTCTGTAAGGACATTAGCATGGTGGGTTATGGACACAGACTTGTGATGGAGGCACAAAGGGGATGAGAGCACACACAGGGTAGACGCACCAAGGAGGTGATGGCACACACTTAGGGTAGAGGCACCAAGGAGGTGATGGCACACACTTAGGGTAGAGGCACCAAGGAGGTGATGGCACACACTTAGGGTAGACGCACCAAGGAGGTGATGGCACAGACTTAGGGTAGAGGCACCAAGGAGGTGATGGTACAGACTTAGGGTAGAGGCACCAAGGAGGTGATGGCACAGACTTAGGGTAGAGGCACCAAGGAGGTGATGGCACAGACTTAAGGTAGAGGCACAAAGGAAAAGGAGGTGATGGCACAGACTTAGGGTAGAGGCACAAAGGAGGTGATGGCACAGACTTAGGGTAGAGGCACAAAGGAAAAGGAGGCAATGGCACAGACTTAGGGTAGAGGCACAAAGGAGGTGATGGCACAGACTTAAGGTAGAGGCACAAAGGAAAAGGAGGCAATGGCACAGACTTAGGGTAGAGGCACAAAGGAGGTGATGGCACAGATTTAGGGTAGAGGCACAAAGGAGGTGATGGCACACACTTAGGGTGGAGGCACCAAGGTGATGATGGCACATACATCTTGGCAAACATGTTTAAGCTGAGCTGCCTCAGTGAGATGCCCATCTGAACAAATGGAAAGAAACTCATAAGCTGCATGGATAACACAAAGGAAGAATAACACCAATAATTTTGCTTGTGTTTTCCATGGTTTTGCCTACATACATAAAATAAACCAGTTTTTCATGAAAAATCATACGAGGCGAATCCAAAACACCACCAATGTCCCCAATCTGTAGCTCTCCTGGCTAGGGATTAGCCAAAACCCATTTTTATAATTATGTGTTGCTCTCAATAAACAAAATGTACATAAACAACCCTTTTCTTTGTAACGGAATTTATCCAAAACAAAAACAAAAAACCTAAAAAACATGAGCGTTGTAACTTGTGCTGTTTGAAAAAAAATACTTTCTGCCAATGTTACTATGGAGTTTTACTTACGGTAACCTAGGAAAGAAAGACCTCCAAAAATTACAGGGTCATAAGCTCCCAGGATCTTGTGCATTTCAAACATAATCAAGTCCATCGAATGCCCTTCCAACGCAAAATAAATATTTCCAAAGCTTGCTTGCTAATCTACAAGAGGAAAACACCCAATTACAGTTTCTGGACATATCAGCCCCATTGTGGGGACTCTCCATTCCAACAGCTAAGCCTTCTACAGAAAGTAGTTTTACCTGAATACCATTTGTTACCTGGCCTCCCACTCCAGACCAATGCTTCTCACACAATGACACTTCTCAGTACCACCTTCACACTGCCATGTTCCAACAGACAGTTGTTCCACTCTTCTGCTCTTGGGATGAGTTCAGCTGTTCTTTTCCTCATAGACTCATGTTCGATACTGCTCCTACACTGACATGTTCCACTGTTCTTTGCTTGTACATGCTCGTGTTCCTCTGTTATCCATGATATTACCACCACATCGCCAACCCCTGCCATTATAGGCTGGGGGAGGAGATTGAACTCATTTATAATCTCAGTAGGGGAAAAAAACACAAGTATAAGAGAGATTACAGGTCTTTCCATAACATTTACCCCATTATGGGAATGTTCACTGTCACCCTCAGTTATATTATTATCATTGTGGGGACTCTCCATTCATTTCTATGGGCATATCCCTAATCCTAACCCTAACCCTACCAGTTTCTCAGCCCTACCCTTAACCACGAGTAAACAAGGAAAACACAAGACCTTTGGCTATTTTAGTTTTTGACCGCATTCACAGATTTTTATACAGTTGAGGTGAACATTGTTGGGGACCTGAAAAATGTTCAGACAAACCAAAAAGTAACAGTAAGAATAACATTTTATTAACACGATGCACTACATACACACCCACTGGGCCTCTTGAGTATCACCTCAGTCCTGGTACCGCTTGTGTGCATTACTCTGATGAAATAATGCCACGTTCCTCCTTCACTGAGCGTCTGCATTTTTGTAGGAAATGGTGCAGGGCAGGGGAGGTGCTTGTATGTTGCTGGCAGATTGCATGATCTGACATGAATTTTAATCCTTGTGATAGACTCTGACGGCTGTACCACTCTCTCGTGTCCAGAACAAGGATTAGTATCCAACAAGAAAGGGATTTCAATTCAATTTATTACTCTTTCTCATCCTTTTCCACTCGAAAAGTATAATCTGGACTGCCCTGTCAATCCCCTGTTCATTCTGAGCAATGAAAAACACGTTTCTGTTTTCATGTCTCGGAAGTGGGGCTAAGCCAGAGAAGCTGATATACAATTAGGTCCATTTCTTAGCTGGTGGAGAACCCAAGTTCGCCAATGAAACAAGCAAAAATAAATTCCGCCAAGTAGCTGTCACCCTCGATCTTGCTTTTGCGGCCGGAATCTGCATCGTGTGGTCCGCTTGCCATTATAAATCTCATTAAGCAATTAAAACAGGGGGAAAAAAACAATGCTATATTTTCAGCTTCTATTCTGACACACAGTGCTACTAATTATTGCCAAACCACCGTGCTCAGTGGGAGACACACTGCATTATCAGCTCATTTAGCATCTTGGAGACAACTGCTTTGCGTGTAGCCCTTTAAGCAACCGTTTGAGAAACGTCCCACTGTCAGCGCTTCAAAAGGTCTCCCTTTGAACTAAAGCCTCCAGAGAAGGGAAACACAGAATTAAATCTATGGCGGCTGGTCTTTATGTAACTCAAATGACCATTAGTTCTATATTGTATTTGCACTATTTTGCTGCTTAATGAGGCTCTGACTGCCGGGTTCACTTCCATGGAGACCCAGAGGCTCTACAAAGGACCTTAAACACAATTTAACCTTCAAGAGAAAAACACGGGTCTTTCTACTGGGTTACAGGGGGCTAGGATCCCAGGGAAGGGTGAGATTATCCCCGCAAGATCTTATCTCAGTTAGGTGAGGACCAAAGCAGATCCAGAAGTGTGGAAATGGGGCGATGTCTCAGGTAACCTATAGAAACAAACCCGTCCAATCAAAATGGGGGCGATTTCTCACAGGATGAGCCATGTCCATTGTTAGGATAGTCCCATCACTTAGGGCTATAGCCCCGAGTATTTTAAGCATAGCCCTGAGTATGTGAAGCATAGCCCTGAGTATTTTAAGCCTAACCCCGAGTATTTCACCCCCGATGCCAATCTTCCTTTAAAAAAAATAACAACAAAAACTTGACTTAACCCTTAATCTTTTCAATTGCTTTTTAAAAACTCCCATGGTACCAGCAGAAGGATGGATAAATCCGCCATGTCTGCACTTGGATGTCATATAAGTAACTATTAGAATCCTGGCTGATTCTGAAACCCAGAAGCCCAGCGATATTTTAACAGCTTATGTCTTTTATTCTTCTTTAAAATATTATGCTTAGGCTGTCTATCTAATAATTAAATGGTGGACATATAAGTATGAACAGATTTTGAAGTTGAAAATAAATGCATGCAGCTATGCCCACCAATAGGTGGCAGTATATGACAATAATTGGTTCTCCAGTCCTGGAAAAAAAAATCATGCCTTCTTTTTAGGATCTGAATACCTTAAAAATAAAGAGGTGGGTGATTGGGGATCGTGCTTTACAGATGTGCTACAGTATGTAGCATAATTACTTAAAAGATATTTCGGAAATAGGTAAACTTTAATGGTAATGATTATAAAAGGTGGATTCTGGCTGCCCGAAGGCAGATGTGATTAAAAGCTTTGGTCCTACATCATAAAAAAACAGTTCGAGCCCCTCCGTGAACAATGGGCCAGCTGATTAACAGCACAGGTCTGGAAACATCTCCTTTAGATTGTACGTAAGAGTTACCCTGTTACCCTAAAACAGCGAGCCAGGGCATCCCATAATGTATTTATGACCTCTGGCAATTCTGTGCACTCTTACCCTGTAAAACACTCTCAAAGGAGGCAGCTGCCAAATGAATGAATATGAAACAAAAAGACTCCGATGTGCTGGATTGCTTGTTTTGTGTGTGTGTGTGTGTGCGCGCACGCGCGTGTGTGTGTGTGTAAGTGTGTGCGTTGCTCCCGGATGCAGGCACCAGCTGTCCTCAGTCCGGGGGTGTGGCTGGACTTCTGCAAGCCTGTGTTGCCAATTCTGTCACATGACCCGGCTGCCTCACACACAAAAGCGGCACATCCAAGATTTCGTCAGACCGAGGCTGGCAGCGGGAGGCTGTGTAACTGGACAGCAGGCCAGTCCCTCCTCGTTCGTCGGCCTTATTTACTTTACTTTTCAAATGGAGATGAATAGACGGGATAGTGGCGTGCTCTTTCCATGGTGGGCACCAGGCATGTAATCGAACGCACCTGCAGTGGGTTCAGGCGGATCGCCCCCTGCTGGCACCTATCAAAAACAGGGAAGGTGGTGGTTATGCAGGTGGATAAGGTGAGGTGGGAGAGAGGGGACTCTGGAGACGGGCGCTGGCATTGATGGATGGACGGATGGATGGCCGTGTTAAGAGCATCCTGTGTAGGCATGCATCCTTTTGGGGGTGGGAATCAATGGTCATACATCACTGTTTTTGGCTGGTGGAGGGGCAGCAGACTGTCTGGCTGGCCAAAAATGGCTTCCTAAACAAAACCACTCTACAAACGGCTGCTAACCAGGCATTTCTCCCAGACGGCTAAGATTGTAGGTCACTGGGTCTGATGGTCACTCCACAAGGCAGGTGCCAATTCTCCTTGGCCATGCAGCTTTGCCGATTGCAAAGTTAGCAGCGGGAATCATTGTTGTGCTGAGGGGCAGCATGTCTCTGAATGGCTGGCTCAGCTGCGCTGATCTCCGTCCTTCTAACCGGGTCAGCGTGCCAGGGTCCTTCTCCATCAGACCCAGGTTTGGCTGTGGCAGACAGAGGACAAATCCAGAGGCGGAGGGAGGACTGGTGGAGGGATCGGGGTTGGGCGGGGGAGACACTATAAATAAATAAGTTCAAGTGTACCACACATCAAAGGAAACCATTCATCTATGAGTTCAGTGATGGAAGACAAGGTGTGTCTTTGTAGGGGGGGGGGCAGCCTGCTCATCCTCTTTCACTGTAAGGTGCATTGAAAATGTCTCAGCGGGGGCTAAGGGATGACGACTGGAAGCTCTGCTTATCCAACACGCCTCAGTCCTCTGAGAATTTACGTTTATGCATCCGGCAGACATTCCCATCCTGGATGACTAAGCGACTCTGGTTAAAAGCAGAGGGGTGTCCCCATAATATTCAGGAGTGAGCAACAGTCCCGTGTCAGGTTCGGAAATGACTCAGACCCTGATCTTACGGTGTAAATGACGCAGGCAAACGAGACACATGACACAGACCCTGATCTAACGGCATAATAACACAGGCAAATGTAGCGCCCCACACGCCTCTGCATCTGATCCCTGTCATAAGCGGGTCTCAGCTCACTCCCAGGCCGATCGCTCGCAGAACAACATACACAGCGTCGCGGCCCAAGCACCGCCCGACCGGAAAGCAGCTCCCACCAGGCCTGGCATCCGTCACGAGGCCCTGGCGTCTCAGACAGGAGCAGGGCTCACCCTCAGCCTCCGCTAACCCGCAAGATAAAGCCCACAAGCTCCTCACTGCTGGAACTCTTTGAAACACAGACACAAACACAACAGGGCAAGCAGATTTAAATGCTAACTGAGGGAAACACTGCGCAACATGGAACTGTATACCACAAAATCACAGAAAATATCATACATTATTAATTACTGCTTTTCACTTTATTAACCAATTACTAAAGAGAATGAAAAGATGGAAAAACCAACCCTCCTCATCATAAGAAATATTACTTCCACTAAAATCAGTACTGCTATTGATAATAATAATGAAAATGATAATAATAATATTAAATATTGCCAACAATACCGGTATATTGTTTTGTTTATAGAATCCAAACAATAAAACAATGTAGGTCAATCACAATTGACTTGGACTGGATCCTGCTCTCCCATGAGGCTCTGCTGTGGATCTATAATCTTTCTGGGCCAGCTGAGTCTTAATGGCCCATGTGTCCTGTATCTCCCAGATGTGGTGGTTCTTCTATATCCAGGAGAGCTCAGCCCTTACTGGCCAGACAGAACAGGCTCATCCTCTGTCAGAGAAGCAGGCTGAATGAGTTGAGGGTGCAGGGGTGAAGAACCTGTTCCGTGGAGGTCCAGTGTGGGTTTTTGGGAAGACGTTTCTATCAGCCAATAATAAAACAGTGGTTCTCAACTCCATTGCTGGGGACCCACTATTATTGGCTGATTGAGAGGGCATCCCAAAACCCAGATTGGCCTGCCATAGAACAGGTTCCCCACCCCTGGTGTGAGGGTTTCCTGGGGGTCTATGTCCCGTTAACTTGACAGAGGAGAACCATTCTATATGGAGCCGTTACTGGTTGAACAGAATGCTCAGTGGGTGACGCCCAACAGGAGAAAGAGATTCTCCCATTGGGGTTGTTTTGTACTAACTGGGTGTCTAGAGTATTGCGACCACCAGGATGGTCCAGTATATATCCAGATACCTGCATTTCATGCTGGCTCCCCACCACCCGTTTACCCCGCAAACGGGGAATTTCTGAGGATGTGGTGCTGGCACACAAAAGAAATCACACTGCCTTCACTGGCCGCTCATTATGTCACGTTTCCCCCATGTCCCACGTCCTCTCGCTTTGTCATTCGGTGTTGGCAGGAAACCAGAAACGAACAACGCACAAATGAAGCCACACGTGGCACACGGACACGCGCGCGCACACACACACACACACAGGTATGCACACTGTCACACAGTTTTGATTAAGGACACACAGAAGCACATGTCAGCAGAACAGTGCGGCAGCTGCATGAAATAATAATAAAAAAGACAATAAGCTCTCTTGTCACCAGCAGCCAGTAGGAAGATTCCCCTGAAGTTTATTTACTGTAACCGTGGTGATCAGAGCCAGGTCACATGGGCTGGGAAGGAACAGAAGAGGTCAGGCAGGGGGGGAAGCTGAGATGCCTCATTAAAAGGCAGGGAGAGAGCAGGAGATGTGTCAGTTCAGAGACTGGGAACAAAGAAGTTCTAGGTTTGGGTCCTTAGAAGGGAATTATACTCTTCTAGTAGCCTTGACCAAGATGCTTGAACGAAGGCCTCACAGTATACATATTACTCTGGATGAATCATGTAAAACTACTCCATATTGAAGGAGTGAAGCAAAACCATTATTAGAGGTAAATCTATTGACCACAGAACCTATTGCTTATTTAAACCCAGGTATTCAGAAACGTCATACATAAATATATTTGGACTCGTTTTGACGCTAGACACACTTGTGGACCTGTCACAATGACAGGTGAAGTCTGGTCCAAACAGTCTCTTTAAACATCAGCCCCCCCCCAGTCCTCTGTTGGCCCTGCAATCTGCTGGAACATTCTGGCTTTCCTCAGCAAGTTCTGGGTTTGTGCCTTGCGGCTGATTGGTGCCACCAAAACAAATGTGACAGTCGTCTTCCTAAGGTCTCTGCCTTCATATAAGCTTTATGATCTGACTTTAGCACTTTCCTCCTTCTTGGGAGTTTTTCCTTGCCACTCTTGCCTATGGCTTACTCACTGGGGGCTTTGGGTAGGGATGCTGTAAAGCGCTTTCAGACGATGCAATGTTGTGATAATGCGCAATACAAAAATAAATTTGTTGTTTGTTGTTGTTGTTGTTGTTGTAATAAGACAGGGAGCTTGCTCGGCGGGAGTGGCCGACATCATGTGACAGATCCGCTAATGAGTAGACATTGTGCAGGAAAGCTGGCATGGCAGCACTGGGGAGACCTCGCCAAGCGGCCCACGAGGGGTAGTCCCGGGTTACCAGGAGCAACGGGAGACATTCATGACCTCATCGCTTTGCACTGGTACTGCATGCCCATGCCTTCCCTGGCTCCCATCGACGTTTGTGAGCATTTACAAGAGCCCTGAGAGGACTGAGGTTACATACCGATCGTGGGAATAGGGCGTAAAGCAGCCCTGGACCCATCCTGACATATGGCTCCGCCATCCACAGCCCATTAGAGAAGCCCTCAGAGAGCGTGCAGCGACTGCATGGCCCAGTAATCCAAAGTAGAACCGTGCCAGGCCGCCAGGCCCTGCTAGCTGGTGTTGAGGTGTGACGGACGCATGTGGCTCCGGGGAGTGCAGGGTCACGAACCCGGCCTCCCCGTCTATGTGTACACGATCAGTCAGTGTCCCGAACATCCTTAATCTCACTGAACCCTATTGAGCGTTGCTAAGGTAACAGAAGCTGCAACCGTGTCATACGAAGAGCCTGATCTACATCTTGCATTAAACTGAAATGAATATATGTTTTAGTAAACTACCTTTTTGGTAGTTGCCAGAATGGGAACTATTGATTTAATAGCAACCATTTATAGAAATTTGCAAGTTTTATTTACATTCTTTTTTTCCTCCATTTGCTTCACCACTGGATAAACCAGAGCTGAAATACAGCTTTATTAGATCAGAGAGACTCAAATATTTACTTCTTAAATAGTTCTCATGAATTTAACAGCATGCAACAAATTCTGCCATCTTCCTGCTTTTGATGAATCAGGGCTTGCAAAACCTCTATGAGGCATTAGCGTCCTTTCCCAAGTCTGCCTAATCAGTCTAGGATTGTCGTTTCATAGAATACATAGAATACAGAATACATTTCTAAAGCCATTAGAAAATCGGCTCATTCTCATAAATCAAGCTTTCAGAAGGTAAAATGAAAGCCCAGGTACTGCCGTTAGCCGGAGAAAGATTCACTTAAAAATAAGTCAGCTAAAATCTGCGATAAAAAAAAACTCCGAAGCTTGAATAAAAGATGGATCAGGATAGCAATCCCACTGCGAGACAAAGCCACCATTACGTCAGTAAAGTGACAGCAAACTTCAGCCTGACAAGAAGCATCTCGCATTAGAACCAGAGGATCTCAAGGCAACACCCTTTCCTCTCGTAGCTGAGGAGGATTTTTTTCCCTGCTGCATCCACAAAGCATGCAAAGGTATATTCTTCCATGGACTATAAAGGCTGATCTTATGCTATGCAGATTTTGCTGCTGCGCTTTCGCAACAGTGCCTGCATCTACACTATAAAACAAGGGCTCATTATATCACTGAAAAACAGGTGACACCCCATACCTGAGCTCCATTCTCATTAAAACCTCTACGTCCTGGGCGTTCCCTGTCTGATAGAAATGAAATACTGACAGACAGCCTCTGGAGGCCTCATTCTCTCCTAAATTGGAAAGGAAACTTTTGACTATCCTTCCGTTTAACCCGGATAATTTAGGAGGAACCTCCGGCCCCAGTGATGTCACTGAGGTGAACCTCAGCTGGTTCTTGTTCCGGACACAGCTGCCGCTTCAGCTGCCGCTTCAGCTGCCTGGGAGGGAGGGGGGGAGGGACTGTGGATGGAGGACACCACTAATTCATTTTTGACTGATCTCAGACCCAGTCACCCCCACCACTCAGGTACACATTGGCTGCTTGCAACCCTGTGATCATTTTGTGTGCTGTCACATGGACAGCAGAGTCACCTGTAGCAAAGCAAGCATAAAACATATAATCAATGGCCTTCTTTGTCGCACAACATAAAAACATGTTTACTTAATGATGCCCATTATTGTCTTGGTGAAGGCTGGCAACTGAAACTGACGCTAACAGAGGGGAATCTGCCGACACGCTGAGGCATGGCAACGTGTTACTTACAGTGCCGCGTGATTAAACACGGCCTGCATGGCTGCAAGCCTGCTGTCACAGCAGAACTGCGTCACTTCTCTGATGAAGCTGTAATCATGGTCCGACTCTCTGAACTGGTGAAGTTGTATTTCAGCTCTTACTCTCTGAAAAAGCTGGGATCTGACTGAAAATTACCTTAGTAATTATCTACCTCACTGTCCAGTGCACTTGGGATTCACACACTACTGGTGTGGCCAGTATGATGGATCGATGCCCACTGCATTCTCTCTTCACCCATGAATATGGATGACTCTTTGTTTATAAGACGGCCGAGTCAAACAGGTCACAGGCTCAATTTTAAAAGTGCAAAACACAATTCAATTATGCTGCCCCCGCAAATATAAACATCCAAAGGACACCATCCTTAATGGTAATGATCGGCGGGCAGATATAAAAGCGAGGAGGTAACGTCCCCGAACAGCCACCCCTATCCCCAATCCTGGCCAGGTTTCACCCCTTAGCCATGAGTCACTTCCAATGTACTCATTCACAGTGATGTGGCGCCCCGTTAAGCAGTGTTCCCTTGTGGACGACTTCATGGTACAATCAATTTGCCCGTCTTTAAGCAGAAAGACTGGTCATGCTCCCTGCAACCCCCAGTTACGGGGGGCATCCCCTCGCTTGATGATGTTGTCTCTCCCTATTAGCCTGCTATTCCTTTGATGATCTGGTGTCTGCAGG
Source organism: Pollimyrus isidori (assembly GCA_019775955.2). NCBI lineage: Eukaryota > Metazoa > Chordata > Actinopteri > Osteoglossiformes > Mormyridae > Pollimyrus > Pollimyrus isidori. Next base: position 11,830,042 of record JABFDZ020000037.1, read on the forward strand.
CACCATGCCAATGACATGGGTCGTCCCCCCCCCCCCACCAATCCACCACTAGTCAAACTTATAGGGTGAGCAGTTCTGCCTACTGACAGGAAAACTACCACAGGAAAAACTACAATTTAATTGCAGAAAGCAGATTCACAGGTGGAATTTATTCTCTTCTCTTTGAGTGGAGGCTTCACCTGAGATTCTCGGGATAATGACCAATCGTTCCTCTGTGAGGCATGCAGGTATGACAGAAGATTTTCACATCCATGCAAGGAAAATAACAGCATGCAGACGCCCCCTAATAAAAAGGCCAAGTCTCATGGCTTCATTTATTGATGGAAATCTCAAACTTTTAAATAAGTAGAGGATTCTTCATCCAGCACAGAGAATTTACAATTAACATGACCATCGATAAGTGTCTACCAAGCCATTACTGCTTAAATGTCTCAGAAGCCTGTATAATTAACAAAATGGATCTCAGGCATATATTGTTTCAGAGACATCCTGGCTATCTCTTAGAGCCGTCTCAGTCTGTACAAGAGAATATATAATTCTTACCCAATATAGCAGAGACAGGAAATGTTTACACTCATTTTTGTTCTAGCCAAGCCACTGATGATCTTTTTTTTGCCAAATTCATATAAAAACAAATAATAATTGAATCTCTGATATAAAAAGCAAACAAATAAAACAGGAAAACTTTAAAATCTGAGTAATATCCTTTTTCCAGTGAAGGTATGTCTGGACAGACATCAATTCAGTTTTACGTAGGTCAAAAACAGTTTAAGGAAGACATATGATGTACATATGATGTGCAATTTCTTTCGGTCCATAGCTCAGGTAAAGCAGTAGCTTGGAAAACAAAACGACAGACGTTTAGTATTTACAGGGGCTTAGAGGGTCAAGCAATGAAAATCAGGCAACAAGGACCCATTCTGGGGAGTCGTCTTGGTCACTGTATTGTTGTATTGGTCCTCGATATACGTCCGTCTCACTCCCCCCTTCAGCCCCCAGGTTGGGATTACCACTCGACATCAAGCCTTTTCCCTGCCCCTAGAGCATCTCATTGTCGGGTGAAATTGGAGTATCTCATTACTGCCAGCCTCTCAACCAAGCATCCGCCAGGAGCCGGCCACGGTCGGGCCAGGATGCAGTCAGGCGCAAACGTCAGATCACGCGGGCGTCCGCGACGTTCCATTCTGTCAGCAGGTCCCACCTCTGCCGGGTTTCCCATTACTGCGGCGGCTAAATCGAGCCACGTGAACGGGGAGGAGGCACTGAGATGTTCTCCTATCCTTGCTACTGAAACTGGGGTAGCCAAGAATAAAACAGTTTGACATACGCCATCATAAGGACACCGGTATTTTAAAAATTTATGGCGACAGATGCTGCACCAGTACATGCCAGCCAGAGGAACCCAGTAGAACCCTGAAGACATGGTGGGACATCCTGGAGGAATGACGTCACTGCAGCACCCAGGAGTCAATAATAACAATGAGATCAGGTGGGCATCATCTGGGAAACCTCAGAATGTGTGGAGTCGACACCCAAACGTCCCTTTCATTTACATCAATGCTGTGCGAGTTATATTGTTCCACCCAACCGACACTCTTACATTAAAGGAGCAGTCCTGTCACCAACAGATCAGGCCTGACCATTTAACGATCCTGTATTCCCATTGGCCACTGCACACCATGGCCTGCCTCAGCCAGAGGAAGGGGCAACTCCGTAAACCACAGACAAAGAGTGGTCAGTAGGGATGTGACTTTTTGGCAAAAACACTATTCGAAAATCGAGGAGAACTAATCAAAAAATTTTCGAAAATCAACCCCCCGCACGCACGCATGTGCGCATGCGCACAAACACACGACGACAGAGAGGGTGAAAAAGGTACTTTTTACTGTTTAATCACACAACACAAAC
>JABFDZ020000037.1:11840826-11861410 GCA_019775955.2 Pollimyrus isidori
CGCTGCTTTATTTGGTTAATCGTCCGGTCTGTGAAGAAGGCATTCAAGTAAGAATTGCATTGTAGTATGACTCATTTCTTGACGTGTACAATTTATATTAGATCAGCGTTCACGGTCCAACTTATGATATTCAGATCGAGTACTAGGTTAAACTGGTTGGTTCGACTTTCAAGAAATTCAAGTTCTAGCGAGTTCGACAATCGAGGTACCACTGTACTTGCCTCACAACAATGTTTTGATAGGGCAATCCTTACAGAAACAAGCAAAAGCACAATAAAATGACAAGTTTTGTTCTGAGACACAATCACGAGCAAATTATTAACTGGAAATATTGCAACTTCAATAAGATGTTAACTTTATTTCCTTGTTCCAGTAAAGGATGATTTAAAGCATTTTGTGGAATAATGAGCATTTTGCTAATTTCCTGCCCTGTAATTTCCTGCAGAGTGCTACGAGACGAGACAATGGAGATCATATGGTCAGACTGAGAACTGGTTGGGAGGGGGCTACAGGAGGTTTCATGGTTACGTCCTCTAAATGTGCTCATTAATCTCTAATTCAGATCACTGCTAATGGGGGCCTAATTGCAGTCCTTAATAGCAATATTGGAGAGCACCAAATCCAATGACTTGCCAGCATTACGGCATGCCAGGGCTGCAGTGGAACATATTGCAAATTTGTGCCATTCAGAATAGCCTCACTGGGTTCTGGAGCAAGTTGGGAGGATGCCGCCGTGTCTGGATTACATTATTCAGCTATGAAAGAACACTATATTTACTCTGTAATACTGACAATTTTGCACAAGTGCACGTCCATTCCCTACAGCAGACGGCTTAAGCATCGATACAGAGGGTCTGCTACACTTATACTGTGTGAAGACGCAATTTCTCCAGCTATGACTGCTGATGCGGAAACCTGCTATTGGGAAACCCCTGTCCGTCGCGCATCTCCACTTCAGGTTACGTCATGATGCTTGCCCCCCCCCCCGCTGCCAGTTATAGATATGCCTTTATGTTCACTTTTACCAAACACTATCATTCATGCTGCTATGCTGCTACAGAGCTGGCCTCAGAGGCAACCTCTTGCCCCAGGGCCGACTGCCGTCAAGTGTCTGTGGGGCTGGAAAAGCTCTGAGACGGAAATGAATAGGGGAAAGGACGACGCTGATGCTGCGAAAGTAATTAGAGGACAAGCAATAAAAACAATGAGACTAAATATCGACTTCTTTTTAAATGAAGAATTACAGATGCCTGACAGAGATGGGGGCAATTCTTCAGGACCACGGCACCAGCCTCCCAACAGCGTGAGACGAGGGTGGGGGCGGAGTGGGCAGTACAAAGGCCTGGAAAGCTGCAAAGTGGCCCCAGAGCAGGGGGGCAGGGGGCCTTCTGGGAAAATCCCCAAGGCTTAAAGGTCACTCACTGTTCATAGGACACGCTGCATTTCACAGCTGTTTAGAAGGAGGCCTCCTTCAGCTGCAGAAAGGTCGCCTCACAGTGGTGGCCTCCTGGGAGTGCGGCCTGCCGGATGAGGGTGGCTGTGCAGTCACCACTTCCTTGAGTAAATACGGAGAAGGAAGGATGGCATGGTGGTGCTGATGGTGGGGTATCATGTCAGCTTACAACAGTGAGAAGCCATCGTGCTTTTTAGAACAAAGATGACGCAGTAAGAGGGCGAAATTGATGACAGGCTTGCTGAGGGTGCGCACGTTCACTCGGGAGGTTTCCATACATGTCATCTCCGTCAACACAAATAACTCCCGAGAAAGAGCCCTTAAAGAGGCAGCCGGGAATGGGAATGGTTTCATCCTCGCCGTTATGGCACTCCCACAGCAATATAGCAAACGCGCTCACATATTCGGTATATTTACGGACCTCTCCAGTGAAAGATCGCTGTCTGCTCACGACCGCGGACGTTCCCGGAAATCGGGAAGCGATTATGGGTGTGCTTTTAAAGCGCAGGGTTACGTATTACTCGAAAAACGAATTTTCCATCCTAATATAACAGTAAACAAAATAATCAGTCCTCGTCCGACAGCCACCTCTGCATCTACGCGCTCCCTGGTGGGTCGTTTTCCGCAGCTTAAGCAAACTGTCATTTTATACGTCAGGCACCGACAGGCTGGCAGCTGCCGAGGAGTCGTAACGAGTTTAAGCAGCGTTCCCGACTTCGGATTTTACTTTTAATTTGTGCTGCACACTCGACTTCCAAGGATAATTAATTGCCCAATTATTTCACTCCTCATGCAAAATTAAAAGAGCGAGTCATTCGTGATTTATTTGCATGCAACTTATTTTCTAAACACTTTTAACTCAGGACTTAGCACAACACCGGAAGCTCCAACGACTTGCTAATTACTTGCCGGTGCGCCTACATTTTCCTTTATATTTCTGCTGCCTCTGACACAAAAGCAGTCACGGTGTAATGCCAAGCTTATCACTCCACTTTTAATGATTTTTTTTTTTTTTTAGAAAAGCATAATGTCGTACTGCAATTTCCAACCATCTTCCATAACCACTTATCCAGTAGAGGATTACCCAAATAGCACGAAGCAGGTGACACCTAGGGAAATACAGTACACACACACACACACACACACACAAAATCCTGTCAGGAATTGATCCCACAACCCTACATGACTACCAATATATTAGTTTTTAAACAGCATATTCTTGTATTGCAGTTATATTACAGTTTATTGCACATTGCTATTTAATATTACATTATATCCTTTGTATAGTATTGTGTCTTTTCCATTGTATATGTACAGTTTGATGTCACTTTTGTGTTTGCTGAAGCAGCTCTCTTGAAATTTCCTTTGGGATCAATAAAGTACTACTGCTTTATTAATAAGTGAACTATTGGAGAGAATAGGTTTATTTTCCAGTAAGAAAAAACACAACTCTCCTCCAAAATTCATGAAACAAACTCAACTAAGAAAATTGAAGGGAATTGAGACAGAGTAGTATCACTATCCTGATTTACTTTTATTATTCTCCAACAAAAGTTGGAGTTACAGATGAAGAGGGCTGACTGCTGACTCCCACCCATCAAGTCAACAGGGGCCTGAAGGGGGTCTAAACGAGGGCTGGTATTTAAATTTACAAATCTCTAGAAAACAAAATGATGCCAGTTCACTAATACTGGGATTAGAAAGCTTCCCCCTAGTCCTCAGGGAAATGTGGGAACCTTTTTCGATCTCCAGTAGAGGATCAATGGGAACAGAGCAGCGGGATAAAAGTCAAATTTGTTGGCTTTTCGACGTGGCGTCCAGGATGTTGTATAGGACCTTCATTCTGTCCTCTGTGTCCCAAGGGAACTGTGCAGCGGAAGAAGTTGGGTCTTCGATCTGAAGACCACAGTGTCGTTAAGGACTTTCAAGGCTTTGTACTGACTCCAGAACTGGTTCTCCTACCCCCCAAAAAAGACCAGGAGGGGCTTCTTAGAAAACCCTTCTATTTCTATCATTTAATAATAAAAGATTCTTTAAAAAAATACTACCATCAGTAAATTCAACTTTGAAATAATTGTCCATTTATGTGCATAGCATTGAAATAAAGAACAATACAGAATACGGGTTTTAACCAATCAGGCAACTATGGTCACTATTCCATGTGTCTCTTGTTGATGACTAAATATAAATAATGGTATTCTGTTCTTTCCGGCCTCACAGTAAGCCCCACCAGTCCCTGATACCCATTGTACCTGTTACTGATGATTTTATTTCTCTGACATATGCATCCAAGTTTAAGTTAATGACTTGGGTTCACCTTTATTAATATATTGTTTCTCGTTTCCCATTTGTCTTGTGGGTGTCGTGGAGCCGAAGCTCCATCTGAAGTAACATTATCAAAAAAGTTTTTTCAAAGTAAAATCTTCACTCATATTTCAAACATCTGTTATCATACGGTATGTTAAAATCTGTATTTTTTAATCTTCACAGCAGAAAGTATTTGTCTAAATGACAGCACCATTATCATTAGCCTACTTTTATCCTTCGGCACGCTACATATATACCAAAATTCAGCCAGAAAATTATTATCAAAAAAGTAGCCACATATAATGGAGCATCTATTTTTAATCTCAGCGGGATATCAAAAGATCCCTTTGGCCAGGAGTACTTATAATGCATCAGGTATCCGGTTTAATCAACTGTGAATGTGAGCGAGCCTGTCAGAAACTCGCGGCGGGGGCCCTGTGAGGGTCTCTGAACCATTCGACAAAATTGTCTTTCGGCGTCATGGAGGCTGCATTCGGAGCCAAGGACTGGCACGTACAACCAGATGAGATGCACCTCCAGAATTTCAATTTGGACCCCAATGAGGCCACCTCATCTGCAGGAGCGTGGGGGAGGGACTGTTGGTGCTCTGAAGTAAGACTGAAGTCAGAGGACCGGCCCCTTTGCACAACTGCAATCGTCGACTAATTGCAGACAGAAAGTGAGTGTAGCGGAGAGAAAGGGCGCCCTCATAAACACCATTCGGCCTTTACGCCCAAACCCTTGTTTTCCTTTTCACTTCGTCCTTGTTTGAGACAAAGCCGCAGCCCTTGGCATTTGAGTCCCCACCCACATGCACATACATGTACACTTCCCATCCTCTGACCTCCATGTCACAAGGATCATTTGCACCTTCTGATAGAACTGAATCTTACAACGGGGTCTCCTCTGGCCACCCTGACAGCCAATAGAGCAAGACTCCTCCCCGAGGAAGATGAAAGGGCACGGAGACACACACCACAGCGTTTGGGGACTTGTCCTTCAAACATTCACTGCCACTATTCCGTTGCACCCACTTAGTTCCATATGCTACTTCAACACAACCATTCCGCAAATCATTCTGTCACATGAATATTTCACAACTGTTATTTCATACATCTCATTCTCCGACAATATCTCCGTGATTGTGCCTGCCAGCACAGTTTTTATCTTAAGATGAATATTATTAATGAGATTCCCTCAATGTTACATTTGCTTTTTGTCAGGCCCTAACTGTGTGACTTCCAGCCAAAAAGATACAATCAAGATATAACAATGATCTTCAATGAAGCATAAATGGGAGCTTTATAGAGGTAAGATTTCGCTAGTACGTTTATTTAGTTGACTGTCATTCCAGCCCGCAAAGTTTTGATACTGCAATGTTCGGGGGTCTTGAAAAAAATCGGATCCCACTGAAATATAGGTTACACTGTATTTACATCTTAAACAGCCATTGTACACAGCAGTTGCTCTGCTTTCTCCAGCCCTCGTGTATATTTTTAACACGTGATATCACCTTATTTTGCTTTAAAATATATACAGGGATAAAGATACATAAACACACAGGGAAGATTCTCTGGCAAAACAAGTTGTTCTTGAATATTAACCTTCCACTCTGTTATGCTGGTGGGTGAAATATAAATGAGGCAAAGACCACGGGATAAACAGCTCTTCATTTTATTAGGGTTCTGAATTAATGGGACTCTGAGTGAGAATGCGTCCACATCAGCCACTGTCCTTCGCGATTCACACAGTCTCACATGCTCCCAAACTGCCTTCCTGCTTATTTTTAAAAAGGCCTTTAGAGTGCAAAATTATTCAACTTGGTCACGCCGTGAGAAACAACCCATTTATATGCCTGATTATAAAGCTGGAAATGCAGGGGAAAGATTTAACAGGCAGCACATGTGCATGCAAAGCCAACCTGGAATTCCTTAGGAGGTCCCAGGTAGAGCAACTCCATTACAGGGAACCGATTCTTGACAGTAATCAATCTCAATAGAAAATGCTCCTCACGCAGGGAAATCAATAAAGGGGTTTGAATGCTGGTGTGGTGGATCGGAATTCAAGTGTGCGGCACCTCAGTCCCTCCGTATTACAGCTCTGAGTGGCCCCCCACTTATTATTATTAAAGTTGTCATTCTTATGGAAGCCCAGTTGTTATTCATACTGTTTGGAAATACGAAAATCATGATGAATCAAATTAGCATGATAACAAGATGGAAGATAGTGGCGCAGGTGGTAGTGCTATTGGTTGGCAACCGGAGGGTTGTAGGTTTGAGTACTGGTTCCTCCTGACCCCATCAAAGTGTCCTTGAGCTAGACACTGAACCCCAAATTGCTTCTGGTCTGCAGGTTGGTGCCTTGCATGGTAGCCTTGCATGCCACCGCTGTGTGAATATGAGGCATGAGTTATAAAGCACTTTGAGTACCCATAGGAGCAGGAAAGCACTATATAAATGCAGCTCATTTACAAACACTGTTTGTAATTCTGTACATAATAGTCACCCAGCCTCACAAGTGATCATTAAAAATGTATATTAATTTACGATGCACTATATTATCCCGATACGTGTCTCTCCAGCTGTTATTCTGATCACTGTGATACTGTCCACATGCTGAGGGGTCTCCCTGTGACCTTCCCTGGTTCCTTCACCGCCAATCGATGGCACTTTAGTGGGGGGATGGGGTCACAGAGGAATACCAGGTATTACTAAACAGAGACCACAATCCACCACAGTGACCTCACTGAGAGCAGGAGAGGAACTCCCCCGTAGAAGATCTGATCTACCAGAAATAAAATAAATGTTAAATACATGAGCACATCCATCCACTTTGGATTGGGGGTGTAGGAACCAGGTAGCACAGGGTAGACCTGCACCCCTCAATATTTCATTTGTCCCAACCAATCAACAGACATTTTATTTAAATGATTAAGTTCCATTTTCCCCGATGTCAACCTCTCCCTGACACCCTTACTGTGGGCGCCGATGCCACGGCAGTGCAGGCGGATGCGGGTTTACAAACACGGGCCCAGGCAACTTTCGAGAGACCGCAGTACACAGAAGAGTACAGACACAACGAAAGGAGCTCTGACAGCAATGATTTCACTCACCCACAGCCAGAGTAGCCTGAGAGTGGAAACCCACCATTAAGAATTGATAGAGAGTCCAAACAATATTAATTAAACAGGAAGCCCGTTGGGCTCGGGTGGCGGTTATATTAAAGCGGCGTGCGGTGATTAATCCAAGAGGGGACGTGCGGGCCAAGCTCATCTCCCCATGCAGTTCCCTCCAATCTGGGCCCACCTGCCATGTGGCTGGGCTGACCCAGCCAGCCCCTGCTGTAGGTCAATACAAATCCACCCCCACCCAGAAAAAAGTGAAAAAAATCAATGTGGCTCCCATACCAATTTGAATAAAAAGAGGTGGTCTGGTGAATGACGGCGGTACTCAATTCGACAGGCCCTCGCTGTTTCAGATCCTTAATGCTGCTTGTGGTCTTGGCTGCTGATTGGATTTTGAGCAGGACATTTCCCCATAGCAACCATTCATTAACTTGCAATACATTCAAAGTGTGAATGAAACTTGAATTGGTGGGGGGTAGAAAATCCTATCTAATATGTGCTTCTGCAATTTCTGAGCATTTTCACGCTAACATTTATATGTGTCTGTAACTGGGGGGCATGAAAAGTTCATTTAAAATAAAACAATTAAATGTAATGGTAAGTTTTAAACAGGGACAAGGGCTCAGGGGGTGAGTGTTGTGTTTGGTCCAGTGTTAGGTAACACAGTTTGGCCTTCATCAATTATTGAACAGTCTTCAGTTTAAATCTGAGGGTTTATCTGGCCATGCTCACAGGGGCAATGTCAATCAAGTGTTTGGTGTCCTAAAACCGACGCCACCAGGTTTCCATTCCATCTGCCGAGACAGACCTTGAAGGGGCCATGCACCACTGAGGAAAGACCGGCTTGCAGGCAGAAAAACTAAGTGATACAGCCATCCACTAATCTGGGACAGAGGCACCGGAGCCAAATCCCAATCTGTCACAGGGCACATGGGTACACCCGGGATGGGATGCCAGTCCACCACAGGGCACGCAGGTACACCCGGGATGGGATGCCAGTCCACCACAGGGCACGCAGGTACACCCGGGATGGGATGCCAGTCCACCACAGAGCACGCAGGTACACCCGGGATGGGATGCCAGTCCACCACAGGGCACGCAGGTACACCCAGGATGGGATGCCAGTCCACCACAGGGCACGCAGGTACATCCGGGATAGGATGCAAACACTTTTTGTAATATCGTATGTAACATTCACGCAGCCTCACGTTCGATCATTATAAACATACATTAATTTACAATGCACTATAATAGCCTGATACATGTCTCTCCAGCCGTTATTCCAATCACTATGATACTGTCAAGTTCATAGTGGATTCCCCACATGATTCTTACATTGCCTGCACTGTACCTGAACTTGCAGCTGCCTGCTAGTAATAGGTTTTAAAGATGGACTCTGTATTTTGTATTTGTGCAACCTAAACTGGTATAAATGCCCATACCTTAGACTTCACGGACGGACTACTACCTGCTGCCTGTCAGCCCGTCGTGGGTGCACATGGGAAGGAGACTTGATACCTTCTTCATTGTTTCATAATCGTATTTTATTCTCGGTGCAGAGAGTTACCTCATCCCGTATCATCCACTAAAAGAGATGCATCAAGCTTATTAAAGTATATCAAATTCTCATTTGAAGGATACGCTACGACGGGAAAGTTTCTCATAGACGGCAAAGTAAATAATAGCCGGTAACGGTTTAAGCTCAGCCCGGCTGGACGTGCCACACGCCTAATAGTCTGCTGTTTGTTTATTCACCAGTAAGAAGTGGAGGGGAGCCTAACAGAGCGTATATCGCTGGCATCGCATATCGCTGCCATCTCTTTTGTTTAGAAGATTGCGCTAAGAGCCAAAACCTATTTGAATGTAGCTGCATTTGATCACTGGCCGATCTGCGGTCGCGTCTCAAAATATGCAGTCAAGTGAATTGAAATTAATTAAAACCTGTGATATGACTGCTGATAAACCCCCGAACGGCGAAGACCCATATCGTGGATAAGGCTTGAATGGCGTGATTACACCTCCCTGACCAAGCCATTATGGGCCATTTTCCATTACAATATGACAATTTCATTACGCCGCTCGGGAGCCTTGATAAACTGCTCTCCAAGTCTGGAAATGACTGCAAATGGAAGTGGAAACCTTATGCTGCCAGCCTGTAATATGTCATAAAGCATATACTGCAGGAGACTGTTTAATGCGTCCGATTAGCAGGAGAGATCGGCAAATCGCTGCGGAGGGTAGAGCACGTGGCCACGCACAAATGCAAAACCCACTGAACTTAACGCTTAATTTAGTGCGACTTGTTAGTCATAAAACGAACCATTAAATCGATGAAGTAAGACTCCTGTGCAGAGTACGCTGCAGACATAAAATGCGTATATGGAGAGAATTTACTTCTGCAGGTTCAAACGTGAACCTGGAAAGAGTCCACTAGGAGAGGCCATTTGCAGTAGGCCTGACGGCCATAGCCAGCACCCCAGCCAGAGGCAAAGTGGAACTAGGTGGCAAGTTGGCCGGCCCTGGCTATTTGTCACGTAATGACGGCATCCGCACACTGCCCAAGTCTGGCTGTACATTTAACAAGCGAACAGCGGCTTCTCCTCCGGGTGCTTCCTTCTCGGTTTGCCCAGACCACTGAGACCAGATTATATCATAACACCTCTGGCCAAGCTGTTTGTGCACAATTTTATGAGTCGCAGAGTGAAAAAACGTAACAGAAACTATATACATCCGGGTGCAAATCAAATTTGCTGTAGCTCACCTAAATTGAACATAAATAAATGTAGTGTTTTGCATCTGCCACATACGAGTTGAGTTGTTTTGCTTAAAAATCAGGTATTCTGAATATTGCCTGTTAAACCTAGTGGCTAGTCGCAGATAGCCTACCGTATTCAGTATATACAGGGAGTATCGATGTATTAGTAAGCATAGGAACTGTTGCAAAAAGCAATAATATATTTGTATTGAATAAATAAAAGGCACGTTTGCACCACCATAAATAGCATGGGAACAGTAAGCGCTGCTCATTCATTTCATGGAAGTAAGCCTGTACGTTTCAGATCTGGCTGACCGCTGAGTTGGGGGAATCCTTATGTCGTACTTATCATTAGAAACATAAATCATTCAGGAGGAGCTACTGAACCCTCTTCAACTGAGTCTGCTCCATCGGAGGATATATTTAAACAAAATCAACTTTTTAATCAAAGCTAATTAAAAGTAAAGGGAGACTTTTGGCACCAATACTGAAGAGGATGTCCATCTTCAGACTTATCTTGAAAGTATCAGATATATAGCTTTGGTTTATAGGCCTACAGACTATATACTATAGGCCTATAATAAATTTAGAAATCATTAATCAGAAGCTTAATGTTCCTGTGATCCTCATTCTCAGTGAAGAAAAAACAACGCTTTTGTTCAACCGTAACATGACAGACCACAGCGTACATTTCCTACAGAACGATTTACGTATTTTTCTTTGGTAAACTCTGGCATTCAAGCACGTGCATCAATTAATCTTCCCTTAACACATATGACATCAAGATGCTTAGAATTTACAAATAGCCAACACAACTCAGATATATTATGCCAGGGGGCTGTTTCACAAAGCAGGATTTTTTGCTTAGCCGGATAACTTGTCGGATATAAGGTATCCCAGTTTAATCTTCGTTCACTTACATTTAGCGTAGATTACCTTACCTATATCTGTATATCCGACCCATTCTTTTTTTAAGAAATCCTGTTTTGTGAAACAGGCCCCAAAATATGACATGACATTGACGTTAGCAACATATACTAAACACTAATAAATACAATTAATGAACAAGCGAGTAAATCAAAGGCTTTATGCTCAACGTTAGATGTACTTATATGTGTAAAAGAAGACGAGACATTATATAAATGTGTGTGTGTGTGTGTGTGTGTGTACACACACACACACACATACAAAGTAGTATATCAGTACTCAAACTCATTAGAACTCGAATTTCTTAAAAGTCAAACCAATCACTTCAAAAAAAAAGTAACCTAGAACTCGATCTGAATCTCAGGAGCATGAACACCGACCTAAGATAACTTGTACGTGCGAGGAAATGAGTCACATGGCACAGAAACAAAGGGTAACGCTTCAGTCTCGCCCTCGCATTCGCTGTGACAGCATCGTTTGTTGGTGATAGTGCTTTTTTATTGAAAATATTAAGTACTGTACACACTCAATGATACACAGTATCATTTTGGTAGCCATTGCTCATCAAAAAGTTATGCAATAGTTGCACAAATGTTACAACCTACAAGTTTGTGATTTATGAACAAATTAACGAATACAAAGTAATAATAAAAATAAACAATGGACCGCATGGCATAGTCTAGTGTTGGCGCAGTATTGGGCATGACTTGGGGTAATGTTGGGGTACGTTCTTTATCATTTGGGAAGCCTTTAAGAAAAAAAAATTACACACGGTGTACAGTGTTGACGCACAGTGTTTTTAACTTTACACATTGTTTGGATACATTTACTTTCTTACTTTACAAATTACTGTTTTGATAAATGTGCTTAGATGTGTTTAGTATATGCTCTTCTTGTTTTATCCTGTTCATTTTGTATTTAGGTGTAATTTTTTGGGGGGCCAGGAACCAATTAATTGGTTTTCCATTATTTATTATGGGGAAAATTTGATCAGAACTCAAACTTTTTAGGATTCGAACCAGAGTTCTGAACGGATTTAGTTCGAGTTCTGCAGTACCACTGTGTGTGTGTGTGTGTGTGTGTATGTGTGTGTTTGTGCTTATACACCACTGAATTTGTTGACCTGTAAACATTCAAACATTAAGAGGTTGTGGAGGGAAAGAACTGAAGCTAGGACGTGGCAGCCCTATTCATAAATAAAAAAAACCTTGCCTTCAAACTGCACTGTCTCTGGCAAAAATGTACGCGTGAGTGCAGAACGGGATGTCCCCAGGTCACAAAAGTCTTGAAATGGCAGCACAACACTTTAACTTGCAATGATGTAATCTTTATGTAATGACTTGTAACCTTCAGTCTGTATCTGAGAGAATCGTATTACCCAACAGACATGCCTTGCAGTGATTCTGTGAAATAAACACAAATATGTCGTCAAATGGAGAAAGGTCTAATCGGATAATTAATCTAAACTTAAATGTGGACCGTTTTTTTGTTAGCGGTTTTCGATGACAGTGATTCTGCTTGTGGACATCCGCAGCCCCTCCAGAGATGAGATATACAGCGGATCCCGTGTCTTGCGGAGGAGAAGCAGGTTTCTGCAGGTGGAATTGCATCTGGCAACAGGTAGTGAAGACGTGATTTCCCTGCAGGCGATCGGGCAGGTGATGTCATGGAGAACCGTGGAGATGCCAAGGAGAGCTGGATGGAGGCCAGCCCCAAACGGCCAGCAGGGGAAAAACCAGGCAAATGGAGATTAACAAGTGCCGACCATGCAACTTGTAAAGCAAGCGAATAAATAAATATCCACATGGTAGCGGGTGAAACTTGGAAGCAGATGGTGAGAGATATGGAACGGAAAACCTCTGACCCGACAGGTTATTACTGTGAATTGTACCAACTCTGAATAATTGTTGTGGAGTCAAGCACCTCCACAGAAATTTGGAATAATTTCCAACCATCTATGACAGATTTATCAGGTAAGACATCTGAGGATCATTAAGGAACACAGAGGAAGTGTAACAGAGGCACTGTTGGTGTTGCTGGGAAGCAGGTCAGTAGCAGGCAATGATTCCATGACTACAGCTATTACCCTTCTATTGCGTCGACAAAAGCCAAACTAGAAATAATAAAATGCAGATGATGAGCCGCATCAAGATATTATAATTCTCTTCCATCTGTGACTGACTGCTGCTTCAGAATAAACATTTCAGTGTTTAGACTAACCGGGAAGCTCCAGCAAAGAAAGCCACAACAGCTCAAATATCATTGTTCTTCTCCCCAAGTTGAACATCAACTTAGCGGTATAGCGAAAGCTGCTATACCATCAGATATTGAGTGTCCCCCATATGTGTGCTCAAGTTACCAAGGGCTGTGGTGTCGAGGCTTCTGATCCACCAGTAGTTTAAAGCTAAAACACTTCAGCTCTCCCCACACGCGTCCTACCATGCTGGAAAAACCGCTGCACACCTCCAGCCTTTTTAGAGGTGCTATGTCTGAATGTGTGAAGCATGCAAAGGGTCTACACTGGCTCCAGATCATTCTTAGCAAGTAACTCCAGAGAACACTGAGCCCGATTACAGATTTGCTTTAGGAAAATTACAAGGCTACTAAAAAGACTATTTGGATGCAGAAAATGCTGTGAGTTTAAGGTCATCTTAGTCCATCAATTACTGGTACCAAGCAACAGTCCTGCAGTCACAGTCATGTGACCTGCGAACCGATGACATATGAGATCATGCAGTAAGGCAGAAAGCGTGGGGGATAGGATACTGATGACTACATGGGTACCTGGCAGATTAAGGGCTGCCCCACTGCTGAGGTGACGTGTGCTGGGCAGGGAAACCCAGTAATGAGGCTCATCCACTGCATGGCTGTCCATTAAGGGGAATCCCTCTGGGGGGTTGAGCTGCTCACCATAGCTGTAAATCTGATTTGTACCCAGTTTTAAACCCTGAAGTCTGAAGCTGTGATTGAACTGAAGAGGCCTGCGCAAATAAATGATTCATTGAGACAGTCGTTGCGCCAAGGGCGGCAAAAAGGCTCAATCCATATCACAAGCTGCAGGGCTTAAACACACGCCTTCAGCAGCAACCCAAGTCATTAACAGCACACAAAATCCAGAAAATGCAAGGGACTCTTTTTTTCCAGTAGAGGGTATGAGGGAAAAAATATGTATAGAACAAAATGTGTTGTAAACACTGAGTAATTATGGCTTGTACCTGTGAAATCCCAAAAACTTTCACAGTCTGGGGAAATGTGTGTAAGCATCTCAGGTTATGGATGAGCAAACAAACAGTTCTCTGCATTTTCCAAAAGAAAGAGAGAGAAAGAGAATGAGAGAGAGATAAAATATACAGATGGGAGGGTTTGGTTTTAATGAAATGTCACAGACTTACAATACAGTAAAAAACTTTAACATGTAATTAATGTCAGTAGGTGTGAAGAATTTTATTGTCTGAAGCTAAATTAAACAGCTGTGTTTCATTAGGGTAGTGCATTCAGAGGATGTTAAAGCCATATAGTAAGTCAATCAGCAGAACACATGCTGCTAATTTACATTTTGCCTTTTTTCCCCAGTGTGAGAAGCATTTTGGGTCCTGCAAGCATCCCGATAACCTGGCTTTGACATTGAGGGAAGCCCGTTCACGGCACAGGGGGGTTCATGGCGATGTCAGGCTAGTCGAACATCAGGGAGGCACATCCCACTTCCTTTGTTTGCTTTCAGGAGCCAATGTAAAAAAGCCCAGATATCAGCGAGAGTTTTGGGATCAGTGGGTAGGGTGCAATTCCCCTCTCAAGGGTAATGCAGGAGTCTTCAGACCTCTTGCTGGGCTGATGGAGAGGCGAGGCAGCCAAATGCCCGAAGGCAGAAGCCATCTAAGGTGGTATCTGTGGTATCGGAGAGAGGCAGCTCAGCTGAGGAAAGACTGCAGAAGGCTCAAACTGAAATGCTAAAAAAAAAGGGTATCAGAAGGAAGATTTAAAACACAAAGCACGCTCCGAGCTGTGAGCGGTTTTATCCGATGGGGAGGCCGCCTCTTCAAACATCGATCTGTTTCGAGGGTAGCAGGTGGCGTGCTGTTTAAGCGACAGAGCGGCCCGCGCGTCCCGCAGAAAACTTCATCTTGTTGTGTATGATAAATGTTCGGTTTGGAGCGTAACGGTAAGGCAAAGCTCCCCCCTCCTCAAACCACAGTGCCTGTGAGAGAGGGACAGTGATCGGAAATTAAAACGACGACCCACCCCAGAGCAATACATTCATTATGAGGAGTATGAAAATTAGTAGTGCTGTATCTAATAAAAACTGGGCTTTAATGACACTCGGGGGGTGCAAGATGGCCGTACTGTGTAGTTTAAGTGGTCCAGCCACCTGGGCAGAGGCACTAATGGGCCCCTGAAGGGAGCCTACGGCGCACAATTAGCCAGCAGTTCTACCTCCCTTCGGTGGCCCAGAATGGACGCCTGGCATGGCCCAACCTCATCTGCATCTCGGAGACTGGCATTCCGGCTAGAGATGACCTATACTCTGCCCTCTAGGCTGTCCTACGCTCAGAGCCAGCCGGTGGGAGCCAGAGTGAAAATACAGGGCCGGGATCTGGAGATTCTCGATCTGCCACGGCAATTGATTACCAACAGATGCCGTTGCTCATTAATGTTCAGCTGGCCCAGATTTGGCAAACAGCACTAGTGGGGTTCAGTACGGTCAGTTGGGAGGTGAGGACACCACAGGGCAACTCCTACTTTTGTAATTTAACTGCATAGTAATTTGATGTCAATGTTTGCCTGAGTAGTTCAGATAACTTCTTAAATGAACCCCAATTGATTTTATCTCTGCCTTTTTCCAAATAAAAAAAAGCCATTTGTTGTTGGCATCCCTGCTGCCTGCGCCTTCCTGTTGCCCATTCGCGAGCCTGGCACATGCCAGTCACACTAGAGCCGTACAATCAGAATGCTCCTGCCGTTCCACGCGGCGCCACACACGCTCAGCGATGCGCCGTGTCCCTGAGTGCTTACTCGCTGGCCCCAAATTTGACCTTTATCTTCAGACTGGGATTAGAGCACTTAGGCCCCTACTGTCAAGAGGGCCCATAAATTTTAAGCACAAAGTACATCCCACAGCCCTTTCAAATTTTTCTAAGCCAATTATTTCTTTGACCGCTCAGGCAAATTAGATTAGAGCGAGGATTAAAAATGAATGGGTAAATCCAGCCAGCTGTAACCGTGAGACAAGGAGCAGTGGGGAAAAGCAATTAGGAGAAACCATAGCCTAGCGTAGCTGAGGCCTTCTGGATGGAATGAGGGGCCCGGTAGCAGGTTTCAGTGGGTGTCTGGGGTTACAGCGGCCACCGTGCTTCCCTCCCACGCGTGCCACCCACCGCCGGCCCGGACATGTGACACAGACCAGCAGCCCCGTTCAGCCACCTGACGGGTCTGCCGCTAAGGGGAAAGGAGACACCATGTGTGGTCACTTGATACCAGTCAGCGTGTATGGAAGATGAAGTATTCGCAGGGCCTGCACCCGACCCTAAGGACCATTTGAACCCCGCCCTGACGCATGGGTCCTGCAGTGGAGATGGAGCATAGGCATGCTCATTTGAAAAGGGGGATTTTATGGAGCTGCATAGCATGCATCGGGACATGAGGACTGGGAGATAAAGGAACAGCCATTGCATTATTCATGGACATTATTTACCCGTTCTTGTAAATGCTGACAGATAGCCATGTACAGATGACATCAATCTGCAAATCACATTTCAGCCACAAGTTACAGCCTGTTTTATGAGCTGTGCTTACTCCTTTGGAGCACGTTATTAGGTTACACAGCACAGGGGAGTGTTTGTACGAAATTACAGTGTGTGGCTGGGAGTCCCACCTGCAATACTCATTCTGACTCTTGTTAATTTCCAGCCGCTTCCATGTTTGTATGATCATATGTTTCAATCTAAAAACACCCATCAGTGTTACTATTAGTCAGCTGGAAGATTGTGTAGACATTTCATGGGTTTGTTTGAAGCTTGCACTTTTAAGGCATCGATCGCTTGCAAGGGCGTTGTTAAGCCCCACCATCTCTCAACTGTAGGGCAGACGCTGCCCTGGTCATTTGGATGTGAAACTAATAATATACGTTAGGTTTTTAAAGCAGTCCCAGACCCACATATTCTGACAATGCCAAATTATCTGTCCACCTATAAATAAATACAGCGAGCATGTGGAAGAACCACAAATCGTGACAAATTGTGGACGTGAAGGAAGCCGCAGTCTTTAGGGTAATTTGTCTTTGTGTCAGGTGCTTGCAGTGATAGAGTTCACCATCCCTCAGTGGGAGAGCAAAGTCCTCACCCACGCACGGCCCCCTTTTTACAGCGATGTTGCTCATGGATGACTTGCTGTTGCCGGCACCCCCCCCCAGCATGTGCTGCTTGGTCGTCGGCGTGACCCCTCCCCCCCCCGCCCCGTACGGAGCCAGGAAGCGACCTCCCCGGGAAATCTCCGAGACACTGCACTGCCGTCGCTGCCCCCGTGCCCGTCCGAAGCGTGCCATCACTGCTGCTACCGTGTATCACTTGCCCAGGCGCTCGCAGCCTCTCCGTTGGGGCTCACTGGCTCCGGTGCCCGACAGGCCTGTCGAAGGATTTATATTTAACTTATCATGCTTTCCTGCTGATAGCTACCCGAGAAAGGAGCAGAGAAAGTTTACATAAAGTGTACTACCTTATAAGCACACCTGAACAGATGGGCGACCAACAATATTCTGCAAATCCCAGGCGCTTTGCTCTGCTATCCCTGTGCCGCAATTAAAAACTTACTACACCTTTGCAGGGTGTTTGCTGTTCCAGCTTTTTAAATACCACAAGCAGACCTGCTAGAACTCGGTTGCCCTTTATGTAGGAAATACATTTGCCCTTTTGCCTGTGAGATGCAAATCTTGAATGTGCAAAGCAGCTAATAAAATGCTCTTACAAATACTACATTTCATTGTCCTGCAGGACAGCCAGGGGAGTTCAGGCACCAAAGTGCTAAATGCATCCTTTAGCGATAGCTGGTTTGATATGTTCCACAAATAAAGAGGACGAAATTGACCCAGTTTCTCTGTCATACCCATTTCAAAGGCACTGAAATCTTTTTCTCACCTATTCAACATACGCTATCCACATGTTACCCATCTTTATCCCATCTCCTCATCCTTCGTGTACACGTGCTGAAACGGGTTTGGAAGGGGAGATGACAGCTTTGGTCTATATTCACCCGGTTAGGTAGCCCGAATGTCTGGCAGTAGCCAAATGTATCAGTGGGTGACGGGGAGAATTGGGTCCGCACACCAACCGAGACCACCAGAGGAAAAAACTGCCATGGCGAGCAGATCAGTGCCAACCAGCCTTAAGTGCATCGAGGCTGGGTGAGCAGGGCAGGGTGGAATTGGATTGGGTTGTGTTCAGAAACAAGTTTGGAGAATACAGACATATTTCTAGTATTTATTTAAATATCTAGTTCACCACTTGTTTTGGTCATTTTCCATATTTACCAAAGTGACATGTAATTGTATCAAGCTTTAAATATATATTTAGGTTTTCAATCTTGTTAATAAAAATTATAACCTGATTATAAGGTGCATTTCTTCAGTCTGGGCTCTCCGTCCTTACTTCTGGTTTCTCAAAAGTCTGGCTTGTAGTCTTACATCGGGTGTATTGATTATGTATCACACACACGTTAAACCATTACTTCTTTATCTTTCCCTCTGTAGAGGACAGTCTGTTTCTGCTCCTGTCTGTCACACTCTACATGCCACTCTGTTAAATCCTGTTCCATGAAGAAAACAGTAAGGGCTTTAAGGGGGGGTTATATGTGTGGGGGTGTGACTGTGCCAGCTTCCTCTTCCCGTTACATCAAAATTAGAATCAATATATTTATTTTTCCCTGGATCTCAGGAGGTTACAATGTATACGTTTCGCATGAGGATATACAGCAGCTTACGTGACCGCAATGCCGCAAGGGCCATAAGACTGGGTCACATTGAGCTTAAAGTGCTGAGGGTCTACATCTCGCACAGCGGTGCATCTGATCACTCTGGTGTGCTGTGAGGAAGCACAGTAAAGTCACTAAGTGTCCTCAGGATGGGCCTTCCTGAGCCACGAATGGATGAAGAAGAGCAGGGCACAGATTTCAACAGGGCAGCGATGAGCTTCCAAAAGAGAACTTCCTCTATAAAGCCATATTGTTCGAAAAGGATTGCTTTAGAAAACACATTTTAATTTGACATAACACTTTTGTTGATTGTAACTCAAGTAGGGAATGTGAAAGTTTTAAACATGAACTCCAAATGACCTGCACCCTACTCAGAGAAGTGGAAACACAACGGCAAACCGGCAGATTGTTGGTTTAAACCCCAGTCATTAAACCCTTAGAGGAGCACTTAACCTGAAATGTCTGAGTGTAATAACCAGCTGCACAAACTAAAGGGAGAAGAAAAATAGGTTTGGGGTGACAAAAACCAGCCAAAGTTCTGTTTAAAGTGAGAAGGCTGAGAACCAGGCAGATGTTTATGTCACTGCCCCCTATCAAGGTCCCCAAAAGGACAGGTCTCTACCATGGATGGACGTTCTATTGCCTCGCGCTCTCCAGCGTCCCCCAACATTTCACTCCCCAGAGAGGCACATCATGCCTGTGGTTTGCTCAGGACTTTGCTAATGCTTTGTAAACATATCGGCTTTTTAAATACGACCAAAAATGGACATTATCACAGACCACAGATTTTGCAAAAAGAAAACATCCATATAAACAATTGTTTCATTCTAGTATCTCAATTAACTCAATAGGAATGAATTAAATATTTGGAGATCTTGAGATCCACAGCAAAAGGAGAAAATGTCACAGTTGTTCGGCAATTCTTCCACGGCTTCCCAGAAGAGAGCAGAGGATGTCATGGGTGTGGAAGAAGGAACCAAAGTTGCATTTAGCTCTGTTTGTGGGCACCATTTCAGCAGGGCAGCGTGAAGTCCCACTAGGGAGAATGCAGGTGTACCAATTTCTTAAAAAAAATACAATCAGAAACGCCATCAGCAGATTCTATAATTGGGCTGGTTCCCCCCACCAAAGTGGACAGCTGCAGATTAATTAAGAATGAAGTCAAAGTGTCCTGCCTCTTGTTCCTCTGCCTCATCCCAGAGGAAAGGAGAAATTGCAGAAAGATTTCATCTATTCCCTATTATGTTTCTTCTAGATAAAAGCAAAAAGGTCACCGCAAGCCAAATTTGAAAACTTCAAAACGTTGAGCCAAAAACTCACAAAAGACTCTACTGGATCTACAAAATAGATCTCAGTAGGCTCTTTGTGACATCTTGCCTGATGTCCCACGAGATTTTACAACAAGATTACAGTTAACATAAAAGTATGGCTTTCTTTTGTAAAGAATTTTTGTCGTAAACAATATCCTGTAGGATGGACAGACAAAACATGTGCTCAGCCAGCTGGTCTCAGGCCTCTGTTTCTTCTGACACACAAATATATCCCATATCTGCTGTGGAGCATTACTTTGCAGTGTTTCCCCTACCATTATATTAGGGGGGGGCGCCCTGCCCTCCCAACGGCTGCTCCCGTCAAGTACATTTTATGTAATTTAGTTTTCTATATAGCGCATACACTTAATTCATTTAAGGTTACCTTTCATATAGAACAGGTCTAAACATTGTCCTTTTATTAAACAAACTAAATAGCCTTATGGTATTTATCTCATTTACACAACAGCTTGTCATTTTTGGCCGCGCGTTTACAATTCTCCTCTTATCTTTGTATCGCGTGTGATGAAGTTCCGCCCCAACACGCACACACAGACACACGCGCGCACACACACAGGTGAGCGCACTCCTACCGACGGACACAGATCGGGCATCGGAAAATATATCGCGTCAACCGCCTGAAAAGCAGGCAAAAATATTTATATTGTATATTATATACAGGACTGTCACAGAAAATTAGAATATTGTGATAAAGTTCTTTATTGTCCGTAATGCAATTAAAAAAACAA